>JBBMKD010000102.1:76949032-76976386 GCA_037834095.1 Argya squamiceps | reverse complement strand
CCCGAGTGCGGGCAGCCGTCCGCGGGCCGCCCGATCTTCCGATGCTGTCCCGTCCGGCTGCTGTTCCCTGTACGTCGTCCCGGGGGTCCTGGAGACGCGTGTCAGGCTGCTCGGGGCGCGGAAACCCGCGCGGGACTGCGGAGTGAAAGGAGCGCGGGCGCTGGAAGGTGAGCGGAGGCTCGCCCCAGTCTGGGAGCGGCTGTGCTCCCGTGCCCGACAGCACACAGCCGTGCAAAGCTCCGCCATCCGGCAAGAGGTGCTGCCCGAGGTGGCTAAAGAATACGTACCTGCAGGGTTCTGCTGCGGACAGACAGCCTTTAGGTAAATGTGTAGCAAACTTGTGCAGGAGCGCTCCTCAGCCTTACCCGTGTTCCTTTGCTAAACACATCTTTCAGCAGCCACTCACTGAGACGTCACTGCAAATGAAAATAGCCTTCCTTTACATAGTTTTCCAGTCCTTTATGTTTCTGCAAAGCAGATTTAAACTGTTCAGGTTTTGGAGACATATCTTGTTCATAACTTTGTGCCGACCCTATAGTAACTAACAGCCCAAGAATCGCAGCAAAGGAGAATCAAATCTTGCAGATACTGGCCTATTTCTTTCACATTGCAGAAAGAAATGTACCAGAAAATATATCACAGCCATAAAGAAAGCAAATGCAGTATTCTGCTTTTCTGTCACAGGCAGAACCCTAATACAGGTTTGGGAGCTTGAGCATGTGAGCAGAGATATGGGAGACCAGCCCTTGGTAGCAGAAATAATCATGAGTCTGCAACTCTCGTTTTTTACAGTGTCACAGCCAACACATAGAGCACAAACACCACTTAAAAAGCAAGTTTAGGAATGCATACACTACACAAGGAAAAACTTTCTAGTTACACCTTTGTGTCAAAAAAAGAAGAAAATCTGAATAAGGAGGAGAGCAGGTGAAAGACATTTTTCTTTGAGATAGGTCATGTCCAAAATGGGGTTGTGCTGGTCTTGGAGATGCACACAGTGACATCCATGAAAACTGATGTGCCGTCGAGGTTAGCTCTGGGACAAACCAACACAAAGGGGACTTTGACTTTCTGCCAAACACCTACCTGTTAGAGCCTACATAGGGGCTGTGGCTGTCTGTCCCATTACACAGAAACAAGGTGGAGGGAAGTTTTCAGGCAGAGAGCAACTGCCTTGGACATGGCCAGCTCCTAGAGACTAGCAGCTCTCCCCAGCTCACCTTCCCATGGCCAGTGACAGTGGTTTCTGGCAGAAAAAGTAGACACACTTCCCAGCTTGCTGGCAGCACAGCACAGAGCCCCTTGGGCAGCATTCCTGTTGCAGCTTGCCAGTCCCAGCTGGGAGACATCCTACTGGACATCCTGCAGCATCCTGGGGGCTGCTGGGGGATCGCTTCTCTTGTCACCCCCCTAATCTCTACTCCTAGGTAAACAGGTTGTACCATCCTAAAATTGCTCTGAAACTCAAGATTTGCAAAGGATTTCACCTGAATTCACCTGACTACGTGGTATCAGCTCACACAGAAGTTAGAATCTACAGCAAAATAATGATTTAGGCTAAGGTATAAATCCCAGTGTGGGAGCTCTGTAACTCTATGCCGAACTACTGCACTCCCAAAGTGACTCCAGGGAAACAGGGTTTTTTTCGACAGTCACTGTGCCAGAAAGCTTCCCCTCACATACAAGCCTTAGTTTAGCAAGGACTGAGTCAGATTGGAGGTATTTGTTAAATTATTTTGACTTCTGATTGAATACTTTGTTTGACATCATGTTATTGCAATGTAACACACACATCTGGCTACTGCATTGTACTCAGGTCTGTAAAACACAACTGGTGTAGGAATTCATGAAAACTTTCAACTAGTCATCCAATAAAAGTGGCCTGTGTTTTTTTAAATGAGAATTTCAGTAAATTACAAGAAAACATTACCAATAGTATAGGATCAGTTTTATGCAGCCTAAAAATACATTGCAGAAAGGATGGGTATTCTCTTGTGGTGGGGAAGCATTGCAAAAGAGTTGTTAAACTCCTAAGACTGTTAAGATTTAGAACAACTGAAAAGTTGCAGGAAGGATCTAGGAAAAGGAGCTTTGGGAGCAAAGGGGAACAGTCACTCCAACAAGCTTCTTCCTTTTCTCCTTCTATGTCTTTTTGTGTCAGTTCTGCTCACAGTTTGTAAGCACTAGCATCTGTGTTTCATGGGAAAGGGGGTTTGAAACATGGTGTTTCCTTTTCCCTCTCTGAAAATGACCCCAAACTAATCTCTTACTCATTTTATGCAATTGTTTTGGAATTTGGAAAACCCCACAGACACAGTGTACAAAGCTCCATGAACATCTGGAGACTTGGCCAGTTCTGCACAGCTCCGACTTTCTTTTAATCGGTAGAAATTCCTTCACTGATTGTGTGCCTAAGGTAAATTATGTCCTTTTGAAGCTGCTCACATGCATGCCGGCTCAGCTTTCAGCTTGGGTGAGGACCAGGAATGGACCAAAAGCTCAGTTCCACCTCCCTGATGAGACACCTCACAGGCTGTGAAGACCTTACCCCCTTGTGCAGGTGGTCGGTGGTGAGGTGTCTGGTCCTTGGGCCCCTTTCCTTGCTCCAGCCTCTCTCTTGCTCCATGCAGCACAGCTTTGGCATTTGCTAGCTTGGCTTTGCTCTCAGCTGGTCTGTTAGACTGTTTTAGGATCCCTCAGTTACATTTGCTGCATTACATGGGCCAGGACTCATCTTCACCCAGTCTTTCTGACCCTTTTTCCCTCCCCCAGCAGTTGCTAAAGTCCGTATCTGACCAAAATGTCTGACGAAAACAGACATCTCTTCCTTCCTTAGATCCCAAAGCATTCTTAGCAGCTGGAGCTTTTGTAAGACCTTGGGCTTTTAAAACAGATTTAAATTGCTCCTGTCTCTATCGACAGCTCTATCCCATTGCATGCAGATTTCTATTTCTGCTCCAGAGGCAAAACCCACTTACTGACTAAAGCCTAGTTATCTATAAATCATATGCTTCACCTGAGCTGTGTTTCTTCACCGGGAATTTCCACAGACCAGGTTTTTAGGGCCTTTTTAAAGTTTTATTGCATATATTACAGAGTTTGTAGACATGATTACATCTCAACAAACACTTAACTCATTCAGTACTTTGAGTACACTTGGTCAAATTCTAGATGTCCCTCTTTAAAAGTAGCTTTCCCCCTAATTTTCATCGACAAAAACCATCAGGGCCACATGAGGTTTGGTGGGTCCTGGGGCTGAGAGAGTTGGGGCATCTTGGGTGGGTGATGGCAGAGCCTGGCATTCAGGGCCCATCCCACCACCCAGCCAAGGGCACTGGGCCATGGGGAGGTAGGGGGAGCCCTTGGGAGTGGGCCCTTGGGAGGGATGGTCAGGACTGGCAGTGCCCTCAGGGTTGTAAAAGTAAATGTGTTTGAAACCAAACAGATTGGGCTGTAGCAAGTCCTTGTCTTGTCCATGGTGATGGTTTCTATGCATTTCACAAATCCTGCTCTCTTTTCAATAAGCAAAGACCCATTCTGTTGCCCAATCCTTAACACGAGATCTGTGGGGGGCATCTTGACATCTTTATGCTAAAAGCTTTAAATTCAATGATTTTTGGAAAGGCTGATAAATTTTCATTGCACGTACACGATGCTTTGTTCTTTCTTAACTTATGTTTAGTTGCCATTTTTCCACAGTGGTATCATTGAACTGAGTGATTTTAGCTTTTGCATGCCTGACAGGTTTATTGCACAAAAGCTTTTTTCACCTCTGGAGGAGTTTTCTTTTGCCTGCTGATGGCACTGAAGTAGGTTATCTGCCTTACCCACTGCACTACTGTCCCTTCTGTAAGGCATGTGGATTGATTTCAGTCAAAGAATTAAATGATATATTCAGTTAATTCAATCTTATTGATTAAAAGGAGCCTAAATTAACATTTTCTACTCACCAAAATGAGGCAGTGTGTTTCTTTGTTCACGGCTCAAGGCCTCGTTTCATCCAGTATTATCTGTAAAATCTGCTCTCAGATTGTTCCCCTTGGTGTCTTTGTCCGCAGCACACATAATTTTTGAACAGGCTTGCTTATGGTCTGTAATTCTGTTGAGAATTTCTGTTTCTTTAAACTTACTCCAAAAGAGGAGTTTTACCCCCACTCTGAAGCTGCTGTTGCACTTGTCAGCTCCTGTTAGGTTTTAGCTAACCACTTTTTTTGGACAAGATATTGGGCATTGATAAATGTTTCTGTAATTGGTGACAGTGTACAGACTGCTGGCACAGACTGCAATTTTCTACCACCAGTTTTGAGGAACGTCCATTTCTTATTTGGGATGTACAGATCCAAAACTGTTACTGTGGAGCTGGATTGCCATATGACAGCACATTTAGCACTACCAGCTTAGGGTCTGGTGAAGGCCATTAAGTGTGTGTGGTTATACTCAGTTTCTGTGCAGAACCGCCACCTGGGAGATTCTAAGTTTTAATTTCCACATAAGAAAATGTTCTCTATTATAAGATTTCCAAATATGATTTCACGGACTCCAGACTTTTTTCCCAATGTCACAGAGCTACCTCCTCTTTCAACATCTAGCAGCACACATATGAAGACAGCTGTCTAACTGCATGTTTTTACTCATTTCTTGCATTCTACTCAGCCCCTTTGCAGAGCCTTTCTCTTCAGGGCTTACAACACTTCGTCTGCATCTTCCCTCCATCCTTTGTATCATAAAGTGACCTGCTTCCTTCTGGGCCCCTCAGGCAGCAGCACTGCTCGTGGTGGCCACCTATTCCCTTTGTGCAGCTCAGTCCTGGTGTTCTGAGCTTCATTGACCCTTCATCTCATTTAAGATTGCTGCTGCACTTACTTGTCACCAGCATCTTTTAATCCAGTTGGTCTTCTCTTGCAATCTCACTTGCAATCTATTCATTTAAATTCTGTTTATTAGCTTGGAATATAGTTTTTACAGAATATGCCAACAAAGAAAGAGCTGTATTGTACAACAGTATTGGTTTATCACATAAAAGATACCCACTGCAAGAAAAACAGTGAAGTGACAGACAAAAACTATCAAAAAGCTTGGAATCAGTTATAGGATAAAGACAGTAGTAAAACAAGAAAAAACATAAAAAGAAATGAAAGCTTTTCTCATCTTCAGATTGTGAACACATTTTCCTTGTCTTCACCCAGGAAGCCTGTATGAAGACAAATGTGTGAAGGCAACTGGTAGTTGCAAACCCTGAAGTCACAGTTTATGACATGTTCATTTATCAGTTAGTCAGACCTGTGCAAAACATCTCAGCACCTCTCTGCTGGTCACTGCCCACAGAGCAGGGCCCAGAGGGGAGCCCATGAGGGCACCTTTTGCTGCCTCAGTGCCGTGTAAGCCAGGTTAGCTCAAAACACTTCCCCTAGCAGTTTAAACTAGGTCAGCCTTGTTCTGCTGAGGCAAACAAGCAACACCCACACTTTCCTTGCCACTGGAAGGAAAAATCTTCAGTAAAAGGACATCAAAGCCCAGCAAGGGCCAGTCATACCTTAAGTACTTGGCACTGTTCAGCCAGCAAATATAAATCAAAGGCTGCCTGCTCACTTGTAGTGTCAGGCCAGTTTAAGCCATGCCCATGCTCTCTCCCCACCATTTATTACTTGCTCAGCTGTGAAGGGTAAGCCGACCTGAGTGCTGTAGCTTGGCACCTTACAAATTATTTTCCAGGTATCTCCCACTTCTCATGCTTGGATTCCTGTTGGGGAGCAGTTCCAGAGTATTGCAACTGTGTGCCTTCTGTGGAAAATTAAGCTAAAAGAAATGCTCCAGAAACAGTCTTGGTAAATAAGGATCAGGATATAGCACCAGATTAGTGCTTGTCTGAAATGCGGCCTCTGAAATCCACCTAGGATGGGCAATGGACCCTCAGCACAATATTTCACTCTACAGATGTGCTCTTATTTTCCTGCACTCTTACTTGTGTAGCATAGCTGTTTTATCTCTGTGGATTGATGCAGCAAATGGGGGATGAAACAACTGATCCAAACTTTTCTTTAGGTTTGGGTTTTGGTTTTGTGTTTGTTTTCTTAAAACAAAAACTTGTCAGAAAAAGTTTTGATTCTGATCAATTACCTGAGCAGGTTCATAAAAATACCTTGCAAACAAATACTACTGCAACATGGAGAAGTATAGGAACAAGGGTGCTCTGTCTGCATTGCTGCTGGCATTTGTTCCTTGGACCAGGTCACAGCTTCAAAGAGCCAGGAGGAACAACCTTCACAGTCTCTTGTGCTTGGGAGAAAGTTTATCCGTTTCACATATTTAAGGCTTTATCAGCCTGAGGGATAATTGATACTTTCCGTCAGTGCTCTTCTGTTAAAATTTCCTTTCCATGTGTCTGCTATGGTAAGAAATATTCTTCCCCTTTGCCCCTAGATTCCTTCCTGTGTTTGAAATCAAGGAATCCCATCATAGCACAGGAGGGCTAAATATTCATTTCAAAGGAGACAGAGTTTCCCACAAAGTCTGTAAGGGCTTAAATGACAACCACACAGTCTTAGTGAGACATTCAGAGTACTGAGAACCTACACATTATAGAGGAGAATGTTCTTCAGAAGTTTGTTTAAAACAGTATTTAGTAATACAAAAATGAAATGTGATGATTGTATCTTTTCATAAGCACATTTACAGCTTAACGAATTTCAACTCTGAAATTATCTCAAAACCTTCTCTAGTATTGCACTGATGTGGTAAGTTCAATTTTGGTAACTAAATTGTTGTCCAAATACACTTGTTTTGCTTTAGTATATTATTGTGCATAATTTTAGGATGCGTTTAGGTCTCAGTCAAACTACAACTATACAGGCTTGCCTATTTACTGAATGCATTCAAGTGAATAAATGTGCCATTTCTTTGTTATAAACAAAAGCAAAGTTCCTGGCTTACATCAGTCTGTTGTCCCAGAATAGAATCAAAGGCTGCTGAGGTAGCTTAGGTCCCTGTTTAGAAATAGGAAAACCTTTGTTTTGTGTATACAGACACTGAGCACTCCAGTGTGAGATGTTAGAGGAAGTTGGGGGTTCAGTGCTAGCTACATTCTTGGCATGCATCTGCCTGTAGCAGTATTTGGTGGTTCTGTTTACTTGCCACATATGAGAGTTAGTAGACTGGAAAGGTGTGGTAGTCATGTTAAGTACCAGGCTGGTTAAAAGGATATGTGAGACTTCGTCTTCTGTTTCCCTTGATTCTTATCCCAACTGTTTTACCATTTACTAGTCCCCTAACAGCCATAAAACTGTAGCAATGCAATTCTTTTCTTAGTCAATGAATTACAGGATTTGCACAGGATGCAGCAGGAAGCTGTAAACAAAAAATGAAGTAGAAAACAATTCCATAAATACAGTTGTTAACATTTGAGTAACAAACAAGGCAGCAAACATGGTGTTTTTCAACAACCTGACAGTATCAAACCTTCTAATTCTAATGGGCTTTCAACCAGAAACTGGGAAATAACTTGTATTTGCATCTTTGCAAATTCATTCTTGAAATACCAAACACCTGTGTGTGTGCACTACCAGAACTTGGTTCCTTTTTGCCTTTTCTGCCCAGTTGCTACAAATAGGATAAAGTGGAATATATTAACCAGTGAACCGTTTCCCCCCCTTCACCCTTCCCCCCCCCGTTCAGAATTCCATAACTGGAAAGATTTTTTTTTTCTTTGTATTTGTGGGCAGAAGTTTGAGTACAACAGTGTGGTGTATGTGGGATCTGCCCTCCAATTTTGTTGGTAATTTTTTCTGTTGGAAAACTACTGAATTTTTGCTAGAGGGTTGGGGTTTGTTTGTTTGTTTGCTTGGGTTTTTTGGTGTTTTTTTTTTCTCAAAAGCATTCTAAACCCTTTTAAGAAGCCCTGCAACACAGCTAACCCCTTCTGCATCTAGCACAAATTCTTCTTCAAGCTTAAAGACTTCAAAATCAACTGTAAATCTCTTCAGAGAGGAAGCCAAAAGTGATGTATTTGTAGGACAATCCCGGTAGAATCAGGACAGCTGGAGGGAAATCATCTGGAGGGTGAGCAGAATAGTGCCATTCCTCCCAGTCACAGTTATCAGTGTAAAAGCTGCAGAAGATCAAGCCCTTGCTCTGTGCACAGGTAAAACTCTGCAGCCAATGTTTATCTACAGAAGACTAATGTGGCAGAAGGACTCTGCCCAGGCTGGAGAGAGAATCTTTATATTCCAATGTAGACTAAATTTCTTGGTGGCAACAAATCTGAAGGATATTTTCTCCTGACTAAAAATAAAAATGCCTGGCTGAATTCAGGGCAGCCTTTGCTATTTGCTAAAGACTGACCTGAATAAGCTTTACTAGCTGAAAGAGACAAGTAGATCAAATTTGTAGGTACATTTAGTGAATCAGCTTTTGCCTAGAAGCACTGGGAGAAGGTTTCCTCTTACCTTCAAAAAAAAAATAGGTGAATATCTTCACAGGGAAAAAGTCAACATTAAAGAATAAACATCAAAAGATGGAGCTGGGTTTTGTTAAGAACCAAATGTGTGCTAAATTAGGGTTGTATGTTTTGCTTTTTATTAATGTCACCCTCAGAGGATACTGACTCACTGAATGACGGAAGTGCTTATGGCTTGGGCCCCATCCTGAGCCACTCATCCTAGAACTGTGGAAGTTCTTCCCTTCTCTCAATGTAAGGAAGCTTCCAGAATCAATTGTCATGTGCTTCAATACCAAGAAATAGGGCAGCAAAACACTCAAGTAAGGCTCTGTAAAATGGAACAAGTTACCATCTTGTGAGGTTATCCAGCTGCTAGTGTGGTTTTCTAACAGGGAAAAATCAGGATTTCATCAGCCTTTCAGTACTGTTCTTTTTTCCAGTCAGTCAGACCAGTGATTGAATTTGCAACTCACACATTCATCCCATCCCAGAAAGGAGGGCTTTGCCAGCTATGGCCACAGACAGACCACGACCATGGTCTGAGGAAGAGAGTTAAAGGTGCCAGCCAGGTTGATTTGTTCTCATCCATTTTGGCTGCCTCCAGAGCCTCTCTCTGATGAAAATTCCTATGTCTTCTCTTTGCACAACACATTTTCACTTGGTTTTCTGTTGTTCCTTGGAGGTGATAGATTAAAGGGCTGCACATGTCTGATTCAGCACTGTGTTTACACTTCGGTGTTTTAGCCTGATTAAAAATTCAACTCTTCCTTTTACTCAGGTGTCAGGATTACTGCTGTGAAAAACATCTGCTTTTAGGGAAAAGAGATAAATAATTCAAATATCATACTGGAAGTCACCTTCTTCTACCACTGTACTAGATGTTTACCAGAACCTTCATTGAAGTAGAAATTGTAAGACCTGTTTTGCCTTCATGCTGCACTAAACACGTGGCATGTAAGAAATGGACCTTCCCAGTGGTAAGATGATAAACGATTGTCATTGTCAGCACATTTCAGTCACAATTGCAGAATTGTCATTGTATGTTTTCCTAAACTTGGCCTGACTGCAGCAAGGTAGCAATCCATACCTATTCCTACAGAAGAAGTATGTTTTTTTAATTTTACAGTAAATTATTTTTAGTAGTCTATGTGTTTTATAGAAGCACCCAAGCTGAGGAAATTTTAAAACTAACGAGGTTTCCATACTTAGATGTAAAGTGCTAATGCAGTTTGAAAAGTCTGGGCAGGATTCTGTTGAGCAAGTTAGTTATGCATGCAGTGAAAACATTCCCTCAAGATGCTCGCAAAGTTAGGAACCTGCTGAAGCACTCCTAGGGTTTTTTCTCATTCCTCTCTTATTCACCTCTGCCTGTTTGTTTCTGTTGCTGCCAGGTACCTTTTGTTTCCAAATTATTGCCATTTGAGTGGGCTTTTGGAACTGCCTGTGGAGCTCTGTCTAAGGCAGAGACTCATGCATTCCTTCCTGTGCATGAGTGGCAGCAGTCAGCAGTTCACAGACTCCCTTCATGCTACATGTCAGGGCTGCTGTGATGTCTCAGCTGCCTGAAGATGAGCTTGTGCTTCAGCCATCACTGAACTGCACCAAAGGGAGAGCACTCTTCATAAGTGGTCCTTAAAGCACACAGCTACTGTGCAGCAATAAAAGCCAGGAACATGAAGGGATGTGTGAGCTATTTTAAATATTAATTTTCAAATCCTTCCTGTTTGGAACATTTAAAGTTGAGAACAATGTTTATGAAATACACCCAATGTTATTTTTATCTAATTGCAAGTTACTCCCATGGTCTATTGGAAATGTGCTGGGATTTACAGACAAATAGCATTCAAGTAGTTGGACTGCACTCTGAACAGTGATGCAGTGGGAAACCAGCTCCAGTTTCAGTGGAGTAAATCCTGCTCAGGCCTCAATCTGCAGCTGCCCATTACCACATGCTGCTGCATGGACAGGGCAAATCTGTAAGTCTTCCAGCTGTGGCTAAGCCATGCCAGAACTCTGTGCTGCAAACTGTAACCCCTGAAGAGGAAGGCTTTGTGCTGCACCCTGGGCTCCTGTGGGTATTCTGGTGTTCTTCTGCACTTGTCTGAACTCTGAGAGCTGTGCCTCACCTGTGCAATTTGGCAGAGCAGTGCTAGTGCAAAGCAGGATGCAGTGTTGGCTCAGCAAGGGATTGGGCCAATCTGTAAGAACAGAGATTTGATGTGCAACTTCCCAGTTCATACACATCAAGATGGCTTCTAATTAAGATGTCTCTACTGCTTTAAAACTGTCAGTCAAAATGGGTTTCTTTTTGGCTCTGGGGGAGTGGGAGATTTTTTTTCTGAGTGACCTTAACTTACCCAGACTGTACAATGGGTGGCATGATCAGGACAGTCACAGTGACCACTTCTTGCTCTGTAGTCCTCCCCCAACATCTTTTGTCCAAAATACATCAGATCCATTCATGAGGTTTTCTTCTTCCAGTCTTACACTATTCCTAAAAAATTCACAAAGGCAGAATTGAGATTCCAAAAAATAATGCCAGTAAGAAACAGAATGGAGACTGAAGCATTCCCATCTAGAGAAACAGGCCAACAAAGAGAATATTGTTTTCATTTTGTAGAAGTTTATTGTCAAATTGCTTTGACCTCAGCTTTAGACTCATCTATATGTTTCTCAGTACCAAAGTTTGAAATGCTGACAGAACAGCATCGGTGCTCCTGGTACAGTAATCTCATGACATCTTTTGTGGTCAGTCTTTATGCTCACCATGATAAAACATCAGCCAAAAAAGGCACATTATGGCTAATTACCCTCCCTCAAATTTGAATGCTATGCAATGGACAAATGAAAATTAGCAAACATTTTCTTGACTCAACTGCTGGCAGTTTTCAGCTTTTGAAATCTTTCAAAATAAAAGTATTTATGAAGCTTTTTCAGTTAACCAGATGCAATCCGGTTTCTAAATATAATCCTATTTTTGCCTGGAAGGCTGCCACGAAGGGTCAGCACCAGTACTGAGTATTCCTGATAGCAGCACATAAGCACGTAGGTAGCTTGTGAAACAGCTGGTGTCTCTTTAGCTGTACTAAAGCTGTGCTTGGTTGAGGACATCACAGTCCACAGGGATTGCAGTGAGAGTGAGGTGCAGGCATGAATAGGTCATCCAATTAGTGACAGTCAAATAACATCAGATCTTTAAAGTCTGCAAGTAAAAACTTTATATAAAACCAGCAAAAGTCTCTGTTTCTTCAGAAATAGAGAGATGAAGAAAATACTGCCAATATGGAAATTCTCAAATAAGTTAAACATTCACATCTCAAAACTGGTACCATCATACTCTTACCTAATGGTTTGGAGTCCAAATAATTCTGAAGGTAAACTATGTTTTGAAAGATCTTTGAAAATCACTAGTTTTAGGAACTTTAGTTATACAGCAATGGAAAATCTGCACTTCAGAGCTGCTTCCTGGGCTGAAAGCTATGCAATTAGAATGGGGGTTTTAGTCTCTGAATACATATAGTAGTCTAATTTTATTTAAACAGAGTGGTGGTGAGGGCCTTGTTTTCTTTCACTTGCTTTCCTTTTCCCTGATGAAAAATTCCTTCAGTTAAAGAAGTCATAAAAATAAAAGACAGAAAGAAACAGGATTCAATTTATTGAAGATAAAACTGAGACTGGGAGAAATACCACTGTACAGAGAAGTCACAAGATGAAACTCATATAAAATTCCATGGTAGTTCATAATCTTTTGACATATCTAATGGCAATTTCCTGGGGGATGAGACAGAATGGACATAGCTCTTTGCATAGGACAGCTTGACAGATAAGCTATCAGATTTTCATTACAGAGAAGAGGTTTTTTTTCATTTCTACTGGATGTATTACAGCAGTTATTAAGGTCAATAAAGCACACCATCGAGTCCAGGGAAGATGACAAGAGATACAGCAAACAAGCTATTATTGATCTGTCTCTAGGACAATGAAATACCCACTGACCCATTCCCAGATCAGATATTTACTGCTTTTCCTTATGGCTAGATGACAGCTAGTTTTATGTTTGTTGTATATAAATATTCTAGCTTGCTGGAACACGTGTCATGGTTTAGAATCTCACGGTGCACACATGAAGTGCAATGATATATACAATGGGATAAACAGACACAGATCTGAAAAAGAAGTTGAAGATTGTCTTTTCTAGCACAAATGGATACTCACCATCAAAGGAATACACTGGGCATGGATGTTTACATGTGCATTTAACATCTAAATACAAATTTTCATCTTCCTCATACATTATTAAAATTAATGGATGCCAGTACCTTTTCCAATTATAAGCAATATAAAGCTTTCTGAAAATGTTGCTGATCAGGTGATATTGGAAAGGTTAAATAACTTTAATAGCTTGCAAGGGTTAAATAAACCTAATAGCTAGCAAATAAAACCCGGAATTCAGAACTGCAAAAAGCCAGGACTTGCAGAATTTGGCACTAGAAAGCAGATTGTACAGGTGCAGAAATACAACAGCTGTGTGTGACCATAGCCAAGGATTGAATTAAAATTGTTCTTGAAATTCCCTTGTAATTAGTGCAGGGACACTGCACATCATCAAAGTCCATGCTTACAAGTCCAGGATTTCACAGAGTGAAATAATGCTCATGACACAGGCTATGATTTGGTGTCATTAGCAGTAATTATGCAGTGGGGAAAGTCCCTGCAGACCAGAAGGACCCCATTTTGAAGTCTGATGTGGAAAAGTATTTAAAAAACCTGCAGACTCCCATTTTAAAATGGAAGCTACATCTACCTGATTTTCACCTTTCATAGTAAGCATTTATGGAGACCAGAAACGTCCATAAAACAAATGGCTTGCTGGATGTATCACCTTGGTCAAAGTGGATTAGCAAAGCTTAGATGATTTCCCCATACTGATAGTGCACCTTCTTCACCACCAGTTTATCTGCAGATTTTTTTTTAGAAGAAAGAACATAAATGGACAGGAGGATACAACCTAATTTCAATCTATTAGTTCCTTTGAAGTGTAATTGGTCAGGGGAAAATAAATCAATACAAAAAAGCCATATTAATTTTAATATTTGATTTTTTCAGAGTAAACATAAATTTGGTGTTGAACACATGAACAATCCCATTTATGTCAATAGAAAATTTAAAAATGAATCATGGTCCAATTTTTGTTGAGCATTTGCAACAATGCAGAAAAAATATTTTTAAGATTCAGGGCTTTTGAAGATTCAAATTTTTTGAAAGGATGTTTTTGATGTCTGATATACAAAACCAAGACTTATTATTAAAGTAACCACCTAAAATCAGAAAATGCAATAAAAAAGCTCCTACCAAAATGGTTGTTACAGGGACTTTATTTTTTCTTTAATACAATGCTAATCCTATTACTTCAAGAGAAAAATATTGGGAAAAAATGTGGAAACTGCATTTGTCAAAAATGATCATGAACTGGCATAGACAAGGCAAACCCTCTTGAGAGTGGCCACTGTGCCAGGCCACTGCACTAAATGCAAATTATGGTAATATTTTAAAGTGTGTATATTGGGAAAATAATCTGTAAGCCTTCTTTGAACTTCCTGACTTCAAGAACTGCAATGATGTCTAAAATATACATGAATAGCAAAAATTATCTTCAGGTCATCATAAAAATTTGTACTGAAAACAATTTAAGTTCTTCATTGTGTGCAGCCATAATCTTCAGTTTGCTATGACACTGCAGGGTGTTACGCTCATGTTGAATGTTACACATTGTTCTAATACCATTTACATGTCTAATTGAGCATAATGCATGCATTTTTATCAAGATTGGAGACCTACTGTGCTTTTTGAGCTGCCTAACCCTAACAGTGTATCCACATTACCAAAATGAAATATGCCTATGTGACATGGGATATGTGCACCTGAATTCTGCATGAGTGTTTGTCAGTGATTTTCCTCTTGACCTTGAGCAACTCACTAAAAAGGCCTACTGGCCCACTGCCAGGCACACTTGACTCCTGTGGGACTTAGTAAACTTGTGAAAAGTTTAGGCCTTCAATGCAGTGTCCCTGCATTCATTTATATATTTGGATCCTCAAAGGAAAAATTACCTTGATGCAAACATGTGTCTGACAAACCTGTAAGGCCTAAAATTTTGGCAGATACTCTTTTCCTTCAAGTCATCCTGAGCAACGAAAGGCAGAGAAAAGCAACTTCCTTCACCAACAGGCCCTAATCCTTTATTGAATGATCTCGACAGACCAAGTTTCCTCAGGCAGCTGTTTTCTGCAGCACTGGCCCCTCATCTGTGCTGAGGACAGCTGTGGAACTGTTGCACGGAAAAAGAGCCACAGAATTATCTTTGGGACCTTTCACTTTAGGACATAGTTCTGTTTGCAATTTTAAAGTCCTGAAGCTTACATATATACAGATGCCATATCAAAATGACCAAACAACAATCCTGCAGGGCGAAGCACGGAGCAGACAGGAAATGCCTTAAGGTAACCTCGGCAACCTTAATTTTCTCCATTTGTGCAGGCTTTAATTTTGTCATCACACAATAACAATCCTCCTTCGGCAAACTTCTCTGCCAGATGTTTAGAGCAGCACCAGCAACCACGAAGTTTAAGGTATCTAGGTGGTCTGTGCTGCAAAAATAAAAAAACAATGATAAAACCCACTTGGAAATTCGCTAATCTTTCAGCTCAAACAAAACCCCTGCAGTTCCTATGTATTCAGTTTTCTCTTGTACAAAAATTGGGGAAAACTGAGGGAAAGAAATGACAAAAAACTGCATGTAAAGTCCATCTTACATAGAAATGATACTTCTGGGATGCTGATGAGAGTCTATCCAATTCTTCCATACCTCTGGAAGCAGATATGTTGCTAGAAGTTCAATTTGGATCACTACCAAGCACTGTTTCTCAAGGTTTCCTAGCCATCAAATTTATTTTTCAGGCAAACTTTTGTTTACATAAATTTGAAAAAAATTCATTATATTAAAAATTTGCATTCAATACACCATAAAATATTTCTCAATATAAAAAAAATTCAAAGATCAAATTTCTTATAAAGTCCCTTTTGGGAGAAGCTTTCCCTGGAACTCTCACAAATGTGAAGGCAAAAAAGAAACAGTAACTATTACATTGCTTATATAGTGGTTGTTTATAGCAAACACAGTTGCTGATTTTGTAATTTTATAGAAAGACCCCAGCTGGAAATGCAGTAAAACTGTTATCCCCATCCCCACCCCCACTGGATTAGCTATGCTAGGATTTTGTGTTGAGGAAACTGGCAATTGGGGTTTCCCCTGTACTAAAACCATAAATAATAATCCCCTCCTCTCTAGCTAGTGGAGCTAGTAATCAGACTAAGAAGAGCTTCTAGGACAATTGAGGAATATCTGCATTAACATTTATGAAACATTAGGTAGGAAAGATCCAATTAGCTATTAATTTATCCACTATAAATACTTCCACATGAAATTACAGCAGTGAAGATGGTACAGAGTTAAAAAACAGATTACCCATATTGCTTAAATTGCAGCATTTACTGCATGCTGACTGAGTAATCAAACACCCTATTATTTATGTGTGAATACAAGGGCTCTACATGTTTCAGATTCAGTATTTTTCAGTTATAGGTGGACCAAAGTTCTAAAACAGAAATCAATCTTTATCTCGAAAGGTGGGTGGAGGCTGTGATCTATTACTGTTGAAGCAAGCAAAAGGATTGCATTTGAAAAATGAGTCTAGGGTATCCTCTGTAGAAAGTACAAAAGTACACTAGCAACAGTAATAAGCCAAAAGGAAAAGATGAAGTAATAATAAATCAGCATCAAATTTATTTAAGAACTTTGCAAGCTGACGTGCAGCTACTGCAACATCTAGAAAATTCCTCTGAAAAACGAGGCAAGCAAATCGTGGGTATCCATTAATAGTCTCTCATGTTTCTTCTGGTACCACTTATCTCTTGCAACAGATCTTCTTAAAATTTAGCATGTTAACCTCAAAATGAGAATCAGGTTATTAATCTGAGTTTGAAAAGTATTAATGGCAATCCCTTTTTCTTATTTTTTCTTCTGTTTCAACGGGATCCAAAGGCTTTTGTACCCAAGGGCACATATTATCTTGCTGCTTTGAAATAAGAATTTTAGTGGGAGTTTAACATCAGCTGAAAACATCAGTCCAGTCCAAAGATATTCCATCCATGCAATAAAAGCAATAGAGCAGGGGCTGCAGGTTTGTGGTGTTGGTTTCTAAGTTTTCCAGTAACACAGGGAGGACGAAGGACTTTCTCAACTCTCTGCTTCTACTTTTCTCCCTTGGTATTATGCTATGGGCTGACGCGAGGGGCTGATATGAGGGGCTCACAGATGGGAGGGAGTGGAAAAAGCCTCTTTTCTTGTCATGTCTTCCTAAGGTGGGTCTGGCACTGCTCACAGGGTTTCCCCTCCCTACAATCTCAGGGGCTGTTCCAGGTGCCCACAGACCACCTTTCCTCCCCAGGCTTGGCTCTCCCACCAGTACTTCTGGTACTTCTTGTTAAGAGGAAAGAAATGCTAGAGGATTGGCATTAAGCACAAAAAATCAAGCAGCCATCAGATTGTACCCAAAGTCACCTGAAAGCTCAGCTACCCTACTTCTGAGGTCTGCTCAGGAAGATACAGAGAGTTGGATCCAGCTGACTCAATTCTTGTCCAGGAGCAGGATGAGGTTGGGGGAAGTTGAGCATCATCTACTCCTCCCTACCCCTGCTCTTCTCCCATACACTGGTGAGAAGCAGGGGACCTCCTATGGCAATGTGAATAAAATGCACATTTGGGACAAATGCACAACCAAGGCAAGTTGTAACCAAAAGGTTTAAAATAGAGATTCACTTCAGTAGTTCTGTTCAGCAGATTAGAAACTTGCAAGAAGCTTCAAAATTTTTATTTGAACAAATTGGTTTTTCCAAAATACTCACTAAAGAAAAAAGTGTGAGGTATTTAATTATATTTTTTCAGTCCAGAATAAAGTATTGTTGGAAATGAAGAAGGCATGCCAGAAGAATGAACAGTTTGTTGGTTAAGGCATCTCATCTGTTGTGTGGGATAATGAAGTCCAGATCCCACTTGAAATTAGGGAATGTGATTTTCTTGCTATTAATTTAATTGTTTTTTTATTCATGCCAGGAGCAAATTTAAATTCACTCTTGGGAGGTCAAAATTCACTTCATGTTCTTGCAAATGCTCTGAATCATTTATAGAGCATAATTTTAGTAAAAAACACTAGGAAAAGAAGCTGTTTTGTGGGGGAATAATCCACATTTATATTAGCTAATCAACTCTCGACTTGACCTGCTTGGAAATAGATCAATTCAAAATCATGAGAGATTATTTCCTAATAATTAATAATTCTGCCTACATTTTTCTAAGGCTATTAGGGCTTGAATAATATTCACCAGATACCAAATGGCAGAGAAGAACATGGGAAACTGCGTTTCACTCACCATCAAATTTACATCCATATGCATAACCAGCATTTGTGTTTCTGCATTCTTCTCATTTCCCCATGAGAATGCAGTAGTCCTACTGTTCCCATTCAGGTAAATACCTTTTTTTTTCTTCTTTATTGTGAAAATAGCAACAGGATTTGGCCCATGGGGATATAAAACTGTAGAAATAATTTATATATTTTATGCATGATATCATTAATGTATTTTGATAAATGGTTTTGATAGAGCTTCCATCTCCCTTGCTCTTTCAGCTTCTTGATCTGAACTTGTTCTCTAGGTCAGCAGTTGAAGTCATCAACATTTTGCAGTCTCCATTCTCCTTGGTGTTACAGCTGCTTGTTGTTTTCATACCTCTTATATTTCCTAAAGGCCTGTCCAAATTTAAATTAAAGCTTAATGGTAATATAAGGCACTTTTATTGGTTTACAACTAACATATTGGAGTACTGCTTGTAAAAATAAGGTGATTTTCAGTGGTGTGATATGAATATCTCAGCATTTTTCAGAACAGCTTTGCTACAAATCCTCCCTAAAATCAGCTAGGATTTTAAATTAAGTGTAACAATGGCTTGAAGGCGGGAATTGAAAGAGCCAGCACGTATACCCATTTCCACAAGCCCCACTGGCAACACCAGGAATTAAATTCCAGTGGTGGCCCAGCAAGATCATCTCTGCAAGCAGCTCACCAAATACCTGCCTGTGCACAATGCAAGAATGCACACTGAGCTGTGGGAAACTGTGTGAGCTCACCCCTGGGGCTCTCTGTCTGGGCTAATTTACGTGGGCTTCCCGGTGCCTAACATCAGCTCACTTATCTCAACATCTCTAGCCATATATCTGGAAAAAAAATTACCTTTAATTCAAACTAATTTTAATTCAAAACCCTTTTAATTCAAAAGCAAGTTTGGCATAAGCTTGGCTAGAGCTCATGTATTCAAGGAGACATAGAATTTTTATTTTCAGTTTGTAGAACATACTGAAACACATTCATATTCCAGTTCATAGCTGGAACTTTATAGCAATAAGAGCCTACAGAGTCTAATGTTTATAATTTTCTATGGTATCTTTTATGTAAGGATCTCAAGGCCCTTTCTAATATTAACTGTGCTTTAACGCTCCACATGCTATTTCCACTTTAAGGAAACAGTGACACACAAAGAGGTTTAGTAATTTGGCAAAAAGGGGCATGTAACCCAGACATCCTGGACTCATGCCTTAGTCAGAGAACAATTCTATTTGGATTAGGTATTCAGCCTGCCCTGTTAAAATTATTTAATTTATGGGATTATAAAATGAGAGACTTAATATTCCAGTAAGACCTGTAAAATGGCTATGGTTTCTAA
Source organism: Argya squamiceps (assembly GCA_037834095.1). Lineage (NCBI taxonomy): Eukaryota > Metazoa > Chordata > Aves > Passeriformes > Leiothrichidae > Argya > Argya squamiceps. The sequence goes on along the minus strand of JBBMKD010000102.1, from coordinate 76,957,115 downwards.
TACTTGGAAAAATGCCTGGATTATGATATTGTATGAAAGAGAGTACATTCATCACCCACCAATACTTTGCCATTCACAAAAAAAAAAAAAAAAAAAGTTTTTTTGTAAATAGTGGACAGATGAACAATAACTAACAAGAAAAATCACAAATGTTAACCACCAGGGAACCAGAAGAGTTCAGTGAACCCATCTCCCAGAATTTAAGCTGTCATAACAATGTACTTTTTTAAAAAGTTGAATTTTCAAATATGCACATGCCAGATAAATAAATATTAATACAAAATGATGTATCATGAGAGATTTATAATAATATTTACATCAATGATGCGTGTGTAAGTTTAGTAATTGAGGGAACAGAAAGTTCTCTCAAAAACTAGAATATTATTTAAGAAAACAACAAGTAGCAAACCCATACTATAAAATAGGAAAGGCTTTCTTATGTAAATTCAGAGTCTGATTTTCAAAGAAGATTTGAAGGCAGCAGCAGGTCAAAATGTAGCTTGGCAATGTCTAGGAAGGTATCTCTTCTATTACTGTGTTATTAATAACCTAAAACTATCCTGAGCTACTCAAAATGTTATTATTCTGATAAGGTAAATAAACATCACTGATAATATTGATTATCCTGTCTTGCATAAAGTCATTTATGAATAGCTTAACAGTTAAACTAGCTCTGACGTCTCCCTCTGGAAAACCTCTCTATTTATCAGTTTTCTTTGGCAGTGACTTTCTAGGCATTTTATTATCTTTTGGCATAAGTGAAATTATTCTAAATATAGCCTTCCTACAATTAGTTTTCACATTTACCAAGTTCTTACCATATTATTGCTTTCTGATTTCCATACCATCATATCCTTCTCTTAAGGTTATACTGTGCTATTTCCTGCATTTCCTTGTGCTGGGCACACCTTACAGGGAAGCGATACTGTAAAAGATGGAAAGCTACAGGTGTGATCCTCTGCTAGTTCTCCCTGTCAGCAGGTCCAGGACTAATATCTCTTTCTCTTAAGCTCTTCTTATTCTCAGCTGGTCCTGTGAGTCTTTGGCTATTTTTATACCACACCATTGTTAACACCCAGTATGGATGATGGGGAATTCTCCAACCAAACTGACAGAAGATACCATGATTAAGAAAAGATTGTGGGAATGTGTTAATATCGATAGAAATTCAATTTGGGGAGACTTTTGATCCAAATTATATACATTAAAATGGCTGACAAGCCAGGCTAAGGTTTAAATTACTTCTTGGTCTGATTCACAGACCAAGAAGTACAGGTGAATGCTGAGCAGGTTTCCCAGTCTCTGCTGTTGGTATGGTCCACTTCTCATGGTTTTCATCATGTTCTCTGGAGCAAGGACCTGCACCTTAGTTTCCACTGCCCCAAGTTACAGACCTCACAGCTGGGCTTTCCAAAATATTTAATGAATGACACAGAAAAGCTTTAAATGGGAGAAATAGAAATATCCTGCCCAATCCACTCTTTCCAAGAACAGTCACCCTGAGGGGGTAACATATTCTGATATAAATGAAGACACCGGAACAAGGAGTTATCCTAAGTGGCCTAGAGGATCATCCAGACCCATTAGCTATTCTGAGACAACTTTCTTCATCATCTTGGTGGATTTCAAACAGTTTTTAACACACAAATTAGTGTGGTATAGGTAAAACATTCCCACCCAGTTCTAGCCCTGTGGCTATATGGAGTTGCACCAAAAGCTCATCTGGCTCCCAGGCCTCTGAACCTGGGCATGCACAAAGCATAAAATCTTTCCCTGCACTGAGATTACTATAAATTGTTTCTGATCCTTTATAGGTTCTCTTCTGCATCTGCAGAAGAAACTGTTCAGGTAATATTTAAACTATATGTTTAACTTGATACTGTTTTTCTTTGCCCACCTCCTCATTTGTATAGGAGTAATTCCCAGGAGTTCTGATGTCAGGTACAATCCTGCTGTTCTAACCAATGATGCCATGAAAAGAAGGTCCCAGTCTGAGGAACTTCCTCCCTCACATATGTCTTCTGATACCTATGACATCATTTAAGTTTTGGGGTTTAGCTTTGGCTTGTTTGTTTGGGGTTTTTTTAAGTTGATAAGCTGGGAGACAGTGGAAAATCAGCTACTGGTCAAAAGCACACACTCTCTGCATGTTTGGAAGACTTCTACGTGGAAATCTGGGCAGGAAGTAACTTATTTGGGAACTGTAATAAATAGCTCTGCAGGTTTCCTAGTCAGCTGTTGCACAGGTAGAAGGAATGTCCTTTTAGAAATTAAATAAAACCATATGGTAGTATCTACATGCACTAAAGAACTTGAATATAAACACAGCATCCTGACTTACTTTTTATTTAGAACAGATGGTATTTATAAAGGGAATGCAAAGGAAACACTTAGGATGGGAGATATGTGGTACAAAACAGGTGAGTCAGAAGAAAGGTTCCAGTCTTGTTTTGCAAATTAAATCTCTTACTGGAAAAACAATCAGTTTCAGCAAAACAATATTAAAAATAATAGAGACTTGTTTCCAGCCCTTTGTACACGTGTCAAACAATGACTGTTTTTATTCAGGGAACATGAAAGACAGGACTTGCAGTGATGATGCAAATGATAATTGAAGTGTGCTGGCAAAGAGCTGCAGAGGTTGAAGGAAATGTGCCTCATGTCCATTGAGTCTGGATCTGCTCCATACTGTTAGTCACCCAATTCTGCATGAACTGCTGCTGTAAACCATCAAAAGATGAGGGATGTTAACCTCCTGCAACACTGGCTGGGGATGGGAGGATGGTTAAGTATATCTTTCTCATTAACCAACACATTACAAATTCATTGCTTAACAGAACTGTGGCAATAAATCACTGATTTTTTTTTTAGATCAGCAACTCTTCTAACATTAGCCTTCTAAATGTCAAAGCACTCTCCTTTTTTTTTTTTTTTTTTTTTTTTAATTCCTGAAATTAAAATGTGTTGGAATGCTCAGTGCTGCTTTTCACTCTCTTTTCAATGGGCCCTTTAGTTTTTCACACCAAGGTGTCCTTTGGGGTGCCAGGTCAGGCTACCAAAACAGCTTCTAGGAGGGGATTAGGACCAATTAACATCTTTGTACACAAAAGCCACTGGCAGCTGAACAGGCGGCCTGGTGGCCTGCTCGGGAGCTGCATTTTAAATAGGGGCCTTCTGTACTTGAGCTCAAGTGGGAAGAGGCGGAGAAAGTTTTTATTTATAATTGAAAATGCTGCTCCTGGATAAAGTCTAATGAAAGGCAGAGTGGTGTTCAAAAGTATCTAACAAATACCATTTGAATATTGGCCTTTATTGTATGATTTCCATCAAGGATAGCATAACAATATAGTCATTTCTCCTACATATTGAGATGAAGTGATTTTTCTTGTAGAGGAAAACAGCTTCACCCGCACACGGCATTGGCCCTTCTGGTTTTCATTTCAGGTTTTAAATTCAGCTTTATATTGAAGACGCCTGGTAGGATGGCTACTCAGGAGTGATATACTCCTATAAATCTGTTTTTGAAGGGAATTCTGCGCTTTGTTTACCTGATCCACCAAAGCTCAAGTCCCTGGAAAGAAAAAAAGTGAGAATTTGAGTATATGCATCAGGATGGAGGGGGAGGGAGTTCTACATGGAATCACAGTGTTTTATACGAGTAAATTTGCATTTATAACCCTTGGGTTTGTGCAAAGAGGGAAAAAAATGAAGAGCTCCAAGTCTGAAGTGCTGAATTCAGCTGAGTCAGACCCTTGGCAAAGGTAATGGCCTTAGCAGCTTGGCCCTGGGTGCTTTGCACCTGACTTAATATCTTTACTTCTGCTCTGTTTTGTTTTCAGTGCATATCACTTCTAAATCATCACTCCTGCAATCTGATCAGGCATTAAAGAGAATGGAAAGGGAAAGAAATATATGGTGTGAGAATTACTATGGTACAAAACCTAGCAATTTACAAGGGCTTGTAAGTGGGAGTTGTGTGAACTTGCAGCAATGCCATAACGTTTGTAATAAAACCGATTTCTGTGTTTCAAGGATGAGCCCCTTTCAAACACAATATTTCTAATCACTGCATAAGCATTCTTCCTCCCACTTTCACAACAGTAATAACAGGACACTTCTGTGTACTTTTATCTTTTTTACTCGGACAGAAAAGTAATTTCTAGGAGTTTTCTAACTGTGTGTATGGTAGGGGAAAGATTCCTGACAGGAAATAACAGCACAAATGCAATAAGTTCACCAGGCAAGCAGGTACTGACATCCTGATTGATATGATTTCAAATGAAGGAATTGTAAGGTGGGAGGATGGTGCACAGAAGCTTTAGAGAGGCTTGGAACTGACTGGCTGAAAGTAAATCAAAGGGAGACGAGAACTTCAGTCTTCCTGTGCTGGCTTGGCTGCACTGGTGCACGTGAAGGATGCAGTCTGTTAGAACAGCACTGGAGCAGTCATTTGTCACAGTTTTTACTCACATCTTTTTGGTAAGCAACAAAAATATGGATTTCTCTTTGGGTTGATGTGAATAGAAAAACCCCAATCACGATCATTTTCAACCTCCTGGTTTATACAAATAAAGAGAGATTGCACTGAGCGCGACGTTCTGCAGCAAACATTAATACACTCGCTATGTGTGGCTTTGCTCCTTCCTACCCCCTCTTTAGTTTCAGATACTGTATTGTATTTCTTCCGACATGTTGATTCTACCTAATGTTAAATGGTAATTGGCAGTAGTATAGGTGGGGAGAGAAACATTGTTATATTTTGTTCATTTTTCACACTTCAGCAGTTATTCCTTTCTCTCCACGGCTGTACGCTTATTAGTGTATGAAATGCAGGTGTGTGGGAAATGGCAAGCACACATTGACAGGTTATTTTGTTGGCCACTGCCTAATTAGTAGCATAGTGGATGCACCCTGCTAAGCTTTAGTGTGGTGCAGTAGAGCTGGTCTGTTCTAATTTCCTCACAGCTTTGATATTCAGCAAGAGATTGACGGTTAGCACAAAGAGCCAAAGCGCGACGGAGGCCTGCAGAAACAATGGCCCTTCTTGCTTGTAGACACCACAGATGTGAGAGAAAGCTGACTAAAAACAATTGGCCGACACTGTCTAATTGTCTCCAATGTCAGCATCATTAATGTTTTCCCATGTAAAAAGTAAAAGGCCAAGGTTGTATCCTCCCTTTATTTTGAGTCACATGATTATGTAACTTACTGAGATTCAGATTAAGTGTTAATTGTATTTGTGCAATAAAGAAACTGAAGCTACCTTGAATTTAATGAATATGTACTTAATTAATTTTGACAGCCTTTATCTTTATTACCTATTGAATAATCACAATCAGAATTAATAACATTTATAGGCAATTAAAATTACAGCCTATTTAATGATAATATATGTTTACATCTTTTGCTGAGATACAAATTATGAATACTTATTAGCAAAGAAGTTGTTTCCCTGCCAGGAGGGTTTCTTGTCTGTGTTAACAGCAACAAACAACAATAATCAGTTCAATGTGTAATAGTGCCTTTCACATCAGACAATCTCCCAAAGCACTGCACAAGGGCACATGAGAAAAGGCTTCGTGGAATTTAAAGGTAATCACTAAATGGCAAAAATTGTAGTGTGCCTGGAACAAATGCTTCAAAATTACATGCAATAAGGCAAGGCTGACAACATTTGAGCAGTTTCAAAGCTTTATTTTCTTGCAGAAAAAATAATGAGAATAAAAAGGGTCCATTGAGGATGCAACATCAAGCTCCTTGCTGACCCAGTAATACCAGACCAAAGATTCAGTAGCTACAAGACAGAATATCTTTGCTGGTACCAGCATGGCTAAAAGCCTTTTGGCACTGAGATCTTACACAGAAATCCTAATTCTCTGATGCTACACAAGAAGCCCAGACACAGCTCTGATTGTACCAGTGCCCACAAGAGCAGGTAACTTGATGTGAAATAGAGTAAATCATACAAATAAAGATGCTTCGGAACAGTGAGTCCTCTCTGTCACTGCTCAGGACTAGTAGGGTTTTTTTGCATAATTAAAAGCAAAAAGCAATAGATTGTCCAAAGAAGGAAGGAGGTTCAGGCCTGGGGTTTGACAGGTATAACTCAAACCACTCAGTGCACCAAGTGGTGCATGTGCTCACAAAGGGGCTGCACACATCTGCACACACATGCTCACTGTACCACTCTGCACAATCCAATTTATTCTTTGGATGTTTGCTTTCTTTACATTTCTCACTTGCCTTTGTCCCACCACACGGCCACTCTCCTCAGAGAGCTGCACAACTTCCACATACTGGGACTTTGCATAACCCAGCTCAGGAGAGAACTGGCTCTGATACCCATGACCCATGAGAAACAAGCAGCTATCTCACCAGGCCTGAACACATGGCAGTGTGATAAGTCCCTGTGAAGCACAGTGAAGGATTCAAAAGATGCATGTCCAGACCCTCATGCTCAGAATGAGCTTTTCCTTGCTTTCCCACTCTGCTGTCCTTCAGTGCCCACCCTGATTTTGCAGGGAGAAGCTTCTTTCTCATTTCTGGCCCCAAATCATCAGCCACAGCCCCTTGAAAAACCTGTGTCAGCAAAGTAATAGTGAGTGCCTAAAATCTCAGTGCAGGAGAGAGCAGGGGGCTGGCTGACACCCATGTCTCAATCCCACTGCTGAACACGTAAGCTGGTTTATGCTAATTTAAAAAAAAACAGACCAAACCAAAGAAAACACCAAAATCACCAAACTAGTGAGATGCAACATAGCCCTTATGTTATTTCATGTAATTTGAAAGTTAAAGAGAAGCCCTAAAACTGCAATTATTTCTGTCTCAAGCCACAGTGTACCTAAGAAATACCAAGTGTAGTGCAAATATGGCCCATCAAGATGACCTAGCCCTGAGCAGCAAGGTTATAAACCAGCTGAGCCTGTTGACCCTGGGGACTGTGATTTATTCCTGGACTTCCTTTGTTTATCAGCATAGATTCAGCCTTTGTAACACCTTCTGAATGGTCAACCATTAGAAACCAGCACTGACTTCAAGGTAAGATTCTGCCAATTCCCTTCTTGCACAGGGAGACAAATAACCAGTTACTGCTGGGTATAAACAGAACAAATAAACAATACATCACTTTGTAATAGCTACTGTGCATGAAATCATTATGTTTTATTATAAAATCAATCTCCATATATTGTTATGTTATTTGTTAAGCTGTGAAGTGCATAAACAGTAGTTTCACAACACTGATTGCCTGCTGCATTCTCTTTATTCTAATGTGAGATCCACCTCTTAAAGCCCATAATTCATCAACTTTATTACACTTAAGACATTGACTTCTCTTTTCCATCAGGCATAAAGAAGTGAATCATCCATCCTTTATGCAGCTGTGTGTTCTTACAGCATCTTTTTTTTAAAAAGTGCACTTGGTTGTATTTAAGATAATTGAGAGCTCAAAGACAGATTTTTTCCATCTAGGGTTGAGCATGAACCTTTCCTGCACTGCAAAGTGGATGCAAGGAGGCTGTGCTACTCACAGAACTACTCAGGAAGTGCAAACCAGGAGCAGATGCTGCCTGTAGCAGAAAGGGACCAGCGAGTCCAGGGTGTGTTTGACTTCCGATGGAATGACAGCCAGAGGTGAGACCTTGGGGATGGTTCTATGTAGGAGCATCCATGGACGGCAGGGAGAGGGAACTCTGCAGACCTGAGACATTCTAGAACATGTGGTTTTATTGCGAGGGTCATGGGTAAGAAGGGCCTTGCCTTCAGCCACCAGCCTCGGCTGAAGGGAAGTCCCAAAGAGTGAAAGAGAAAGAGGACAGGAGGGTAAGAGGTGAGAGAGGAGGGAGCAAGAGAGTCAGAGAGAAGTGGCAGGGGTCGGAGCACAGGGGGAAAAGAGCTAAGAGAGAGCTAGAGAGAGGAAGGCTAGGGCAAGCAAGAGGGCTAGAGAGCCAGAGAGGAGGAGAGTCAGAGAGAAGGAAGTCAGAGAGCCCGAGGTCCTTGTTACAATCCATTCTATCTCCTTTTGTGTTGAATATTCCAATTTACACTAACCAACCAGTACATGACACAAAACCCTATAGAATCT
>JBBMKD010000102.1:76931569-76948932 GCA_037834095.1 Argya squamiceps | reverse complement strand
AGAAAGCACTGATTTTTTTTTTAGAGCAGCAACTCTTCTAAAATTGGCCTTCTAAAGGTCAAAGCACTCTCCTTTTTTTTTTTTTTTTTTTTTTTTTTAAGCAACCCAGAAGGGCTTACTGTATTTATGATGCAGAACTAGGGCTCCAGTGGTCTATCTTCTATTACCTCTAACACTGTTGAATTTTCTGACCTTGCCTTGGGACACAGTGCCATTAAACAGTTATTTTGTACTTAAAAGGAACTAAAGCTTCCTTGCATCTCACAATAATTGTCAGTTCTACCTCATTATGAGGAAAGAAATTATACTTTTTGTTGCAGTACATGCAGATAGTTTATACTTCATTATGTTGAAGTCATAACAACAAGCATGATACCAAATGAGAATACCAATATCAAAAGAGAATCAGAAAACATTTCGACAGAACAGTTCTTAATGGTGGCTTTGCAAAGATACTTTCACTTTGTAATTTTCGTTTTGCAGCAGATGTCGCAACAACTAATGAGAGCTTGTTCGTTGATATAATCCAGCTTTGTATCAGGCAAACTATTAATCAAAAATATTCATTTGATCCTCAAAATCCAGGTGATGAGCTTATCTTTCAAGAACTGAGTAATAATTTGGACTCTTTTTTTCTTTTAGCTTCCTACTTGTCACATTTTTTTAAGTCTTCAAGTTTTCTTCTGTGGCAACAAAGACATGCAATACTTAATTTGAAAATATATTATATTCTTTCATTTCTAGAAAAGAGGTGTCTTTAAAAAACACCTTATCACTTTGCCTAGTCTTGATAATAAAACAGGATTAACCAAATGTTAGTACTATAAGCTATGTGACCTTGAGAATTTAAGTTTCAGTCAGGAAAGAGTCATGTGCTAAAAACGTGTGCCATATGCCAGCAAATGAACACACAGTTATCCAGTCCTAAAGGATTTAATCTATGTATACTATTGAGATTTAATGGGTTAAGATTTATTTTTATAAGTCAGAATATAGAAGCAATTTGTTGATTTTCCATCTTTGCAGCCATGAAATCAAGAACCCTGCTTAGCAGTGAGCCCACATCTTGTTTGGTCTTCTTTTGCTGATGCAGAGGCTGAAGCTCTTTGTCTTGCCCTTGATGGCCTTGCCAGTTAAAGTGAAGCTTTGGCTTTCTTAACCCCACCTCTGCATATCTGGGAAATATTTCTAAAGTTCTCTTTTGTAGCCTGGCCCTGTTTCTGATTCCTGTATGTGGTCATTTTGCAGTAGAGCTCTGTCATGAATCATTTAGTTTGGAAAAGACATTCAAGATCAGCCAGTGCAACTGTTAACCCAACACTGCCAAACCCACCACTAAACCATGTCCTTAAGTGCCACATCTACACATCTTAAAATGCCTTCAGGAATGGTGACTCCAGAATTTCCCTAGGCAGTCTGCTCCAGTGCTTAGTGTCACTGTGTCAGCAGAGAGGAGAAAACGAGGAAAGGATAGCAGCATTTTTCAAGTAATGTGAAAGTCATGAAAAGAGACGTGAGAAAATTTGGAATGACATCAGGAAATGAATAGACAACAGGCTGAGAAATTAATTTCAGTACTGACTGGTAGGCAAAGTTTACACTACTCACACTGACTCAAGGGTTCTGCAAGGGTGAGACACACAAGAATAATCATTCCAGCACTTCATAGGGCATACTTTGTTCTCTGATGCTACCACAGCCCCAGTTACTCCAGAAACCACCTCCTGAACTAGTTTTGGGAAACAAGAGTTTTCCCCCTCTAATATTCAAGCTGAAACCCAGCTATCTCTGTCCTGCAGAGCAGGAGACTGCCCTGGTCCCTCTCCCGTGCAACTTCCACAGCCAGACTCATGCCTGCAGCTTTGTAAATCATGGTAGGAAGGACAGCTGGCTGCCACTTGTGCTTCAAGGACACCATGACGACAGTCTGTGATGACAGACCAGTTGTGCAAGGCTAAATAAAAGTCAGATGGGGAGGAGACAGGGCAAACAGAGCCAGAGTCAACTCTCCTTAAACTGGGGGTGCAACCTGACCTGGTCATCCTCTCTCAAAAAGAATGCTACACAACTGGAAGGCTAAAAAACATTTCAAGGAGTGAATGTTAAGACTGTTTAAGACTATTAGGGCAACATGACAAAAAATATTTATAATGAAGTTTTGCAGAAGGTAGACAAGAGGTTCATATTGTATCTGATTTCCTTTACTATGGGAAATGGGAAATGTCCAACAAGATGTTCTTTTATTATACTTGACAAGGATCTGCACTAAATTTATATTTGTGATTTTTATGCCTTTAAGCTAATGCAAGGCATGGACTGAGGGTACTGGAATTTTTCTACAAAACCTCTCCTAGGGCACAGAAGTGCATGATGGAGTTTGGCATGCTTATCCTAGAAGCAGTCTCCAGAAAAGAAAGCAGTGCTTTTGGGTCAGAGCATTTCTGTGCTTGAAGTCCAAGAGGCTTCATGTTCAAGAGACAGGCTTGCTTCACTTCCTGTCAGTGCCACTCCAGAGGAGCTACACTGCTCCCACAGCTGCTTCACTGCATTGTGTGGATACATCAGTTTGCCCAAGATTTTATATGGCTCCTTACACCATACTTCATCCAGTGCCTGATGATGGCACTGGCCCTGTGTTCAGTATTAGTGGACTTGACGCACAACAGTTTTAGACTTGGAATTGCTCAACTCAAAAATCAAAGAGGACATCTTCACTGGGAATATTGCTGCACTTCCTATGCTAGCCTGGCCAACAGGATACAAGATATGACCTCTGTGGAAACATGTACTTGAAAAGCTATCCCAGTAATGGAGCAGCTAATGCATTTTTTGCCTAGTGCAGTCCTACATTGCTGTGCTACTCACATGCCATACTAACCAGTTTACAGGTAGTTCAGTCAGGTCTACATTATATTGTCTCCACACAAGTGGCTTCAACATAGACAGCCTGTCACTAAAGGAGCTCTGAGAAGGCATAAATGATTTGTGTTTTTCATTCTATCACTCAAATTTTGAATAAGAACTTTACACAGACAGGACTGGAGGAACAAAACACTCATAAACTTTTACAGACCTAGAGGTAGGCACATGCTCAGCACCTGGAGTTAGTGGCTTATGGTCTTCCCAATAATTCTCTGATATAAATGGCATTTGAGTAAACTTTCCTATCAAAAAGACAACTCACCTATGCTATCAACAGTTAGTAAATGATTTATAGGATCTGTATCCAATAACTAGGTGAGAAAAAATGCTGGAGTATATTCTGCTGTTAACATGTAAAAAGTAATGCCATATCTAAAATACTTCTTGTCGGTAAAACAAGTGCTCTAGTGAGTAATTTAAACCTTAACTTTCTAATGCAAGCACAAATTACTGTTTATAGGAACTTCACAAAATGCTACCATTTTACAAAATACATGGTTAAGAACACTCTTCCCTGACTGTCAGGTGATGATGTACTTTGACCTCTAAAAGGCTTCAATGGAAAAACTAAAAAAATTACCATCATTAGTAGTTCCAATATGAAACTTGAGCAAATATGATTTGTCAGTGTTGAAAAGGGCCAAGTCATACAGAGACATAACTATAAAGAGGCACTGGTTCTTCTTTTACTTCCTGGGTATTATGTGAATAAATGTCTTACTTGACCTCACTGACTTCAGGTTTGGAGGTAAAGTTCATATATTTATTTAATTTAGCATTATGGAAGTCCTTTGAAAAGACCTGTACTTCAGGACTAAAAATCAGATAAGACTACTGCTAAAAAAAAGCCTGAACTGTTGTGGCAAACTTGGAAAAACCACTCAGAATATTTACTTAGGCTAATAACAGAACACTGGTATTAGAATTATTGTTGAGTTGTGCAACACAATTTATTCTAATAGTGAAAATTTGACTTTAGACAGCAGTGTTAATACATGGCAACAGGTAAAAAAAGTTCCTGGTTGGAATTTATGAGCTAAATTAAGACTGATGACACAAAAAATCCTGAGCACTGGAAGAAGCTGCTAAGGGTGAAAAAAGAGGGGCCAAACAAACGAGTAGAGGCCAGAGGGATAAAAAAATGAGCTCTGTGTTTGCTTATTTACAGCAAGGTTAAGAGTCACAAATACTGTGATGAAGATTTGATGGAGAGCTCACAAACGACTCCCAAAATTCAGTGGCCAGAGGTGAAGTTTGCAGAGGTGAAGTTCACACCAAAAATTAGATACAAGCCTTAAAGTAAGTTTGGCTGTTTATACTGTTTACACAGAGGGATTGTTTTCCTTTCAGAATGCAATGTTTTACAGTATGCTACAGTTTACATAAATTACTGTGCTGGATGGCAATTGCTTGGTGAGCAACTTGCGTGGCCTCTGCTAAACAGATAATACAGAAAACAGTGAATCCTGACAAGGCAAAGTCCAGCCTTGCTTACCAGGTTTAATTCATATAGGCCTGCTTGAGTCTCTTCCTGTTCCTTACATCCATAAAACTTTAAAACTGCATGTGGCAAAGGAGAAATTTTCAGATATCAAGTCAGGAGACTACACAGACTGTCTGGGGAGAGAGAATTTCTCTCATTTCATTTCGCACCTATCAGATGGGCAGCAGTTCTGAAAAGGGACTCTATTTAAAACATCTGGTACAGTGGCACCCCCACTGTAAACTATGTAAATAGCACCATTCCTAGGATGTAGAAAATCAACCATCCTTTACAGGAAGAAAATTAAAATCATTAATTTCTTCTAGAGTTAATCAGGTAATAAATCCCAAGGCTTATTCACTCTTACACAGCAAAAGAGAACCAAAATGCATTTTTTTAGTAAGCAATATTACTTTTATGTATGTGAGTTTTAAGAAGGAAAACTTACCACTTTTAAAAAATAAAGTTTTAATGTAGTATATGCGGACAGACTTCTATTAATGTTTTCTTTCCTCAAGCTTTGGAACTGATTGAAAATAGGGTCCCCAAGGAGAGAAGCTGAGGCTGACCCTCCTGCCAGCTAGACAGCTGCAAGCTGGAGAGCAGCCTCATAGCACCAGCACATCCTGCACATCCAGGCACATCCTGCCTGGTGCACTGTAGGGATCTCTGGCCAGAAAACCAGGATACTGTTATCAGTGAGATATAGGGAACATGGGACTCCTTTAGAAGTGACTGCTCTTTATGGAAAACCTCTCTCAGGTTAGTGAAACACAATTTGCCTCAGGTATGTTTTGTTCATCAGAAAGTACATTCCAGTACTTAACAAATGAGTTCAACATAGGAACCTCCTCCTGTGGGTCAAATCACGGTGGCCAGTTCTGAGGGAATGCTGCTGAATCCAAACTGGGAGGCTGGGGCACTGCTGCTTGAGGAATGGAGAGCATGCGGACAAGGACAAGCAACAAGAGACACTTTTCAAAGCAAGACCTGAAGTAGATTAACATAAAGGAGAGGAAATGGAGCAACAAGTGAAAAGAATGAGGGTAAAGAAAGAGATGAGACTGAGACTATCCAGGCTGGATAGGGCTTTGAGCAATTTGGTATTGCAGATGTGCTGGTCCGTTGCAGTCCATTGCAGTGGGGTTGTAACTAAATGATCTTTAGGGTCCTGTCCAAGACAAAACATTTTGTGATTCTATCATTGTCCCACTACCATGTATAACTTCTCCATAAAGTGAGCCATTCATCCAATGTGATACCAAAAAAAATTGGCAGAAGCAGAAGATAAATAGAAATTCCAATACCCTCACTGATTGTGAAACTATACCTTCTTTAGTTTTCCTTTTTGATGTCAAGCCTATAATTATTTTTTTTAACAGGGATTACATTTATCTTCAATGGACTGATGAAAGAAGCCAGTCTTTATTATGCTTGCTATCAGAATTTCTGCACAAACCTTATTCCTGGGTTACTTAATTTCTCATGACACAACAGTTAAGCAGTCACCTTTAATGAAAATCTTCTGTTTTACAGTTTCACAATGCCTGTGATCTCAGGATTTAAGGCCAGGCAGAAGTTACAGAGAAGCAAACTTCTATAGCCCAGGAAAAAAATGAGGCTAAACAGTGTGACCATTTGATGAATCATCTAAATTAATTTTTGCCTACGCTCTTTGCAGTTATTTAAGACAAATTCAAAAAGTTTAACACAGGAAGAATGAAACAGATGGGATTGTGTTTCAGCTCTGGCTACAGTTAAACTGGGCTATTAACCATGGTAGACCTGTTCTTTTATTTCTTATACATCATCACTGGTTTGAAAATGCAGTTTCACAAGTAAAATTTCTCTCCCATTACTTGCAAGTGATACCTTTGCAATGCAGAACAACCAAAATGGAAGTGCTAGCCCCCTGGTAATTACTATTCTCTAAAATTAATATTGTATGTTTCTTACAAAAAGTGAGTAGCAGAAAGGAAAATACAGAAGGTTAATGAAGTTATTTAACTTTTACAAGTGGAAAAGTATAGTATTTGTTCCTTGTTTATACATAAATTTTAAAATCTGCTTTGTCAGAAAAATTAATTTAGTAGACTTAGTGTTGTTATTTATCCACAAAATAAGAAATTGTCTCCCGCTGATTTCAAATTAATGGCAGAAGGAAGAAAAGTACCAAAGTAAGAACTCTTCTACAATCATGCAGTATATATCAAGAATATGTTGAGAAAAGAAGGTATATATATAGAGAGAGAGAACTTACAGAATGTCAGCTGCTATGGGTGCCCACTTTTTCTCCAGCCACATGTTCCCAGTCCACTTCCTACACAAGCTTATGTCAGTTTGGTCTGGCAGTAAGAAAGTCTGTTGTAAAAAAAGAATAAATTTTGAACTTTTGTACCAGGTTGGTGTTCGACAGATTTTACACCCTAGACCCCTTTAACCAAGAATTCACCTAATCAATATTGCCAGTGGGGGGATTGTAGGGGATTGTAGCTCGTTTCAATAAATTTGGGCTGCCTTGTGGCTAATATGCCAAACATATGGGACAACATTTCACTTTATACTGCTCTCCATTTGATTCTGTGTTGGGTTTTGCTTTGCACCAGCATTTATTTTCCTCCAATGGTGTCAAATGCTATTTAGCATAAAAGTTTATGGAGGAGAGTTACAAACATGTTAAATACTGTTTTCTTCTCATAGTTCACTACAATGGCATGTTATCATGCAGTGAGAAACACAGTATCAAGCAGCACCCAGTTCGTTTTGATTGCATTGTAATCCTGAGGGGGTTTGGCCAACAATGCTGTTATAAAATGTTATTTAACTTTTGAAGAAAATGCCTCAGGCTTCCATTGAAGCTTTTCCTTCCTTAATACAGCAGTCACAATCTTAATAACTCTAAGTAACATAGCCCTTGAGTTCCCACAAAGAAACTATTTCAGAACATTTGCTGATCTACTGTAGAAAAGCATAGCATGAAACCAATGATAAATGGAATTGTTTTACATTATATGTGTGCTTATTGTTTCATAGCATAATGTCCGGACAGGAAATACCTCTGACAGAGTCCACTATGAAAGCATGGGATTAACAGCAGAGTCAGGGCTAAATTAAATAAAGCAGGACTCCAAATATGTATTCTCTTTGGATGTATGTTTAATTGCAGGTCACTGTGAAGGAACACACGAAGGGTAAGACAAGAAAATTGCATTATAAGGCAATTTGTTGAGAACAATGAAGAGAAATGTCTAGTTAAAGTTGTTATGAGGTTTACTACGTCATAAAATAGCAGATGAAATTCAGATAAATTTAGCGCAATCCTAAATTTATACACCCATTTCTATAGGATCTAAAATCAATGGTTCCATGCAGGAACAAGATCTAGGAGTTATACTTTCCCAAAAACTTTGACTCTATGTCCAACAGCAGTCACAAAACCAACCACATATTAGGAAATTCTAAGTAAGGAGTGGAGAACGAGGCAGAAGATATCATGCCACTATATAGAATCCTATGTTTAAATACTCCTTCTAAATGTACCCCTACATGTAAAATATTTTATACAGATCCAATACCATTCAAAATATGTGCAGGAGAAATGGAAGACATGTGGACAAAGGAAAACACATGGAGCAGTTTCCATATAAGGAGTTGCCTAAGGGCAGATCTAGATATTTAAGGAAGGTATCCCTTATGCCTTATTATCTTTATCTGTTAGCTTCTGTCATAAGCAAGATATTAGATGGGCTTCTAGTATGAATCAGTGTTGTTTCTCCTTATATTCTTAATCAAATCCTGAATCAAATAAAGTTGTCTGTCACCATACAGTTGATCCAATTTCACCTGTGATTGGAGAATGATGGTGAGTTTGGCAAATGTAAGCATTGTGCAAGAGTTAAGTAAGGAGTATCATTTCTATTTTGGACTACTAAGCACATCTTAATCTTTCAAACCCATGGCAGTCTTGACCACAATAAAGCATATTGCCTGAATGATCCTCTAGTTTTAAGACTATCCTTCCTAAACCACAGATTAAGTTTGTTTCAGCGCAGATCATTCATTCAAGTCTCCCAACAACTGAGGTTTATCACAACAATATATTTTATCCTCCTAGAATAATCCCAGTGCCTATAGTGAGGCAGGCTCATTGAGAATCCAATACAGACCAGTTTGCTTTTTCATAACCTGTCTTCAACAATGGCAATAAACAGATGCCAATGAAGAGTAAGTATAAGGCACAATACTTATCTCAAATACTCTCCTAACCACCACATATTTTTAGATTGATGTAGTCTAGGCCTAACATGATTAGTCCGTTTAAAAACCCTAAATAGATATTTTATCCAAGTTATCCTTTTCAACTTACACAAAACTGAGGTATCCACAACATTCTTCGGAAAGGAGTTCTTCAAGTATGCTGTGCCAAAACCCGCCTTCTTCCATTTGCTTTGGATTAAGTTCTGACTAGAAGTCTGCCATACCCTGCAAAATACAAAGAGCTCATAATCTCTGCCATGATGCCTACACAATGCATGATTCTGAAGACCTCTATCACATTGCCTTATAAACGCATTATTTTTCAAATTGGGAAGCCCTACCCTGGGTATGGTTCTGCCATGTACTCAATCATCCTTGTTTATCTTCTCTGAAAAGATGTTCCAGTTTTAGGCAAATTTTTTTTTTTGCAGCCTACCTTGAGTACAGTATAAGGTTTTGAGCACCACAATATAAAAGATATTAAGGTCTTAAGAAAGTGTCCAAAGCAGGGCAATGAGGGTGGCGAAAGGCCTTAAGAGGAAGCCATGTGAGGAATGGCTGAGGTCACTTGGTCTGTTCAGCCTGGAGGAGATTGAGGGGGCATCTCATTGCTGTCTGCAACTTCCTCATGTGGGGAAGAGAAGGGGCTGGCACCAACTTCTTCACTCACACGACCAGTGACAGACTTGAGGAAAAAGCATGAACCTGAATCAAGGGAGGATTAGATTAGATATTAGGAAGAGGTTTTTCACCCAGAGGGGGGTTGAGCACTGGAACAGACTCCCCAGGGAAGTGTTCACAGCATCAAGCCTGACAGAGTTCAAGAAGTATTTGAACAATGCTCTCGGGCATAGCTGAAGTGGTGTCACAGCTGGTGTGACTCTTGAAGTGTCCTTCTCAGAGCCAGGAGTTGGGCTTGATTATCCTGATGAATCCCTTCCAATTCAGAATATTCTATGATTTTATGTGTTTTGTTGAGTTTTTAGGTTTTTTTTATTAATGATAAGGGAAGCAGAATTGCATGCAGTATTAATGCTGAGGGTGAACAATGCATTTATGCATGCAAAATAATGCTATTGATTTGCCCTTCATTCCTTTCTAAATCATGGCTAACTTTTATTTTGCCTTTTTTTGAACTCCACTGAATAAACATTGAATTGTACATTTTCCATTGAATTGCTGTTCATAATCCAAAGACTTCACTCCTGAATGTCACTGGTCAGTGCAAAATGCATTACTTATGCAAAAAGGAATCCTTCCACCTTACTTTTACCTGCATTGAATTTCATTTAGCATTCTATTGTCCAGTCACTAGTTTTAGAAAGGTATGCTATTATTCTTCATTGTGGTCTTCATCCTTACTATCAGAAAGAACACA
This sequence comes from Argya squamiceps, assembly GCA_037834095.1. NCBI lineage: Eukaryota > Metazoa > Chordata > Aves > Passeriformes > Leiothrichidae > Argya > Argya squamiceps. The sequence continues at coordinate 76,938,892 of JBBMKD010000102.1, read as the reverse complement.
AATCCTCTGTAAATCCTTTCACTTCCCACTCAATGTCTCCCTTGTCTTCTCTTTCCCCTGTCATTTAGGTAGCACGGATTTGAGCATGGACACCCACAGACTTTGATGACTTTTCTGAAAGGCTATAATTAACATTTCACTTTATCCCTTGCATCCCATCTCGTAGCTGATCCATGTCTTACCCCATGGCTCTTTGGATTCCCAAAATCTTTTGAAGGTAACCGGGTTGACTAATGATGAACCAGCTATCTTCCAAATCATTTGCATATATTCACATGTCCATCAATTAAATTATTTCTCAGAGTTTTACTAACTTGCTTGGTTTAAATCTTGTTCTACAGATGTGTGGATTCCTTCCTTCTCCCTGGAAGCTGTTTTAAAGACTGGTATAATATCTGCCATCATTCCAGTCATCATGTACCAAAATATTTTTAAACAAAGTGGCTCCATATTACCATTGTAAATTCAGTAATTTCATCCTTGATTTCTCTTAAAGGCCAGGTATAAACACTGTCCATCATTAGTTAATATTTCTATTGTCAATATTTCCTTGACTTCTCTAGCCACTTAAATCAGAAGTACTCTCTGAGGAACATCTTCTCCCTCCAAAGGGATCTAACATGGATCTCCAATTTAATTCACAATGAAAGTTTAAGTAAAGAATGCATTTGGCTTCTCAGCAGTGTTCTTTCCCCCTCAGTGCTCCTTCAATGCCATGAGCACCATTTGGCTCTGCAGCCTCTCTAGGATGCTTCCTGCTCTTCATATGTCTGCAAAAAATTTTAATATTCATTTGATCCTTTTAGCTCATTGTTCCTCGAGCTCTGTTTTGACATGCACTATTGCATTTATACAATTAATCTGACAGAGTTAAAAATCCTTTGTCTATTCCTCGTTTGGATAAAATTCCATCTTTTTGAAAGATGTCTTCTTATTCTAATAATCTACTTATTGTTTTGATTAGACATGCTTGCTTCCTTTTCACCCATATTCAAGCTTTCTTAACAGGTGGTGCACTGCTGGGTTTCCAGTATGCAGTTCTACACTAACCTTCTTTTCCTGCAAAGATTTACTCACTTTAGGTTCAATTTAACAAATTCCTAGTTTTCCGTATTTACCCTTTTTGAAGTTGTGTACCTGTGGGGTAGTGATGGTGGGGGTGAGACTGATGGTGGGGTCTGAAACCATTCTCTGTAGGAACACTGAATTTGAATTTAGAACTTGCATGCACACCCATTAAACATTAGACACTGGTTGTGTCTAAGGAGGGATGGGTTAAGAACTACAGGTCAAGACTTACTGGGTTTAAAAGGAGTAATTTCTCTTGGTGTCTCAAAGCTGCTTAAAAATTGTCAATGTGATTAAGAACCACTCAAGGATTTTGTACTAATGAAAGTCAGAGGTACTAAAAACTTTGTTGCAGGCATTCAACAACAGGCTATATTAGCAACATTAGCAGCCTTTAAGTTAAAGAATAATTTATATAACTAAGAGCGGTGTCCTTTTGTCATTTATAAACTATTAATCAGCAATTCCCCTTTTATTAACTTTAATATATTTCACACGTTATTTGGTGAATGTCAACCATATACAGCTTTAATACATTGTTTTAATTAGTGAAAAGACAGGGAGCCACTAAAAATACACATTAATCAGTGAGAAAGCTGAGACATTAAGTATCCTTTAGCTTGTTTTTAAGCTGGTACTTTACTAAATCCCTACAAGCTCTCTAGATCTTCTAATACACCTGCAGAACATGGTAGTTTGAAAACATCAAATTGACTTCTGAAAGAGTAGTTTAATGAGACACATTTACTTTTTTTTATGAATGACTTTCCTTTTTTAAAGCTGAATCCTCTCAGGAAAACAGAGCAATTCCAGTTCTTCTTGTGGTTCAATTCAAGATATTATTCAGTAAAGAAATTTGGCTCAGATTTGTGTTACAGAATAAGAAATCAGTAGTCCTCTAAAAATACTTGCAGTGCCTCCAAAATGTATTATTAATAACTTCTCAATATATTGAACAAACCCCTGAGAGTCATGAAAGGTAATGTAAGCCAAAACCATGAAGACAGTGAGGGGGGAAAAAAGACATACTATGCTCTATTTAGAAAGTATGATAATGCAAGTTACAGACAATCAACTTAAACAGTATAGGTAACTATTTCTGGCATGCCTGACAAGGGTTTGATTTTAAAGTCTTAATATTTTCACAGGCAGTAATTTTCAAGATCTTATAAAAGACAATTCTAGCAACGCCTATCAACAGAGCTGGATTTTTAATATCAGGGCACAGGCATCGATCATTTGAGGCAACAGTAATCACAGTAGACTACTCCTCTCTGCTCAGGTAGATCACTGGAGGAGACACATGTGACTTGCTGAGACTTTTCAGATAGTTGAATCCAATCCCTTCTAGTTCCTCAGGGTCTCTACTGCCTACTTTCTTTTATCCTACTTCTGTAGACCTTTTCTGCTGCTGTCTGTCCACATCCTCACCACTCCTTGTTCTTCTCTTTACTATCTTCTCTCTCCTCTCTGATCCCTGTTGATACCCCATACTCTCCTCTTTATTCTTCTCCCCTCAATCTTTTCCAATTTACTGAACTTTTATCAACAGAACTATGTCTTTTCCTGTGGCATTGGTCATAGAAACAACAATATTTAAGTTGATGCTCAAAACCCACTTCTCCTTAGGCAAATATCCCAAGGAAGTTCAATTGCAGTGGCATTTGACAAATAGAAGCATTTGGTAAACAGGAGCTTATATAAAACTCTAGCTACCAAGCTGTCTGTAGCAGTTAACTGATTCTTTGACAGTGTCTGAAGAGCCTGTAATAAACAAGACCCTCTAAATTTAGCTTAGAATCCAATCATTAAAAATGAAATCTAGGAGCTAACACTCCTCTTAATTTCCATATCTGCAGCCTGGCTCTGCCTTCACCCAGTGATGTCTGTGCAATACATCAGCTTCTGTGAAGAACGTGGTAATTTCATACTTTTTTTCTTAAAATTTCAAAAGGCAGGGACAAACTGTGGCACCCTGCAGGCACAAATTCACTTGTATATGCTTCTATTTTCATATAAACCCCTTCCCAAACCCAAAGCTAATGAACGGTAATTGGATACATGGATAAGAAACCCCATAATTCATGATTATTACTCTGAATTGAGCACCGCATGATATTGAATGTTGGGTAGTCAAAACCATTATGGGCACCCTCCACTCTGTGCAGCATGAATGACCCAGGCTAAGGCTTTCTTGGGAAAAAATACTTTGAGAACAAATATGTGACCAATCACATTATCACCCCTTGTTAATTTCTTTCACAACCTCTGGCAACCTGAACATTTTAAATTCTTTCCTAGTGACATCTGTATTCATGCATCTAACTCAGATTAAACCCCACAGCAACAACACTACCCTTGTGCAGGGGAAGCATCACTGTCAGCCCTGTTCCTGTACTCACTGAAACCACTGCCCTTTGGATCCCTGCTATCAGCTCTTTCCTATTGATCCAATTTGCATGACCAGTCAACAAAGGATATCCCACAGCCACCTGTATACCCTTCAGCTTCTAGTTTCCAGCTGAAAACAGTCCTGCTCACTCATTATTTCTCTGCTTTTTCCATACAAACTCCTAATGCCTGTCAAACATCCCATTTCCGTCATTTGGGAGTTGGCTTTAAGCTGCAGGGCAAAAAACCCCACAAACAGATGGGAGAGGTTTCCTTGGAGTTAGGCATACTCTGTCTACACTCTGCCTAGGCTGAACAGAACAGCTTGCTTAAAGCATCTTACACAACATAGCAAGGAGAATTAACATATTACACTGACCAACATGCTTAATTTAAAAGTTTTAATTGGGTCAGGAATTTACACTGTCTGGTTTTCTGTTAGTTGTAACATATTTTCTGGACTCACTCCAATTAATATTTAAGTAAAGTGTTTTCTACAGCACTTAAAATGAATATCAGCTGTAAACTAAGACAACTTATTGGGAACAAAAATGCAGACTCTGCAAATCCACAAATTTCACCTATATTTGCAAGATCAAGATAACTATATTGAAGTCCACGGGAACTGTTCAAAGAAAAAGGGGGTATTTATACTGGTTTAAATTCACACTTAACTTCAGATGTTGAACTTCACTGGGTAGCCTTTGCATTTTGAAAGTACTGCAGATAAGAACATCAAAGGTAGCAAACTTGAACAGGAAAAGAGGTTTCATAGACTGGTCTGAGGTACTTGTCTGCAAACTTAATTTAGCATAATATTCAACTGTGCCCCAGATAGAAGCACTTGAAGTATGTTGCAGCTCCATTCCCCAACTCTTACAGACATGCCTACATGCCTACTTCATCAGTCACACACCAGAAACTATAGCTCTTTTGTCTTCTATGGGGCAGATTTCTGAAGCTTCTTGAGGTCATAAAAGCAACAAGGATAGGCAAACAAAGGGAAAAGATGTTTTTTGTTGAGGGAAAGGCAGATTCAGGGCTCTAGTTCAGAGCTGAGAATCTGCTGGGAAAAGGGAAAAGAAATGTGGGAGGAACACTTATTACAACACAGTCAGTTTGACTAAGCAGATTTAGTGACATTTCCTATTCTCTGTGAAGCCACGGCCACATGCAATCCTAAGTAAATATTCCAAATGGTACGTGCTATGAATTATGGCTCTTGGCTATGAGGTCGAAGCTTTCCATGACAGATCTACAGCCTGACTCATTTTATTTGGAATAATGATTATCCTGTATGAAACACAACAGCTTTCCTCTAGGGGTATACAGTGGAAGACTTTCTCCAGTGATTTACCACACTAGTCACTTAATGATTTACAAAACTGGTTAATGGGACTCTTTGAAAGTACCCAAATTCTTATCTATGCCTGGAATAAAAGTTACCTTCAATACAGATGCAGGGATGCTCTTTAAACACTTAAATACTAACATTTAGCAATTTTTCCATTGCTCTGTTCAAGAAAAGGAGAGTATTCAAACAACCTGCCATGCCATACACTGGAAACATAGATGGTATTCTGCCTCAGCATCTGACTACCTCTTGCTGCTATTTCTGACCCCAGTTCCTGTCAGTCTTCCTTTGCTCCTTTCATAAAGCCCATTTCCATATGGGTTCATCATTCTTCAGGCCTAGTCACCATTATTCCATTGTGTTTCAGTGTCTTTGGGTTATGTTAGCATTGGAAAGGCCAGAGGGTCTTTCACAATAATGAGGTACAGATGTGCCTCTGCTTTTCAGTCTGCCCTGTGTTCCTTCTCTGTCCTGAGCTAGTAAGACAGAAATTTATGCTCTTTACATGACATGGTGTGAAATACACTTCAGGACAACAGTCCTAATTCCCTGTCAGATCTAAAGTTGGAAAACTTTTCTATTGATGGGAAGATTTGAAGAATACAATCATCTCCCAGCAAACTTTAGGTACTTTTTTTCCTGTAAAGATGGCTCTATTTCACTTTTTGGATGTAGATTACTTGCATAAATGTCAACATCTAAACAAGATAAACTGTATCTGGAGAAGCAGAACACACACTGCTGAAGTACTTTATCTTAGTGAAACGGGCAGATTAGTATTCATGAAAGTGACCATCAGAAAGGGTGCTGGTCCCTTATTATTTAGTCTACAACTGAAGGAAGCAAACCACCAAGCTATTTTAATTTTTATTTTTAAAGCACCTCTTACACAGATTGTGACGGGAGCATTTTGTGAAAGACACTCTCACATCTTTGTTGGAATCAGGTCTAGTCAGGGAAGGAAGCTTTTGCTTCCTTTTGCTGCTGATTAAGAGTCTAGGGCTTAAAGGGCAATTCCAGACAAGGAAGGAGATCTTTATCACTGCCCTTGGAACAGTTCCCACTGTTGTGCTCATTTTCCCCCACTCTTATAATCACAATTTACAGCTGTAAAACATATCTCAGAGAATGGTACCAGCATATCAGCTGTTGCAAGAAGATGCTAGATCATTCAGCATTGTTATGTTTTCAATATTTATAAATGTTTCTAATAATATTACACGGTTTCAATCAGTAAATAGTTCTTAAGAACTGCCACAGCTGTTTTCTGAGCAGCTAAAGTAGATCAGCTCGTAAGAAAGCAGCATAGGACACTCCTCCTCTAAAAAATACCATGTGGGCAGAAGCCATCTGGTGACTATTACATGTCACCTTCTTCTCTTAGTATTATACACCTATGGTCCAGTCCATTCAGGAGAGATCTTTCATATCGCAAACAGGAGAAGAGCTTAGGATCAACTGTAAGCACTCATATATAACACATCTCTTTAAACAATCAATAAAGTTGATGCCAGGCTGAACATGTGCCAACCATGTGCTCCCATCATGATCAAAGCAAACCACTAAGGGCTACCTTAGGGGAAACATAGCAGATCAAGGGAGGTTATTCTGTGCTTAATCTGTTGCTGAAGGAATGGGGCATAGCTGGTCTACTGTGTATATTTTTGGGAACACACATACACTTCAAGAGAGATGTTAAAATTTGGAGAGGGTCTACGAAGTGTCTATCAAAGATGGCCAGGGACATAAATCACATGAGCTTTGAGGAAAACCTGAGGGAGTTGTACCTCTTCATCTGGCAAAGGAAGGGCTAAAGGGGAATTGAGTAGCTGACAATGACTATGCAAAGAGATCAGAGAATCACAGAACTACAGAATCTATTAGGTTGGGAAATACCTCTGAGATCATTGAATCCAACCTATGATCTAACACCACCATATTAACGAGACCATGGCTTTAAGTGCCACATCCAGTCTTTCTTTAAATATCTCCAGGGACTCTACCACCTCCCTGGGAAGCCCATTCCAATACCTAATCACACTTTCTGTGAAGAATTGCTTCTTGATGTCCAAGCTAAACCTCCTTTGCTGCAGCTTAAGACTATGTCCTCTCATCCATCAGTTGTTTGCCTGGGAGAAGATGCCAACCCTCACCTTGCTACAACCTCCTTTCAGAGAGTTGTAGAGAGTTATAATGTCTCCCCTGAGCCTCCTTTTCTCCAGGCTAAACAATCCCTGCTCCTCACAGGACATGTGCTCCAGACTCTTCACCAGCTCTGTTGCCTTTCTCTGCCCCAGCCCTTCAACGTCCTTCCAAACAGAAGAGCCCTCTGCATTGTGGTTTGGCAGCATGAAACCAGACATAGAGAATTAAGACTTTGCCACATCCCATTGTTGACCATTTTCCCGAAATGCACAAAAATGCAGATGTTACAAAACCAAATTCATCATTCATCTAGAGTCTGAGACTGGATCCTAGTCCACAATATTGAACTTATATGAACTCCCTAG
>JBBMKD010000102.1:76908746-76925199 GCA_037834095.1 Argya squamiceps | reverse complement strand
TCCTTGCCAACCACGGAAAGAGGTCCGCTCTTTTATTTCCGAAAGCTTCACCACGCTTCTAGCTAGCAGGACTGGGTAACCCACGAACTGTTGCTGTGGCCTGGAGTAAGCAGCAAAGCCGGTAAGCTGCTCCCGGGGAGGGGAATCCGCTTTAATCCAGGAGATGCATTCTGGAGCAAAAAGGGGCAAAGACAGTCAGGGGTGGACATGAGGCTGTAGCATAGGTCTTCCACCCATGAAGCAGGGTTGGAGACCAGGAGTCCTCTGGCATAGCTCAAACAAAGGTGTGTGGGCCTCAGGAAGGCTTAAGATGAAGTCCAGAGCCATGGGTAGTGTGGCTGTAACCACAGGAGAGGCTGGGCAGGAACATTCAGGGCTCATAGTTCCTTTGAGGCCATATCACTGACCTGATTCTGCCTTAGGATATCTTTTATAAGTCTGAGGGTTTGAGACCTAATAGTCAAAGTGTAAGACATTTTTATCCCTTTCATTTAATCTTGTTTCTATACATTAATCTTCTATAAAAGAATATATACCAGAAGGCTGGCTTTGCTGGTGTAACCTTAAAGCTGTTCAGTTCTGGGCTGTATGTCTCCAAACACTTCCCAACATTTCCCAGTGCAAATTTCAGGTGAACAATCAGTTCAGGGTCATTGGCTATTCCTTGCCCAACTCAATTACCCAAAGGAACTGGTGGACAAACACCAAGATTTATTCAGCACAAAATGCTACTGAAAAGTAGGTTACTTTCTTCCCCTTGCCCAGAGCTACAGTAGGTACTCAAACCATTCAATTTATGACCTGCTTGAACTCTCCAGTTTCCATGTACTGCAAAGAGTTTGAATTCTGTCTCAAACCCAATTTTCTGCTATGATAACTAGAACAATAGTGCTTGTCTACACTTCTATGACTTTCTTCCCACACAAGCATAACTAAGAAATAGTCCTTGGCTCGTTTCACTCTTTTCATACCTGTGAAACTTGTATTATCTTCTTGGAGGAACGGTAGGGCTGGAGCACACATTCCCAACACGTTAGTAAAGGTATCAGACATCGTGGGATGACCTCACTTCCATCCAGATCAGCAGATGAAAATCAGATGTCTCCCATTCCACTGAACAAGACCAGGTAACAGGGCAAATGCAATATAGAAATATCCAATGAAACACACTTTTTAAACTCTTCCTTCTAACCATCAAATATGGGCTGGAAAACAGAGCTCTCATGCAACTCCCTGATCTTCAAGTCCAACACCTGAGCCACCCTGAACGAGAAGAGCCAACACAATATTTCATTACCTTTTAATTTTTTAAAAATTTGAACTTGATTTCAGCATCACCTTTTCACTCCATGTAAACAGGTCCATCAGCCTTCAGCTCTGTGCAGGTGCTGGGCACAGCACTCCAGTGTTTAATATCTCATCTCCCAGGGACGTGAAAAAGGGAGGCAGCCCTGCCTCCCCTGAGGCTCAGCAAGGAGTCATCCTGTTAAACAGAAGTTATTCTACCTCTACTTTTGAATTCAAGTTGTTTGGCAATTTTTTTCCTGACACTTGCATCCTCAGAGACCTTGGAAGTGTCCAGCTCATGCATTTTCAGACTAAACAGTTTATCCATTCTTTAATCTCCATTATTGCATTTATGGCTAGTAGCTATTTTCACAGTCTGTATTAGGACAAACTAAGTCCTACCTACTCTGATGACATAGAATCACAGAATATTTTGAGTTGGAAGGGACCCATAAGGTTTCAAGTCCAGCCCTTAAGTGAATAGGGATTGAACCCACAACCTTTGCATAATTACCACAGTGCTCTAACCAGCTGAGCTTACTTGAGGTCTTCTGTGAAGCCTGCTCACCTGCCTTAGCGCCAGTCTTGTTTGGCAGTAAAAATATGGTACATTCCTTGTGCTGTGCATGACAGATAAATGGCAAAAATGAACTGAAATAGCTGTGTTTGGTGAGGTAAGAATTGCTTGGAGAACTGATGCCATAGGAACTGTTTTGGCCTTCTGGTCTCCTGTGCCATCTCATTCTCTGGAGTAGCACATGTGAAAGTCAGGCTACAGGACAACATTGCAGGCTTCCCTGCAGCAGATAATTAGCAGGAAAAGGGTGAGGAATCTCTCTTGATCTGGAAGCAGCAAAACAGAAGAGGAACTTGTTCACAAAAGGAGAAGAAATTAATTTCACTGTCTCACTTTGCTCATTTTGGTTCACCCAAAGTCAGTTTTCTTTCTGCAATGTCATGCAGAGTCTTTACACCTGGAACAATAGGACCATCTGTAACGATGTTGTTATTTATTACAGAGCAAGTGATGCTGTGCTCTGGGAAATTGCTCTGCTTTATCACTTTATTTCATTCTCTAGGAAAATATTCATTCATCTCTTCTCTGTGGATGAGCACTGATGGAAACAGGTGTTTAGTATTCTACTTAGTTTCCATTACAGTGCCTAGGAACTCATTTCATGTGCATGCTGGTGCAGTCAGACCAAAAGATAAGTACATAGAAGCAAAGTAAGAAAATATAAACCAGAGCCATCTCTAGCTATTTTAGCATCTCTTTTGCTTTGCATGCTGACTGTTCAGGTACACTGTCAAATCACAGTCAGTTTAATCACTTCCTTCATTATTTCAGAGGAATTCCTGATTTGTGATATTAATACTTCCTGGGGTAAAAGAGAGACAAGACACTTCGATTTATCATCACAGTGGTTCAGTGTATCTTCCATTTCAGCTACCTTATCTTGCTCTGAGCAAAATATTTTTATTGTGGTGCCCAGGGGCAACATTTTTGATAGATCTGGAAGTTGCAAGAATTCCTCCAAAAGAGAGATTTCAGATTGAAGAAAACATTTTGTTCAACTTGAAAAGGGAATGTTTTAATTTTAAGATTTTCCATGTCATTTTTGTTAGATATTTGCATCTCTTGGGGCTGTTTCTTCTCAATTATCTGTGTGCTATAGCTTCAGCGAAGTGGATTACTCACTGGGGAAATGTTCATGGCATCAAACCTGTCTGAGTCCAGGATATGTTTGGACAGCACTTTCAGGCACATGCTGTGATTCTTGGGTTGCCAATTCTTGACCCTTGCATGGGTCCTGAGGGTCCCTTCCAACTCCACATATTCTATGATTCTGTGATTCTATGCAGCATTATAAACTAAAAAGCAATCAAACAAAAAATGAAATTGGATGTTCTTTGCTTACACCCCAGAGGAAAAAAGGACATTCCTTGTGCTGCACAGGAGAAAGAGAAACCAGACCTAATTTCCAGAGGTTCCTGCTGAGCACTCAGTTGCCATCTCTGAGCCACCTGGCTCCTTGGGAAGGTACATCAGACACGGACATGAACACAGCCCTACTGAGCAAAGAGCAACAGGGAAAACCAGCAACATCCAAATACACATTCAAAAAATCTGCTGCCTCTGGACACCCCAGTGAAGCAAAACTCTTCTCTTAAGCTTCTACATGACTATCCCTCTTGCTAAGCTGTATATTATATATTTCTCTTCAGCCATATTTCTCTTCTCAACAGTAATTCTTCAACAATTCTCTTCCTGCAGGAGGAGGTTCTTGGTGGTGTTACTCCTGATTTCTGGGATTTAAGAATGGAAGAGGGAAATCCACGGCAAAGGTGCCATATGAGCTATGACAAAACAGTTAGTGGTCAGCAGTGCCAAGTGAGGGTGGGGGAAATGATAGCTTTGACTTCTGTACTTTTATAAACTGATCTAGGCTCAGTAACCCTGCAAGTTTTAACCCTGTTTGGGCACAGGAAACATGTCATTGATCCCCTGCTTCAAACATGAGCAGCAGAGTGCCAAATTTTAAAGCTTTGCAGCACAAACATTTCTGCGAACCAGGTCTGGCTGATCGAACCAAACCCATGTGTACATAAGTGGGGACTTGTGTCCATCCCAAAAGCTTCTTTAGTCACTGCTTATCCTAAGAATAACCACTGAGGTTTCAACCACAGGCATGACATCAGATTCTTACTTCATTAAATACACAGTGAATACAGCTACAGTAGACAATTTGATGTAATTTTGATTAGTTTCTAGTAATTCTCACACATTGACTATCATGGACTTGTCAACTTTAAAAAATGATGAGTTAAATACTAATTATTACATCCTCAGTAAGAAGGAACTATAAAATAGGTTGGGTTATGTAGTACAATATACTGGAGTAGAACTAAATAAAAAATTGAAATATTTCTACATTTTGATCTTTATATAATTAATAATTGATTTTGGCCTTAACCTTTGGGGAATGTAATTACAGTCCTAATTGGGAATATTTGCCAAGAAATGGTTCCCTATACTTATATTATAAGAAAATGTTATATAATGTGTCTTTTCTTTGTCACATATGTGAAGACACAAAGTTTGGAGGAAGTAGGGATCTATCACTGCTGCAGTACAGGAGCATTTGTGATGGGACCTCCAAGAGCCAGGAACAGAATGTGCACCATGCTGGAAAGAGCAAACCAGTGTCATCAATGTTAATTTCCATTTTTTTGCCATTCATAAAATGGGCATGGTACATTGCTAGTTTAGACAAAAAGGCTGAGATTTCCAAATCCAAATTTCCTTAACCATATTTTTGTAACCTCACACAAATAGTGTGATGTTAAGTCCACTGGCTATGTCAAATTTAAAAGTTAAAAAGACATCCTATGTTATATTTATTATTGAAGACAGGCAATTTGAAGCTGGTTGCAGCAGTTTACTGAGAGATAGCAATCATGGCTGCTTCAGAAATATAAAATAAGATGCCTTCAGGCATGGTAATGATGCAGTATCCTGTTGTCTCTAAACTAATACACAAAGAAATATAGATTCAAATCAAAGAGGAAAGGATGGGGAACCTGGCACCACTATAAACCTTCTGGACAAAGTTTTGCCTTGTTGTTAAAACTATATATTTTGTAAATATACCGAAGAAGTAGACATGTTATGAGGGGCAAGGACAGGCCTTCTGTAAACCAAGCTTGTTTTCATTCCAATGTATCATCAGTTAATATTCCCAACTAGGGACAAATATAGAAAGAAAAAAAAATGTAAACACAAGTGCCTCTTATATTTTTAAACTTCAGTTACTCGTTAAAGTGTTCATCAAAGGGAAGCAGTTTATGTAATTTCTTCAGTGCCTTTTTGTTCTGGAAGCTTGCTATCACCTGTGCTTCTCTGTTCACTCGGTTTTAATGAAATAATCCACAAGAAGAATGGAAATACCTATCTGTATTGATCTGATGCACAGTATCAAGACATTCACTAAAAAGGAATAAAACATATGTATAAAAGATTCTCTAATTCTTCTCAAGGCTTGTAAACTTTGAATTTACCTAAGATAGTCCATGCAGACTGTGCAACTGAAGCTTTCTACCAATTTCTCATTTAAAGACAAGTACCTAGGTACTTCTTCTCAGAGAATCCAAATCTGGGTGGAATCATCACGCAGCCATATGGAAATCAGAGGTGAAATGCAACTGCGCTTGGAGCTGAGAGGCAGACAAATAAACTAGAGGGTTGGTTTAGGATGTCCAAGCTGCCTTCAAACTAATGTGTACTCTGCCTTTAATTTCTGTAGTGAAGAATAACTAACAGTCTCTCCATCTTTAGAAAGTCTCCAAAGCCTCTGCCAAAGGATTCCTATAAAAAATTTGTTAGCCTAAAAACTCCCAAGCTTCTGCCTTAAAATATGGGTCCATGATTTCAGACTCTACAGTCTTGTCCTACAAGTCTTTCAGACTCTACAGTCTTGTCCATCTGGCAGCTCATATCAAACACTTTGCAAGGTTTTTGCACTCAGGGATGATTGGTCACAGTCCCTACTCCCAGTTAGGATCATGCGCTTTGGTAGTATGTTTTCTTTTAACAGAAGCTGCTACTTACTAACACACAAGTACATCCTTGGGAAGAGAAGCGCTCCCTGCTCTTTGGCATGGGACATCTCCTCATCTTTCAACACACACAGCTGGCAATGCTTGCTCCTATCAGCACAGGCAGCTCTCACCATCCAGTGTGGAAACTCTTCAAGGCCTGAGCATGATCAATTTCTTATTTTTTCCCCCACTAAGTTTTAGGGCAAAGTGCAAACTTTACAGTTTGCTATAACCCTCGGAAAAGCAGACTGAACTGTTTGCAAAATCAATTAAGTGCTGTGTTTGCACAGAGAAAAGAAGGAGCAGTGTTTGAAAAGGGCTTCTCTCTCTTGGCAACAGCAGCATGTGTCAGGGACTGGCCAGAAACAGAGATTTTAATTCCCTGTCTTAGCAAAGAGAAATGGAGGTGCGCCTAGGAGACAAAAGATAGATGCGAAGGCAGGGTAACATGGCTGGCAGAGAAGTGCAGCAGGATGGCAGAACCTGGAGGAGGAAGGCTGTCTGGGGATGTTGGGCTCTTTTCCAGTTGGTTTTTTGGGTTTTTTTCCTACTGATTAGGTCCCCACAGAGCAGGCAGGTACAGCTGGGCTCCTTTCCACGGACTTCTGCTTTGAAAGAAAATTCTCACTAGTCTTCCTGGTCTGCAACAGTGGGTGGTTGTGGGATGCAAACCAGGGTTCAGGCTGGTTGGAGCCACACAGCATATTTGGCACTGGCTTCTCCTCCTGCCAAGTTTCTGCTGTCCCACTATACCATGGGAACTGTCTGCATGTAGTCTTTGATTCTGCAGTACAAACAAAGCACTCTTTATTCATGTGGAGAAGGAAAGTGAGCTCATATGAGCCACTGGCTGAGAATGATCATATGGTCTAATGCCTGCACAGCTCCCATCTCACACATCTACTCCTCTGCACCCTCGATATAGAGGACACAGGTACCAGGCTTCCAAGTGAGAGGCACACCACAGCTGCAGTAACATATACACCAGGATTCACATTTGAAGGCAGAGACAATGGGCACTAGTTCTTGGTTTGGCAAAAGGAGAAATATGATATTGATATTGATGTGATTCTCCAATGGTTTTATCCCAGCTCATACATTCAAGGTCAAATGTAACAGATGATGCTGAATTTGGATTCTAAACTCCCAATATTTGCAGTGTTTGCAGCTACTCAGACTTAGTTTTAATTTTAATTCCTCTCCATTTTATGTTGTTTCCTGAAAATGACACCTTTGGTAATGTTGGAGAGGCAATATTATTTTAGCTGTTCTTTCCAGCCTGTTAGAAGAGTTATGTTAAATTAAAATGTAGTGGCTTAAATTAAGACTGAGCTTCAGCCACCAACCAACTGAAAGCATTTCTCACCAACACGCTGAAGACGCAATTAATTCTACCATGTGCATTCAAGGGCACAGCTAAAATGTCATCCATATATGGCAGAGTTCCTACGATGCAACTTTTTATTGTTTCTTATAGTGTTGCCATGTGAATGCAGACACATACTTACCAAAACCAGGAAGAATTGTGGAGACTATGTCAGAATGGAGACTAAACAGACAAAACTTAAACAAATGCAGTCCTATTTCTAAAAATAAAGTGCAATAGTATTGCCACTTTCAAATAATAAAGGAAAAGCTCTATAGTACATTAAAAAGTGTTTAGATCTTGTGGTGTTATAATCATGTTCAATAACAAAGAATTGGAATAAAATAGTACTTACCATTTCAATTTTTTGGTCACAATATCCAGATGTGCTATAAAAAGAGTAAAGAAACAACTGTCACCATTCCTGAGAGACACAGGCATACCATTACAGGAAGAATTTTAGTTAAAATAATTTTAACTGGCTGCCTAGCCACAGAAACTTTCAGTTAGCTTCACAAGTGGCACAAATATCCCAAATGTCACATCTTACCAGTTATACACCCTCTGCCTTTCCTAATGTGCTGTAACCATGCTTTCAGAACAGCTTCATTCTCTTTTCTCTGCCTGGAAACTCCACTATATAGTACAGAACATTACATTTTTTCAAGGTTATAACCCAAAGCTTTCTCATTATTGAATTTGCGATTTGGTGTTAGAATATGGCATAAGTTTGATGTATTTGATGCTTTTCTACAGATCAGAGGAGTTGAAAACTCAGCTGTAGAGTGATGGGCATGGCTGCGCTTCTAGTTCATGGGAAAGGAGAGTATACTGAGTATATCAAATACCCCAGCCTTTCTTTTGGATCCAAACCCTGTTGCCAAGGTTCTGGCTGCACTTGCCCACTCAGTTTTGGTACCTGACATCCTTATTCATGTTCTCCTTATCCAAATGGAACTGACCACTCACTGCAGTCATAAAAAGCAGTATGACAAAGGGACACCTCAGCAACTGTAGATCCTGTTTCTGTTGTCTTTTTCTCTTGTGTCTCCAAGTAGAGTACCCTGCCAGAATCCATTGCTTCCTCATACATTTTGTGGAGCACTGGGCACTGTTGTAAATCCCATCTAAGAACCTCCTCTGGCTAATTTGCATTTTTGATTCTTTAATCCTTTACCCCATCCTTTTAACACGTATCTTCTGTGGGTTCACTTGTGTTTTTTCTTGAGCTTGTTGCCTCTACCTCTCCCTTTTGGTGTTTCTCTTCCCTCCCTTGTATTCTGCAGACATTTGTTACAGTTCTTATGGGAAAACCAATAACCCACAGCAGACAGAGGGGAAATACAAGTGTGGGGCCATTATGTAATGACATATCTTCTAAATGCTCTCCCAGCCTCCACCATTTTGTGGCTGAGACTCACAGGGAAGGAGACATCTCTTTTTACTTAATAGAATTTGATGGATTTGTTTTCCATTTGCTTGTTCAAAGAGATGCCTTATCAGAATTAGTCGAACTGTGGCCAGACCCAAAGGAAGAGAAGCTTTTGCATACATGTAATGTAAACCCTGTGTATGCATCATCCAGTTCTCTTTGGCAGTAACTCCACAGATTTTTTCAGATTTTTCAGGAAGATTTTTCACCTGTTTTAGAAAATAACTGCTATAAAAGAATTATTTTTCTTCTTGCTTCTGATATTTTCACTGAAATTGACAAGATGAACATGCACGGTTTTGTTTCAGCGAGGAGCTAAAGAAACCAGTGGGTAACGATAACAGTGAAGTGATACATTTAGATTGCCTGGAAATTTTTTTACATTTGGCAGTTTGTTCCTAACCATATTAATTCCCAG
Source organism: Argya squamiceps (assembly GCA_037834095.1). Classification (NCBI taxonomy): domain Eukaryota; kingdom Metazoa; phylum Chordata; class Aves; order Passeriformes; family Leiothrichidae; genus Argya; species Argya squamiceps. The sequence continues at coordinate 76,916,097 of JBBMKD010000102.1, read as the reverse complement.
AACAACCATGGCACATATTAATTGTTCCAAAGTTCCAATCAGAGGAGTGCAGCAAAGACCTTGCCAATATTAAAGCTTCCATTGCCCACTGTAATCCCTACTGAAAGGTGAAAGTTAGTTATGCATTAGTTACACACCACAGTTTATGTAGTTACGCCCCATTGATCAACTACCCCTGCAGCACTGAAGTCACCTGACATTCATTTTTTGCAGCAGTAGTCTGATTAAGCAAATTTCAAAATGTATGGCTCTCTTTTCAAATTTTAATCACACTTATGGATTTGCGATAAGTCTGAGATAGCATGAAGTGCCATTTTATGTTGAGATATTTCCAGTTGTTGTCAATGACAACAACTAATGGTCTGACTGAAATATTTAAGTAATAAAGAGAATCTCCAAATCACTGTGCTTTAAGAAAATTGTAGACACACAATAATTCTGTTTTCAAAACAGGGTGCCCTGTAACGACCTTATAGTCCTTGGTTAGCATTTTTGCAAATGTTCACAAAGCCCAATTCACAGGGCACTGAAGCATCTGAAATACCACCTGATCGGAAGTGGTGGGATCTTGTGACCTCTGAAAATATGTCCTCAGTACTTTGTTTTCTCATATTAAACTTGTAATATGAAATTAAACATATTGGTTTATCGCTCAGTTACTGCTTTCTGGTGCCTTGTATCCCCTCTTGGGGCATCACAGGATACCCATGTGGCTCAAATATAAATGATTTTTTTTTCCTCACAGTAATAAAGTGAGATAACATAGGAGTTATCATTTCCAGCTCATATACTCTTTTAGAAAATACTCATTCTGGAGGAATATACATATATATATTACATATGTTTCTGTAATCACTGCTGTAGATAAAGACCAGCTCCCTTGAACCTGAGATTGGGCTCTGAGAGTGTTTTGTCCCCTTTCTATCAACTTTTTCTTAATTCTTCCTTTCTGCTTATACTACTGCCCTGAGTTAATGAAGCACAATGTAGAAGACTTTGCATGCTAGTGTATGATTTTCCTGATACAATCTGTAGAGGATTTCAGCAAGAAACCTATAAATATCTTCATGTTTGGGCTGGCATGCAGATTCTTCCTAACAGGTTAAAATCATTTGGATAAACTTCCTTGATGCTTTCACAAAAAGAAATTCCAGGGGAGGTTCAGGAAGCTCGATCAGTGAGTCAGCTGTTGCTGCAGAGCTACTTTACATAACCAACACATGGATAAATGACACACTTCAAAGGATCAATGTTTTTGTAAAGGAAGTCACGTCTCAGAAATCCCTTGTAACTTTTGAAGGTGCAGTCTGGTTTAGTCTTCCTGGATTTCCAGAAAGCATTTAAGGAAAGGAGGTGGCCTTTGCATACTAGGGAAGATAACTCCATAGATAATTAAATAGTTAATATACAAGGATAGGAGAAGGTTGGTTTTAGTTATGGAGAGCGATAGCAGCAGCACATTATGGTGAAATGTGATAAGGCTGATGTGATGAGATAGGTTGTTCAGCACAGTCATAAAGAAATTGGAAGGGCACAAGCAGCAAGGAGAGAAAATCCTCAAATTATGTCAGTTTTTAGAGGATAGGAAGAATGAATTGCAGGTAGCCCTTATTGGACTGAGTGACTGGAATTTCAAACGAAGGTTGAAATTGAATTTTAGTTCAGTGTTAAGTAATGTTCATGAAAATACACGCTCCCAATTTAAATATTAACTGATGGATTCTGAACAAGCTATTACAACTCACAAGTAAGAATTTACTCATTAATGTGTGGATACATCAGTAGCTTTCAGAAAGCAAGGATGGTGTTGAAAGTTATAAGCAAAGATGTAGAAGACATGATATCAGTGTGTCCCTGAATACTTCCATGGCACACCCCCATTATAGATGTGGTGTGAGGTTCTGCACCTTCAACTCAAAAAGGATGAAACAAAATTAGAAGAGGTCTAGTGAAAGATATTAAGGTGTGCAAGATCTTCCCCACTAGGACCAGGACTCTTCAGTTTGGGAAAGAGACAACTGGAGAGAGATGGAGTCCTAAAAATCCAGTGCCCTGGAGATGGTGAGGTTGTATTGGCTCTTTGACTATTCTCCCAAGAGAAGAACTGGTCAGCATGCCAGATTAGAAGTAGGGAGACCTCAAATAAAAGGAAAAGGAAGTATTTCCTCATCCAATGTAAAGCTAAATGGTTGCAAGGAATCCCTTGCCCAGGAGTGGTGTGGGCACTGCTGGTGTACAACCATTCAAAAAGCAGCCAAGCATTCCCTGAAGTGTATCCATCAAAGGTCATCACATACAAATCCTGAAACATCTACTTCTGGAAGCCAGTAAACTGCAAATTGCTAAAGGATAGAAAAGTATTCTGGGAATGTCGTACAACATGGGTGCGCTGCCTCACTCTTTTCCAGGTATTAGCTGTTACTCTGGCCGTACCCCCGGTGTGACCCTGCAGAACTGTTACACCATCTTCTGCCCTGGCAGAAGCCAGGCCCCTTACAAGTGTTTCTCTAAGGATATCATAGAGATTTATCCCTCTAATTCCTTTGTTTCAGTTTTGTATCACAATGTAAAGCAGAACACAAACCAAAAAGAAAGTTATTGTTTTGACTTTTAGCATAAAATAAATAATCTCCAAACTGTTAACCTTCACTTTCCTCAGTATTTGTGAGATGCCAAAAGCTTTGTTTCTTTGCAGTGGCAGAGTCACTCATTAGCCACACATTGACTTTCTCCAGTGTGCAATTCTGCACTGTTTGTGTATGCAACACACAAACTATGCACAGCAGGTGTTGTGTTCAGCTCTTTCCTAATATGTTTGGATGAGATGCTTCTAATTAGTTATCCTTGCAAACAGAGTGAGAAAAATGGGGTAAATATGGTCATGTGGGCTGACTACCTAATAGCCCAATTAAGTCATTGTTCTATGGGGTCTGGTGGGAAGTTGCTGCCCAGTGTGAAATAGAAACAGTTTACGTATACTTTTTAAAGGACAGTCCATTATGGATTTAGGAAAAAAAAAAAAAAAAAGCTAGTTCAAACATATTTGTGCAGACTGCTGTGTATTTTGCATATACAGTTAATCTTTAATGGTTGAATAAAATATTTGGTACTACTAATTAATGTCAAAGCTGCAGCTGCATGTATTCAAGAGTGGTCTAAAGATCATACTAAGACCTGAAGGTCTGAGCTTTTGAGTATCAACAAACTCACTTAAAGAGTTCAGCCAATACACTGAATCAGTCTGAGATGTCAACAATGAAAAAAATATGCTGTTTCCCACCATGAAATATTTTCATCTACCTGAAATTTGTTCTCCTTATCTGGATTCTTGTAACAGTTCTCATATACACCAGGCTATTTCTCTAGAGGCCTGATGGGCAAGCTCCCGCTCATGAGTAAGCTGACTCAGCACTGTGATGTTAGAAAACAAGCCCAGCAGGCTCATTTAAATCATATGGCAGCCAGTTTGAAGCTTTTCAGTCCATAACTAAGACAAATGCAGGTGAACAGAGAACAAATATCTGAGCTTCATCTGATGCAAGCCTCAATGTCACAAGTCAGGTAGTGGCCAACCTGTGATCTGCTCTAGTGTTAGCCCTGCAGAGGCTCAGCTGCAACTGCAGTTGAACTTGCACCTGCTTGGAACTGTGCTAAGCTGCACTGGTGTTCCAGAGAGCCTCCCTTTGGAACCCTGGGGGGTTGTGCTAGGGCACTTGTGCCAGATGGTCCCTATGTATAGCATGGAGAAAGTTCACGTGGAATCTGGCTTGAGCTACTAAAACCCTAAATATGCCTCACTTTAAAATAAACATCTGATATGAATAACATCTAAATTGAGGGTCTTATCCAAACACAGTATCAAATAGTGGTCTAATCCTGTGGCTATTCTCAATTACTGAAAAGTCAGGATACATCCTTGTCTGGGATGCTATATTGGAAAGTCTAGGATTCCTTTTGTAACCCTTGAGACTAGATAGCTCCAGGCAAAGGAGCTTTAAAATAGCAACTCCAAAATTGCCAAAAGCATACTATTGCTAGCTAGCTTTACTTGACTCTATATAAGCAGTGATGACCTAGCTTGTGGCTTGGCATAATTTTAGAGAACATGGCAGACAATAGAGGAAACTCTGCCAACACTAATATCACATTTCTAAGAACTGTCTAAGCATCATTAGTTCAAATTAATGTTATGGGGTAAATGAAATTTTACCTAATAAGTACTATTTGCATGAAAGAAGCAGTGAATTAAAAATGACTGGTAGAAGTCATGTAGAATTTTAAAAAGTTCTTGCTGCTAAATTCTCCCCCTCCCTTCAGCTGGACTTGGTGGGATGTCCCCAGAGTAAAACAAAATAGATGTGACTTGGTGTAGAGGGTATGACTCTCATCCATGTTTGCAGAACTTTCACTTCAGACTAAATGGGTGCAGGGGTTCCTATTTCCTCGAGTCCAGCAATATTAGAGGCCACTCAGAAGTGCCTGCATGAAAAAATATATTTGTTAACCAAGACCTGCTGTTGCATGTCCCTCTTTAATGGGACTCATTTGGGCTGCACTGCATTTTGAAAGGCTTAGTTTGATTTCCCTTTGAACTCTAAGCTCTATGTGGAAAAGTATCTTTGTGTGGCAGATTTTACTCCAGAGGCTTAGTAGCACTCTGCAATACAGTGGCTAAATGTTTTAAGATTGTATCTTAACAATCAGACAAAATTGACGACTTTGCTCATGAAGCTAAAATAAATTTGTGCTACTAACTGGGAGAATGACAAGATTAACAGAATTTAAGAAGAAAACAAACCAAAATGAAAACCCAGTGCAAATGCCATTTGAATGTAAGGATTTAAGTTCATGTTTGTTCTCAAAAGTGTGAACCCAGAGTTCATGCAGTGTGAGCTCTGTTCCCCTAGGTTTTGAATTCTCTTGCACAAGCAGCTATTTAAAACACACAAGGCAGAGGAATAGTCTGATGAAAATGTAAAACTCTGGGGAACTGAACTGATCCCTAAAGATTCTTCCTTTGCAGGGATTGAGTGTAATGCGTGGACTTTTCATTATAAATCTGAGAAGAAAAATTTTGCTTCCTTGTCTGTAGCGAATGGCTTCCTGCCAGCACTCATGGTATTTCTGACATATTTAAAATACCAATTATTTGAAGTAATGGTGACCCTCTGCCCTTCTAAAACTTTTAGCTTAGCACATAAGGAGTGAAGTTGAAAAGCAGATGGTGAAACTAGGAAACTGAATGCTGGTACTTGCCTGAGTATAATGTCCTCTAACTCTAGAATTATGAATTTTGTGTGGGTTCATTTATTTTGTGTTTCTTTTTTTTTCTTTTCCTTCTATGGAATTTGTCTGAAGTCTGTATTTTTGCTTAAAGGAGAAACCTAGAGAGCAGTAAATCAATATAGCCCATGTTTTCTTAAAACATAAACAATATACAGCATGCTCCAGTTCCTGCTAGAAGTCTCTTAAACTAACAAGCCATTTGAGTCAATCATTGTAATAATTTAAGGGAAGTGCATGGCCTGCCTTCAGTCCTTCCAGTCCTTCCGCTTTCCTGCAGTCAGTTGTCCTTTAAAAATGAGTTTTTGGCACCCACAACAATTCTAGACAAGTAAATGTATTTTCTAGGAAAACACTTATTCAGTACAAATTATCCTTTCGTTTGACAGCCTTCAAAATTATATACCCACTTGCTGTAAAGTTTATATTATTTTTGTCTTTACTTAAAGAAACTGCTCATGGAAACCAACATGTGAATAAGGACATAGATATGTATTCCTTCACACGTAAAATGGAGTTAGCCTTAAGACCACTGCACATTTACCTGGCTGAGCACCCCTGTGCTTCTATCTCTGCATCTGGAAACAAATTGGTGTAAGAAGATGTGAGGAGCACAGGAATAGGATGAGCTCAATACCAACAACCTTGCTAATGCACTTAGTTCACTGTGGGTCTCACTGGCAGATCATTTAACTGAAGAACCTGTGGGCAACTGAAAGCTGAAAGCCCAATCTGAAGCCACTTTCTGCAAAGACTGTACAGTAGGACACCCATCTCAGTGAGAACTGTGAACTACTTTTCCTTCTGGGTGAACAAGGCAGTTCAACCTCCTGTATTAGGCACAAAACCAACTTTGCCATTCAGAGAAGACCAGGGAAAGCAAAGGGACATAAGCAACTTAAAGAGGAGTACTCCAGGTTTTGGGAAATGCTGCACCCATCCATATGACATGATCTGTCATCCTCCCTCTTACATTATTTGTTCATTAGCCATAAATTTTATGCACTGGGTCTATCAATATCTACTCTATTAGCCTTAACATAAACTGGATAGTGTCATGCTTTCCAGTAAAGTCCACAAAGACTTTTTTTTTTTTTTTTCAAAATGCTAGCCATTTTCCTTTCAAAACTCTAAGCTTAGTTCTAATTTTTCTTGCCAGTAAGTTGCCTTAAGGCTTTATGCCCAGGAGGAAACATTTTTCTTTTAATATGACATTTACATGAGTGATAAGTAAATTCTTTAAATGAAGCTAAGCAATAAAGGACAGGAGCTCTGCAGCATGCATTCCCCTCTTGTTCCCTCTCATGGTACCTGAAGCCATATGTATTGGCAAGTTGAGTGACTGTTCTTGCTGATTTCAGGTGAAACTGTTTTTCTGTGGAGCTGTTCCTAGCTCAGCCTCATTCCACTGCTATAAAACTGAAGAAAACATAACAAAACCAGGGTCAGGAACAACACCAGAAAATGATCGGTATGTATTCTGACACTAAGCAAAATATATCCAATTACTTTTCTTGCAATTTTGTTTACAAGTCCTGGTACACTGGAGTTCATTTATATATCACAGGACAGTGATTAAGTTCTGTAGTCTTAAAATCACCTAAACAGACTGAATCTACTCTTCTCATTCCTAGCCATGGTTTTCAGACTTCAAATTATGCATGTAGTTCCCACTTTCCAAGTTAAAATTCCTTTAAAAGTATTTAAACAGGTCTTGCAAGAGCACACTCCAAAGCAATATCATCTTACTTGTTAGAGTTTTGTTCTGTCAGTTGTATTATTTTGTAGTATCTTTGTGTTCATTGCTAATAAACCATGACTCTACTGATAATGAGCAAGACCTATAGGACAAAGCAAGTTCACTTAAGAGTAAACCTCTTTTAATAGTCAGATGCAAATATAAATCATATATTTTGCTTGCTGGTGCATTCAGGTAATTAATTTTTTCACTTTTCTTGTTTTTATAAAAAAATTCTTATGTTTAAATACAGGTGTAATGGTTTGAAAGCAAAACAAATGAGAGGCTCCAAGTCAGAAATACAATTTAATAAGAAAAAGGAAAAAAAGG
>JBBMKD010000102.1:76887436-76908646 GCA_037834095.1 Argya squamiceps | reverse complement strand
TCAACAATTGGTTTCAACAGTTGATGAAGAGGGTGATAGAATACTTTGTACATATCTTATTCTACAACCCAAGACAACAGGCTAACCCAAAAAGAAGTAAGAGAAAACAAATTGCTATCACAGCTACAGAGATTTCATCACTCTGTAAATTGTCTTGTGATGTTCTTGGGTTATGGAAAAGTAGGTAAGACTAATACCTCATAATCATTACATCACATACCACCACTATGAGTCAATAATATTTTGGACTGCATGAGACTAGTAAAACTTACTGCATGCTGTATGTGGCTTTCTGCTAAGTGTGTTTTGTTACTTCTACATGCAAATATACCCCTTGATGAAATAATTTTTTGCAGACTGCAATTTGAAGGCGAGACCGTTGATCCAACACTATTCCTAAATTCTTAAGTGCTTAGTCTTCTTGGTTAGCCACCTAAATTCTTACTTAGTCTCCAGTTTGGGACTCAAGCTTTTGGAAGAGATCTTATCCTGCTACCTTTTGATCATAGCTTTTCTTTACATTGTTGTTTCCAGACATTTATCCACATTAGGTTCCTACTGTCTCTGATATGACATTCACTAGCTCATCCAGGACCTTGGTTTCCTTTTACTCTCTCACAACCCTTCATTATTATAGTCTTTCATTATCCAGTTCCACTTTATTTGCCTGGGAATTAAGCTTCTTTACAACCCTGTCCACTGCTTCTCTAATACAAGCTGTTCTATTGTCATGACTGAAATATGACTCAAACCTACCAGCCTTACTTCCACTACTGCACATTAAGTCTGATTCAGCGCCAGCTGGCAGTGGTTGGGAAAACCCAATTACTTAACTCAGCTTCTGAATGAGTCTGGAAATGAGTAATTTCCTCACATATTAATTTTTTTTAATATTCAAATAAGAATAATAGTAACCCTCATGTTTTATGTTAGTTAATGTTTCATATCCTAGAATTCCCATTTTAATTCTTAGACTAATATGCTTACCTGCTGACTTTAGGAAAAAAAGGGAGAGTTGTATCACTGGATTTGACTAAATCTGCTTTGAGCCTTCTGATCTTGAGGAGAAGGTGTCTTAGAAATAATTTATTAGAAATAACAAATTACTCTTCTTGAAACAAATATCAATATGTATACCCCAGGTTCCCATTAGCTGGACCTTACTCTTACACATGGAATTAACAGAGCTTGTTAGCAGATCACAAAATAATTTTCTGTAATGATTTTCAGACATAAAATGGAAAAATGCTCCAAATGCTGCATGTGGGATTGTGGGACGGACTAAAGGCAAAGGCAGGTGCTGGGCACACACCACTCTGCAGACAGTGTATTCTCATGGTTTCTTTCTCTGCCTCCTGACACAATACTGGACACAGTACTGGTACCCTCAGGCTGCAGAACAGATTTGTATCACCAGACTTAGGAGAATAGACTACATTTATTCTTTAATACAACACAGGATCATAGGATAATTCAGGCTGGGAGGATCTCAGGAGATCTGTATTTCCATCTTCTCTTACAAGCAGGGTCATCTGTAAGATCAGACCAAATTGTACAAGGCTTTATTCAGTGTGGTCCTGAAATTCTCCACGGATGGAGAGAGACACTATATCCTCTCTGGGCAACCTGGTTCAGTGCTTAACTGTGTTCAGAGTTTTAAAAAAAAAATTTTGGTCCATTTTCCATGCTGAACATCTGAACATCTCTTCTTTCATATTATGCTCATTGCACATGTTCTCTCACACTCTGCTTTGAAGAGACTGGATCCATTTGCTTCATTCCCTCATTGCAGGCTACTGCTAGGTCCCCCCCAAAGCCCTCTCTTCTCCAGGCTGAACAAGCCCTGGACTCTCAGTTTCCCCCACAAGGCAAGACCATGAGCTCCAGTTTGTTAATGTTGTTCTTGAATCAGGAAGCCAAAAGTGGGTGCAGCGTTTGAGATGTGCTTTAAGATGTGTTGAGAAGAGGACAAACCCTCCCCTGAATGTCCTGGCCACTGACACAGCCAAGGGTGCAGCTGGCTGTCCACCCAGCTTGTGCCAGCCAAAGTGCCAAGTCCCTTCTTGCAGAGCTGCTCCCAGTCAGGCAGGCATCACCCTGTGTCCTTGCACCAGGTTGTCTTTCCCGTCCAGGGACAGAACTTGGTACTAGTCCTTGATGAATTCAGCTGGTCCCTCCTGTCCCATTCCTCTAACCTGTCTAGGTCTCTATGGATTACACCCCTAAATTCTACACCTTGAATTGCCCCCAAATTTGATGTTATTTCTCAGCTGGATAAAAGCGCAGTCAGGCCATTGATAAAGCTGTGAACCAGGACAGGTTGCAGGAAAAGACCCAGAGTACTCCATTTGTTACCAGCTTCCAGACAAAATATGACCCACTAACTTCTACCTTTATGAGTCTTGTGAATAAGTTTTTAGATGGATAGCTAGCTGCCCATTCATCCAAACCATAATATTCTAACTTGGATACAGGAATATTATGCAAGACTGTGCATATGCATATTATGAAAGTCTTAGTGAAGTCAAGATAAGTTACATGCAGTTCTTTGCCTTTGTCCAGAAACAGAGATCCTGATCACAGCAGGCAATCAGGTGGGTCAGGCCTAATTCACACTTAGAAAATCCATGCTCCCCCAGAGACCATTAAAGTGGGACAGATTAGCCTGTAGTTCTTTGGGTTGACCTTTCGGCATTTCTTGTTTTTGAGATACATATGGTTTTTTCCTGTCTTTAGCCATCAAGCATCTCCTCTTGATCTCCAGGGGTACAGCTCTAGATAGTCCTTGAGAGGGAGGCTTTGCCAGGTAGTGTCCTTGCCCTGTCTTCCCTTCAGATACTTTGTTTGGATGAACAAAGTTCAGTTGGAACAGAAAACAGTGTCTTGCTTTGGGTTTCCCTTTTTAGCACAATGGAAAACTTCCATCAAGCAGAGAGGAAACCTGAATTATGCTCCTGTCAGCACAGAGAGCACAGATGGAATTAAGCCCTTTACTTGTGTGCCCATGTGCTCCTATGGGTAAAATGTCAGTGCGTGGCTGTAGAACTGGGGAAAAGTAGGAGATGTGAGGCTGGGTTAGGAAGCTGTAGCAGTATAAAAGGTGACAAAATTTCCCATTCTAAATTTCCCCTTCTGAAAAGACTTGAAACACTTTCTTTAGTGACCTCTACAAATTATTAAAAAAAAAGAGCCCCTAAATTTTCCCTCTATTTATATATGGTCAAAGCATTTGACAGAGGTTTTTCACACTTAAATCATTCAAAAATGTTTCAACAGATTTTGTTCACATGTCCAATGTAATCACTTTTGGGCTGAGGTTAAGTGTGGAAAATTGAAGCCAAAAGGAATTTGAATTATGAGCAATGGGAAAAGGGTTAGGGAAGCAGGAGAGCAGCTGGATTTCTAAATACATCACAAAGAGCCCCACAGCTACAACTGCTTTCCTATTCTAATTCCACATGAATGGGCACCACACATTTGTATGGATAACACAAAAAGGAATTTCAAAGTTGCAAGTGAAAGTGCTCTGCAAATATCAAAACATCAGTGTTTGCTTGTGTGTAACCAATCACTTAGGAGTAGAGAAGGGGAAAAAGAAATCTTTTGGCATTGACTTAATAAGAGGATGCAGAATGTTTATATGCAGAAAGTTTATTCATGAGCTGGAGCAAGTGGCATCCTCCAGATAACTGTATTTACCAAGGTTGGCTGAAAAACAGGGGTTGAGGATGTGGCATGGCATGGGTTAGCTCAGCGACCGTCCATGGAGTAGTGACATGGATGATGCCATACTGAAGTGAAAATTTACCCTACAAAATGCCAGACTGGCTTTTGAGAAGGAATAACTAAGTGGGAGGGAAACCTGACTCGTCTCTGAGTATTTCAGCGTAGGCTGAAGCATGCCACTTCAAAATATTCTGGATTCCCTGTGTGAAGAAAGATAGCATGAACACAGGTAACCGTGCCCAGGGACAGCAAAGCAAGAACTAATGTCTCTGTACAAACCACTGCTCCCTGCTCCTGTGGTGGTTTGTCTCTCTACACCTAGCAGGCAAAACCTGGGCACATTCAGATGAGCTCTGATGACTAAAACCAGCTGTCTTCCCCTTCTGTCTCAGCAAATCTCAGACTTGCCATCGCTTTAAAAAGCTTCTTGGCAGCTGTTTGGATGAATTTGAAGGACAGCTCAGAGAGCTGAATTTGAGCATTTTCTGGAACAGCAGTGACAGGCAGCCTCAGACAGTACCTCGGCCAAGTGTGATATGCTCAATTTTGTGTTTGGGCCCCAGAGACAGGCCAGACTGGATTTTCCCTTTGAACAAAGTGGGAGTCATACCACTTCCACGGGAGTCTTTGGGAAGTTCATCTTTTCCGCTAATACAGACAAATACCCTCAACAATTTTTATGTAGTGACACAAATGAAAACAATATTATAAATAAAAGCACAAGAACCTATGGAGTTAATCCAGTGAGAGTACTGTAGGAAGATGCCATGTGTTAGCATTCAGCTATTCAGAGGGAAGGCAGGAACTTCAGTGTACCCAAGTAGTGACTCGGAGGAAAGCAGTGAAAGCAGCACAAAAGCCCATGTCAGGAAAAAAGGCGTGAAGTAAAAGGTGTCATTTCTGTCCAAGCTCAGTGAGGTATGATCTAGTGCAGTGGTTCAGTATTGAAGTGTGCTTATGTAAAAATTTGGATGACTAGTTTAAAATGTGATCCAGGTGAAATTCAAGCTTCCTGTAGACCAGACATTTAAATATATTTATAAAGCAATGCAGTGAATTTTAATTAGTGACATTTTATACAAGCTTTTCTATATAAATACACAATAATGAAATGCACATGCACATAAACACAACAAAATTCAAAGAGCATCCTCTCTTCCAATAAAATTCAAGCATTCGAGCTTAAACAAAACTGAAACATCTATTTCTGTTTGGAAAAAAAAATTTATATTTAAAAGAAAGAAAAAAAGCAACAGAGAAGAAGAAAATAGAACTATAAACTATTCAACTTTTTCCAGAGAAAACATATTTTCAAATGTGAGACAGGAACAATGTATATGAAGGCCACAACTCGTTCCTACTTCTGTGCACTTTGGACATCATAAAGGAAAAGAAGGAATAATTTGACATGTTGAAACCAAGATGTTTCTGAAAATTTTATTTCTTTTTCACAGTGTCATTTCCAAAATGAGTTACCCCTGCACCTTCTGAGGCTGCATTGCTGATAGGGAAATCAGAGAAAATGGTTGGACCTATTGGATCTGTTCTGGTCCAAGCCAGATGAATACTCAAGTGCCTGTCAATTTGGAATGGCCATGGTCTAGAAGCAGCTTGAATGCAACATGGTCAGAGCAGCTGTGTGGTCCTCTGTTCCCTCATTCCACAAGCCTTGAGAAAATTCTCAGTTTATTAATGATACTGTCTGTGAAAGCAATTAATGCTGCATTATGTACATATTTTTTATTGTCTAGGCTGTCAGATCCCATTGTCAGATTACCAAACTTTAGCAGAACACAAATTTTATAATTTCTGTTCTTATATGTTGAAAAGAACTGAAGAGCAATTTGACTGAAGGCCTACCATGTTTTCTGTCATTTGGCTCGTGAAAGGTTTGAGGCGATTGTGTCAATCTCCCTGCAATGAGGATGGCTTATTACCTTTTGGATTAAGATTTCACAAATGCCAAGCTCCTTACAGCATGTTTTTTCCAGTGGAAGGAATTCAGGGCTCTAAAATGTCACCACCCATCTACAAATAGATCATGCAGGACCTGCATTAACTTGTTGCATTTCATCTTTATTTCACAATTTCATATGAAATGATAATGTCTAAAGTTAAATTTATCACTTCTTTGCTATCAAGGACAGTCCTTGAACAGGTTTTATGTATAAAAATCCAACACCACTTTTCCAAGAGGAAATATTTCCAAAGAAACATAGAATTTCAAGTTAACAGTTACTCACAAGGTCTGAAGCTTTGACTGATGTAAATAAGCAGAGAAGTAATAAATGAGGTTATATCACCTGCATCAGCTGAAGATGTCTTACCACACAGCCTTGAGAAATTTGCTGAAGACATACCCATTTTAAGGTCTCACTAATAGATCATGCAGTCTACTACTGATATGCTTTTTTTATTCTTTCCTTTTTGGGTTTACTTGAAAGCTGTAGCATCTATGGGCCACAAACAAAAGACCAAAAGACTGAAGCAATTATCTCTTTGCTGCTTGTGAATGATCATAAGCCAGACCAGAACATTTTTCAAGAAAAATTGCTTTAAAATCATGAGGGTTTCCAAAGTGAAAACAATTACATGTTCTGGACTAAGTATCTTTCCAAAAACTAAACAGTAAGTTACAAAATAGGCTGGTTCTCAAGCATTTTGGAATGACAACAGTTCAAGATTTTTGTGGTGAAAGCATAACCTTTGAAACTGTTATTTCACAAACAAACGGCAAGCTTTGTCCTTCTTCACACAAACACAAGATTTGATTGCCTCTGTAAAAACTGTCCCCAAAGCATTTCCTTTGGCTGGTGAGGAATGCTGACTATTCATTAAATCAGGCACAGAAAGAAAATTTTTTGGCCCTTATGAACTTTTGAAGCTTTGGGGGCTAGCAGCTGCTTATCTTGTGAACAGAATTTCCTGTTAGTATCCTTCTAGCCTATTTGTTCAATAGAAGCCCAACAAATGTCAACAAAAATAACGCCCCGTGCTCCAATTTTTAAATATCTGAGAAATCTCAGATATTTTACACTTCCCAAATAGACCTGTGTACTATTAATGAAAGCACTGGTATGACCTTGCTCAGATCTTGTTTAGTTCTGGTGGTTGTTAGCTGAGTTGAAATTACAAAGATGTTGAAGGACTGACTAAAAACACCATGTTCCTGTAGCACAAAATGCACTTCCAATAGCCGTGCCAGCAATCATTTTAGGAAAGATGGAATAATTTTAATTGTAAAAATGTCCCTTTTCATGCTCTGAGAGTCTGATTCTTATTAAATCTGCTTTTTCTGTAGAACTGAAGGATAAATTAAACATTCTACTCCTTCAAAAGTTCATTCAAATTGTAAATAGTTGAAATGAGTCTTTCCCTGCTGATCAAAACCAGCCCTAAGGGGATCCTGCTTGATTTTTTGATTGGTAGATGTGCAGAAACATGATGCTTTCTGATAATGCCATTTCTAGGAATACCTGCTGCATAGAATGGCGCAGACCTACTGTCTCCAAGGGTATTTGTCACCAGCATCAAATCAGCTGAGTAGATCCCCAGTTTCTAATGGAGCAGGACACACTGCTGCAGCAAATAGTGCCGCTTGGCTTATTCCCAGGGAAGCAGTCTGAAAGCTATGCCTGATTTTTCAAAGCAGGGACCAGACACATGACAAATCATTTATTTTACTTAAGGCACTACTGGAGAGGGTTCACACACTGCAGAAAGCCAAGAGTCTAGGAAGACTACCCACCATCCTGGACTTAAAACTACATTGCCTTGAACTCCTTTGACAGCAGTGGGTGATATTTGTAGCACACAAGTTTGTGTTCCTCTATGATCCCTTCTAAAAGGCAGGAGCTGATTGGGAAGCTGTGAGAATTCTGCACTACAGAGCTTCACAGTGTTTGAAGGAAGTGATCCTCCTGCTGGCCTTGCTAGATTTAAAGTATCAAGAGAAACAGCTTTGTGCAAAGAAACAAGGAACTCTGTGAGCAATTGAACTTACTGTAACAAGTGGAAGTTTGTTTTCCAGATCCCTGTGGCTGATGTCCAGTGTCTACCACACACACACACATGTTGTGCTGCATGTGCACACAGCAACTGCAAAGCACATGTGCAGTAAAATCAGACCATCCAACATCTGCACAGCACATCTGGTCTCATTTATGTGAGATGCTGACTTGTTATGTACATGTGCCTTCAGAGAAACCTTTTTAATGTGCCTTTAATAACTTTTTGCCTCCTGACTCAATTGTCTGTCTGAAGATGTGCCCAAACATTTTCTTAAACCCAAGGCATTCAGGATGCTCATATCAATACTTTCTGATGTTCTTGAGGTGCAAGTTGACATTAAAACATTTTCCTAAAGTGGAGCAAAACTGGAGTCCCTCCAGAAATGAACACTTTTCATGTGATATTTCTGTTTTCACTGTTGCATAAAACTGCCCGATAGGTTCAAAGCTGTGAAGGGGATGGGGGAAGGAAGTTTAGATTTTGCATTTCTGTTTGCAAACATTTTATTTTCCATACCTTCCTTCAAAAAGAACATCAACAGTGGCACTGTCAATACTGTCCTGTAACCTAAAGTCCAGAAAGCTCTTTATCTTGTCAGCAAATAGCAAATGCAGAAAACATGAATTCTCCACAACTGACATTCACCCTAAGAGTGAGACAACAAATCCAAAGTAATCTAAAATGCTTTCTCATTGACATTAGTGATTCTTAATATTTCTGCTTATCCACACATATATTTATACCTTTTCCATTAGGATGCTGTATTCCTAAGTCCATTGGTAAGGAAAGTTGTTTGGCATCGGAAATTCAAGAGGCATTACAGTCTTACAGCTTATTACATGGATTGCAAGTATAATTTTCCTTATTTGTAGCTGAAACACATTTTAAAATAGCTGCTTTACAAATAATCAGGCATATAATGAAATCCACATGAGTACTTGAAGGTGGCTCTGGATTCTCACTCAAGAGCTCTACAGATCAAACCTGTACAGTGTTTCCCATGTGAAGGGGGACAGACAGCCTTTCCTAATGATGCTTTCCTTTTATTGAGTGCATGGCAATGTTTTGAGTTATGAAGAATTGCTTCACTGTGTTCATTAGCATTTCAAAAGCATTTAGCTTGGCTGGAGCTCTATAAAAGATTGCTGTGAACTGTATTGCTGTATGTATATAGGCACTACTGAATACAATAGGAAATAAGATATATTTACATTTTTATGAGTGTTTCCTGAGTTAAAGGAATGTGCTGACTACTTTGAAGTTAAGAGCAAGTTCTCTTTCTCCTCTTCCTCAGCCTGAATGTTCTTACGTGCAGCATAACTGTAACATCACAGTGTAGGCAAAGTCATTGTTATTTTAACCACTCTTGCATTCTCAAGGCTGCAAATGCAGGTGTAGGTAGAAAACTGAATCTGAGTTCTGGGGCTTGTCTGGTGACTAATTTCACACCTTGCCTGTGCTTGTGAGACATGTCACAGGGAAGAACTGTGTTGTTCCCTTTCAGATCACAACAACATCTACCCCTGAGTGCAGAAGGGTAAGAGAGACAGGTCCTAGAATTCTATTCACTCCAAAATATGAAGCATTTAACACAGCAGGTTTTGCATAACTTGTGAAAGTGAACAGGTAGCTAGCTAGAAACAGGCTTCAAGGTTGGACAACTTGAATACAGATACTATATTCTCCCCTTGTATAGCATAAATCCCTGCTGAACAGTAACTGAAAGGCCATGATCAGACAGGAGTAAAGGCATGCCTTGTAGGAAGGATGAGCAGGGGAAAAGAGGAGACAAGCAGGGAAGAAGAGAAGGGAGGCTTATTACAAGGCAGACTGTCCAGTGTTTCAGCATAAAGCTGGAGGGCATGCTCATTGAGCATGCCCCTATGTCAAGAGCCCAGGAGGAGGGTACACTGAGTCTGTAAGAACTACCTGAACAAGAAGATATAGAAGATGAGGCTTTGTAAAATGATTAGTAAAGGTTTCTTGGTTATATGCTCTCATCCTTGTGCTTTTCAATCTTCTAGATGTCAATAACATGGCAAGGTTGCAGGAAATGCCTAAATTGCATTGGTAATAATTTCACAATACAAACATTAGAGGCTCAACCACAGGCTGAGCTCTACCAAAACTATTGTTTACAAACTGTGAAGAGCTAGTGGAAAATGCAGTCATGGTTGGCAGCTTGGGCTGCAGTAGCCACAGCTTGATTGAGCTCAGGATCTGAAGGAGGGCTGGGAAGGAAAGCAGCAGGGTTAGGATTTTGTATTTCAGGAGAGCAGACTTGAGATTATTTTTAGGGAATTGCTAGGCAGAATGCCCTGGGAAGCAGCCATGAAGGGGAAAAGTGCCCAGGAAAGCTGGCTAATTTTTAAAGAAAACTTCTTGAGCGCTCAGGAACAAACCATCCTGTTGGACAGGAAGACTGAGAATTCTGGCAGAAGGCCTGTTTGGCTAAGTCAGGAGTTTCTCAATGAACTAAAAGACACACAAAAACAGGAGTGGACAAGAGATGGTAACAAAGAAAGACAATGAAATAAGTGTGTAACAATATTGCTGAGCAATGCATTAGGACAAATGTTATAGAGACAAAATCAAGATGGTTGAAACAGAAGGCGGGTTTGGAGCTAAAACTGGCCACAGTCAGAAAGGGCAATATGAGATGTTGCAGGAACATTAGCTAGAAAAGGAAGCTCAGAGAAAAGGTAGGTCAGTAGGTGAAGGAGGAGAAGATCTAGTAACAAACATGGAAATGACTGAAGTACTGAAGTGATAAATCCTTTCTGCTGCACGGACAAAACCTGATCCCAGGGCCCTGTGTATACTAGCATATATTTGGAAAGAGGTGGTGAGTAGGGAGGCACAACACATTAGAGGAAATATTCAGTTCATCGGAAGAGATGGATGCTGACAGAGATGGCTGATGTGATTGTGGTGCCTCTGTCCATAGAAAATAATAACAATCAGGAGAGGTAGCTGAGGACTGTGTCCTCTGGACATTTCCAGGGACAAGAGGACAATGAAGGCTAGTCAACAGTTCCAAAGGTTTAATCCCCCTTTGCTAGCCATTTACTTTCTCTGACAAAATGACTGACTATGAAGGCAAGGGGAGATTGATGGCTATAATATATCAGACTTTAGTAAAGAATTTGACATCTCCTAGTGTAACCCAAATCTCATCTAGCAGCTCAGGAAGTTTGGACTTGACTAGAGTAGAAATCTGGGCTCAAAGGATTCAGAAGTAGAAATCTGGGCACAAAGTGGCTTGAGGTCTGACTGCTAACTGGTGCAGTTCTTCAGAGGATAACACTACAATCCATATTATCCAGTGTTTCATCCACAGTCTTGATGATGCACACATCCTCCACAAATTTGTGGATGATGTTAATTAGGGGGTAGCTACTGATACCTCAAATGGCAGAAGTTCACAGGTTCACAGTGACCTGAGAAAATAGGATTCAGTAAGGACCAGTACACCTGGGGCTGAATAACCCAGTGTATCAGTACTAGCAGAGAACTGCCTGGAAGAACAGCGGGCTCACTGATAAAGATCGGGGATTACAGGTGGTACTTGGTGTGACAGTGGATGCCAGGGTGAACATGTGACAATTGTGTGCTCCCATCATGAATAAAGCAAATGGTTAAGGGTTTTTTTAGGGGGGTGCATGGCTAGCAGATCAAGGGAGGTTACTCCTTGCTTCAATCTGCTGCTTGGGAGACCACAGTTGGACTAACATGTCTGGCTCTGGGACACACTTCACAAGGGAGATGGTCTTGCAGAAGGTTACCAAAGTGGCAAGGGACACAGAACACATAATCCATAAAGTAAAATTTAGGGAGCTGGGCTTGTTTAGTTTTGTAAGGAAGAGATAACAGGGAGATTACAGCCTGTAAATACACAAACTGAAGTAATGAAGATGACAAAGTCAGATTTCTTTTTACAGTACCAAGCACAAAGCTGATATGAGTAAGAACACAGTTTGTGACTTGGGAGATTCAAATAAGACATTAGGAAAACATTATTCACCAAGATGGTAATGCAACACTGGAAGAAGCTATGAAAGATGTTGTAGAGTCTCGAACTTTAGAGACTTTCAAGACTTCTCCAGATGAAGCCATGACAAGCCTAATATAGCATTAATGATTGCCCTGATTTAAGCAGAACACAGAACTATATAACTCCCCAAAAAAGGTCTTGTAATATGCTGTGATGTGTCCCTAGTCTTGAAATCGGGCATTTCTAGGAGTTTATTTTGCTACTGGGCTGTGTATCAGGGAAGGATATACAATTCAGATTGTCAAGGAAAACTTGTTGGTAGAGAACTCATTTCAGTTTATGGCCTTTTCCCCCCTTTATCTCAAAGCAGGTATGTTTAGAGTTGTTTGTTTGAAGACAGAAGAGGAAATATTATATGCAAGCACTTTATTTTGAAAGGTCTCAATAATCAATAAAATTGGATTGTACATAAATCCAGAAACTGATAATTAAGCAATCAAATGGAAAACAACCTGTAGTCAAACTGCTGACACGTAATTTTTGTTTACAATATCAACTTCAGTATACTGTGGAAAAAACAGCCTGGTTCAGCCTTTGTTCCATAACAGTGCAGGAGATTGCAGTATATTCTTCCCATGATTCCTTACAGGCCAACGATCTTGCAGTGAACTCAACATTCCTGCTATTTACTGAGGTAAATCTTGTTCTATATTCAGCAGAAGGCTGGAAGTGGAGGCAAACCTTCAGCATCTGTCATTCATCCTATGGTATTGGGAATGAGCAGTACCAGCTTCAAGTGACTTTGCATTTTGCGCTGAAAGCAGCTTTATAAATGTCAATGGTTACAAAGAACAGGAGGAAAAGTCAGCCTTCCTTCAAGCTTCCTATTTCTTTGTCTGGTTGGGGTATCTTGTGGCTTTTGTGATTAAATTGCTTCATGGCTGTAAAATAAATCCTGGCTCGTTCCTCCCTGAGAAAGGCCTACTCTGTAACTGGTAATTTTTGCAAATAATCTCAAAATCTCAAAAATTCCAAAATGCTACAGAAAAGGCTAGCAAGTATTTGCTTCTATAGATAGAAAAACGTGGTTGAGAAAGTAACATGGGAAAGCTTATATTTTGTCCTCTACTATTGAATTTCATCTGTGCTCAGAGGCCTAATTAGTTAGGCCAGGATATACTTTTTCTTAAAAACAAGCTTTTAAAAAATAACATTCAAAGAAAGAAGGCAAGAGGATTTGCCTTGTTATGTGACCAACTTCTGCACACAAAATAAACAGACATTGAGTAGAAGTGGCAGAACAAGAAAACCAGAGGTAGACTGTAGACTGAACAAAATTGGAGCTTCAGAATATGCACATGCCTATGCATTCATTACACATCACTGCAAATTCACCATGAAATCCCCAAAAGCAAGCCTGTTACAGCTGTTCTGGAAAACCAATATTCTCTCAGAATATGACTGGCCCAAAATTCTGTGGTCAGCTTTTGTTTCTATGTGCAACGGTAGGGATTTTTATTCTTAGTATTGGCAGCTTCCATGCCAAAAATTGTGTATAGGTTAGCTTCTTCCTGAACTGATCTGATAACCCCTCCAACACTCCTCTTCTGCAAGGAGGAAATCATCTGCTCTAGGTGCAGTTCTGGCAGCAGTATTTCCTCCCTGGTGCATAATTTCCGTCATCTGGCTATGTTGGGACAAGCAGCAGGAGGTGACTGAGCCAACATCACAGCTCCTAATACAACAGAGGGATGCATAGATCCCACTAAATCTGGCCTTGTTGCCTCTTAGGCTCTTTTATTCCCACTACAGGGGTATCAGTACTAGCTGTTATGCTGTTTGTGATCCTCACACTGTCGAGCAGTCTGGCCAGCACCACGCCCTTAACTGCTCCACCTGCCTTGGTCAGGACCTACAGCACACGGGTGTGTATGGCCAGGAAAAGTGGCCCCACACTGCAACAGGACACACTGCACAGATGGGAGACTGAAAAGCAAGATGGCTGTGACTTGGTTTTCAGTCAATTTTGACCTTATTTTACTTACATTATGAATTCCTGTAGATCTTTTACATTCCTTTTGCATTGATGAAAAATGGTATAAACCCCTACCCCTGCCAAGAAGCCGAAGTGCTGGTTTAAGGGTAGGAAGGGGAGACAGTGGAGAGGGAGAGTGCAAAGAAGAGCTAAAATATCTCTTAAACTCTAATAATTCAGTGTTCACTGGCCACTGTTCTGTGCTCTCATTTCCCAGTTCACTTTCTCAGCTCAAGCAAATAGCTGCCTGAAAGCCCTCCAGCTAATGCAGTGGCTACCATATTTGGAGCAAAAACCCTTCAATGATTTGAGTAATAGCCTTTGCTTGCTAACAGCTCAGCCTCAAGATTTACTAAACTGGCACTTACCTCCAGGTGTGGTATTAGCCTTGTTATCCTGACTGATGAATTAAAACACACAAGTTTGCTTAAGACCAAATAGCACATGGGGTCAATGCAAGCTGGAATCTAGGAACTCGACTGACCAGAAATAAAATCATACTCCTCTTCACAAAAACCTCATGTTGAGAAAGTCTAGACTGTAAGGTCCCACCGTGGACTGCTGGTCACGTCTCTTCTGAAAGGAACTTGGGACTTTTACACTCTTGGAAATGATGGCGTTCCAGGAACAACACTTAGAAAATGCTTGCAGAAAATTAAAACTTTCCATTCCAACAGGTGGCTTGTCCTCTGAGTTTTGCGTCAGACCTACCAGCAGTGAGGCCTCTTCTAGTGATTTTGATGAGAGATGATGTGCTCCTTGTCCCATCAGAAAGTTATCAGCTTTTTAACTCACTAAATAGAAGCTGGAGGTGCTGTTTGCATGGTCTGAGTGGTTGTTACTGAAATTAACTGATCTTCAGTGAAGGACAGAATGGCAGTGTGGGGGCAACAGCAGCCATGCCTGTCACCAAGGCTGCTACCAATCCCTAAACAAATAGGAGCTGCTGGGCAAGCAAAAGCAGCATCTGCTTCTATTACATGAAGTTGTCCAGTTACGCTGGTCAGCAAACTGTGGCTGATAAAGCAGGTCGGATATTTCTATGCTGGGGTACAGTCGGTTATCAGCTTCTGAATCTCCACAGATCACACTGGCCTTCATCTTTTTCCTTCAGAAGTTTTTCAGTAAAGCTTGAACTATTTTGTGTGTGTAAGTAAGCATTAGATTTATGTACTGTGACAACCTTGATCCTACCATATGTCAGGAATCCCCATATGTTCTTTCGTTTGTAGCATCCACAAGATTCACCCAATAAAGGCAAAAGGTACAGCCTGGCTACAGAACCTCTGTCATTCAGCTACAAACAGCTGGTAGTGCACATTACAAGGCTTATGTAAAGCTCAAGTACTTTCACCCACCCTGTCTTATAACTAAACTTGGCACATAAAAATGTGAAAATAAAAATATCAGTGTAGTGTAGCATTTCAAAGAAGCCTTCAGGAAGCAGACAGCCTGTCTTGCTCCAACATGGGGAATCCTGTGGCTGAATGTAAGGCCCATGCTCTGGGAATGTACCCGTCTCTGGTATGAAGAGACAGCTTCCCTAGGTGTGAGCTGCAGAACTTACCATGTAGCTGCTCACACTTGCTTTTGGTAGTCTGAAGGACTGGGTCCTTTGGGTAACCATCTACTGCTAACATTTTGATTTCGGATAAATCTCCACAACTGGCGCCTGATTGAAAGCAGAGGAGTGTTTTTGCACACAGGAGTGTTCTCAACAATTCTATGGACATGTTGTTAATTGAGGAATAAAGGTTTAGAGGCATAAGTACAATGTGACACTTTTTTGGGGGGAACCACTTCAACCTCAGCATTTACAAATTTTTTTAGCTTTCGCCTCCTTGACTGTAGTTGTTTGACTCTTCACAAGGCATTTTCAGCTTGCTCTTGGCACAAATAGCACAATAAAGGAACAGCTTTAAATCTAGTGCCTCCAGGTTGAAGGAATAAAGGGGACTGAGAAAGGTGGCAGTATAGGTATAGGACTAGAGCTGCTATAATTTATGAAGGTTTAAACTCTTTTCAATGCCCATTTCAGTTACCATAGACTCCCAGAACACCCCATTTCAATCAGTTCCTGATCTAGAGATACCCTTCATTGTGAGAGGGTGGGAAAGGACAGGAAAGGTACATAAAATAAGTTTATAAGCAGTAGGAAGACAGTAGAAAGAAACCCAAATGATCCTATAAATTTATTTCCTACAATGAGTCCCCAGGGTTTCCCACAGTCAGCTTCCAGGATGGGAGTGGTGTCAACAGATGTCAACAGTGGCAACAACAGCTGGCTCTCAGGAACATTTGCCCCTGTCAGAAAAATTTGTCCATCTCTTCCTTTCTCGGCTTTGACTCTGGGGTAATACTGGCACTGTTAGGAGAGTTTTAATCCTAAGACCATGTTTGCAAAAGTACAGATGTAGGTGATCCTTGAGTGGACCCATGTGACCCAGTCTGAATCCAAAAGCAGAGATGTGGTACCAATGTCATGAGTGCCTTCACCAAGGGGCAGTATGCCAGGTAAACCAAATGGCTTAAGCTAGAATTCCCTCAAGGAACTGCACGTTGAGCTGTCTTCACACAGCTAATTGAGATGCCAACAGTCCCCTGTGACAAACTGGATATTGCCCAGCAGCAAGCGCAGGGCTAATCCACAAGGGAGGAGGAGCCAGGGGCTGAGAGAGGGGCAAGATAAGGAGATAAACCAGACCCAGGATCTATCCAGAAGTTTTGGTCAGAAGAAGTAGAAGACTGGGGCAGAGACAGGGATGGGATCAAGGACAAAAGTGGTGTAGCTGGGACAGGGACTGATGACTTGGGCTGAGCTGGAATGGGGTACCAGGTCATGGCAGGGGTGGGGGAAGTCCCAGGGGAGGCTTGGCAGGGGCCGTCAGGGCTACACAGCATCTTTGGTGCCATGGTGCTGGGCTTCACAACCAGAAGTCCTCTCTCAAGGTAGGAATCCAAAAACTTGTGTTTCAGACAGAATCATGTTTTAGTTCAATAAGTAAAGTATGTAAGCATCCTTCATTGCCAAGATCAGAACACCAAGTACCGGAACAAAGAATCATGTTTTGCTTCTCTGAGGGTATTTGACACTCTTTTCTGTGCACTTACTTCTCCTGTCTTTTAGGAGGTACATTGTAGGCAGCTGTCATATCAGTTTGATCATCCAGTCAGGTGTGCATTTGCTCCTGCATTACCGACATTCTTGTAGCTGAATGAGAACAGAATAAAATACTACAAGAGAAGCCAATTCTCTTGATCACTATCAAGATAGTGATATGGCCACTCCAGCTATTAACTGAAAAGCATTTTTGCGGCCATAGAAGCCAAACAGTGAATACCTTATTCAGCAATTTCTTCAGTGAAACTTTCCAGTGAAAATGGAGCAAAGAGTCTGAGATCTAACCCATAGACCGTCATGGAGAAGCCTGGTATGAATAAATCATAAGGGAAGCTTATGGTAGTTGGACACATTTGCTTCTTTTGCACACAAGTAACTCTAACTCTTTAGGGTAACTGGGGTACGAGACAGAAACAACCCAGATAATTGTTCTGTCAGAACAGCGAATATATCCATCTTTGGAAAAACTTGCATACAGGCTTCAGTGGAGCAGAGAAGCCTTTTAAAATCGATGGCTAGTGCAGGACCTCCTGGGAGGCACATGTGCTTTGTGTTATAGATTGAGCTGAAGCCAGAAACCTTGGGGTAAAGCAGGGTTCACAACCCACATATCCCTATCTAGCTACAGGCATGAAGCACCACTTCTTATGGTACAACAGAACCAGTCTAGTAAAACTAAACTCAGATACGCCTACCACCATAGGACTTAGGGTTGTCCAGATTAAAATTGTTATCAAAGGCTTGCATCTGTCTTTATGTCAGGACTTAAATTTGGATTGAGCTGTCCCAGTAGTGACTTATCAAAGTTGTGATTTTGGGATTTGATCAAAGGTCTTTATTTTATATGCTTTGTCTGGAAATTTATGAAATACCTTGGGTCTGCCTATGTCGTTGCAGTCAATTTTTGTAATTTATGTAGCTAGTGGTTACATAGGAAAGGAGAATGATATCCACTGCAAATAGAAAATTTTAGATATGTCTCACACTAGCATTTTGCATATGTCCCGGAATAAATGACTCAATAACCAAGAGAATCAACAGGGAGTTAAACTGTAATTACAGTTTAGATAGTCACTATAAAATTTACTTTATGTGAATAACAATCTTAAGAAATACTTAAAAAATTTGCATAGCTTGGTGAAAGAAAAAGGTCTATTATTACGAAAATGCTTATGGGGTAAATGGGCTTGGGAAAAACGCTACATACGGGAAACTGCGGTTGTTCTCTTTGCCTGGATACCGGGAAAACCATGTCCTGCCAATAAACTGAACAAAATGCTCCCTCTTGTGGTGTAAGCTCGGGAACAGGGCAGCAGCTGGAGGCCAGAGGGGGCCGGCTGTTCCTGCAGCTGCAGGCGGAGCTGGCAGGTTTGGGAAGCCCTCTGAGCTGCGAGAAGCCTGCACTTGCTTCTCTTTTGTCGTGATTATTAGTGCGAGGAAGGCGGTGTCTCATTTGCAAGGCTGAAAGAGGGGCACAGGTGAGGGTTTTAGCTTGGGGTGGGTGGGTTTTTTTGTTGATGTTGTTTTTGTTTTGTTTGTTTGTTTCTGGTTTCTTCCTATGGAGTAAAATGGAAATCTCCCCCACTACCCCAGCATAGGTACTGCTTACTGATCCTAGCTTCTTCTGAGGAAAAAGTCCAAAGAGTGATCAGACACAAAAACGGAATTGTGTGTGACAGGGATAGAGGCAGAGGGGTGGAAGGAGATGGGAGGTGGGCTTGTGAGTATTTTGGACTTGTGTTGTGGAAATGCTGGGCTAAGAGACGTGGTTTGTGGCTCTTGTCAGACCTGATATAATCACAGAACAAAGACTTGATTATTAATTGGAAGAACGAACAATAAAAATTAAAGATGAGGAAAGAGCATTTAGGATTGGATTTGTTTCTTTCTGGAAAAGATGGATTTATGACAGCAGGTGACATCTCTAAGAGAGACAGGGCTGAACAAGGCTGTGCCTGAAATGTTGAAGCTAGAGGGAAGAACACTGAGATACAGTAAATGGCAAGAGGTGACAGGAAGAGCTGGCTAAGAAGACGGAGGTAGCTTGGGTATTTGTCAAAGCAGAGTAAGTGTGGATTTCAGAAAAGCAGCTGTTAATTACACAAAAGGGCCTAGACTTGCCTGTTTCCACAACCGACCTGATTATTCATCTTTTTGCAGGTGTCTCTGTTCTGCACTTTTCCTTCTTCCAGATACCGCCTTTTCATTTCAAAAGAAAAAGGAGAGGACACCTTAAACACCCTTAGTTAAGACAAAGATATTCAAAGGCTGTTTGGAATACCCATTTGCCTAACAGTATCACTTTTATTAAACAAGACATTCAGATATGTATCTTACCTTGATGCAGCTAAGTAACTGAAATGAGCATTTGACGAATTTGGAATTTGGCTGTTCTGAGATACATAATTTAGCATGTAGGTGTATATTTAAAAGAATACTAGCTAGTAAACTATGGTTACCCTCTCAGCCCTCTAGCTGCTGAAACAGTAAAAGGATCAAAACCCCTCACAAACTGATAGTAGCAATGACTATTTCTGTGCCATTTTTAGTTGTACAGGCTTTTCCAAGCAAATGACTCAGAACACTTTTCTTTTTGAGATATATTGTGAACCCTGTGTAACTTGTAATTCAGCTACGAAGTCTGATAGTGCTTGATTTCATGCAGGTGAGCATTCATTGCCTAAGCCCACATTTAAACAGAAACTTAAATAACAGCCTCTTTCTTTCCCTCTAATGTTACTTCACACTAATAGCGTGGTGGTTGGGCAATTTTACAAGACAATCTCGACAGTCAGAATGTCATTGGGCACTGTTAACCTTGATGGTCCCAGCCCAGCCTAACCTGGGGCTCTCTTTGAGCCCCACCCATGGTCCAGGACTGATTTCAGCCCAACCCAGGCCTTCAGCTTCTCGCTGACCCGTTCTGCGGACATGCTGCTGTGTTCTGCCCGCCTCTGCTTTACTCCATGGCTAAATTTTGGACCCACTTCCCGCCAGCCGTGTCTCACAAATACTCCTAGCTCAGAAATAAAACTGAGGAGGGGGATTTTCTCCCTTGACCTTGCAGCACGCCACCGCCGGGCAGGCGCCGGCGTTACCGCTGCCGCTACAGGGATGCTCCCGCTACAGGGAAAGCGGGCGGGTCCCTGCTCCCCCGGGCTACGCGAGGCAGCGCGGGGGTGGGACGCGCCTCGCCTCGGCGCGGAGCAGCTACCTCCTTCTCCGACGGCCGAGGACGTGTCAGGGCGTGTTCCCCTCCCTTTCTTCTTTTTCCTCGATTACCCGATTTAACGCGGACTGCCGCATGCCTCACCCGGGCGGTGCAGCCGCCCCCCCGAGCCCGTCATCGTGAGCACAGAGATATCGCGGCCAGGGGCGCGGGGAGAAAAGGGTCCCGCCTGCCCTCCCCCCCTGCCTCCCTCCCCCCGCTGCGGCAGGGCGCAGCCAGCCCGCACCGCGCCTCCCCAGGGTGGGATGCTGCATCGGGGCAGGTGTGGCGTGGAGAGCTCTGCGCCCCGGCGGCTGCACAGCGAGGGTTAAACCACCGGGAAAACGCGGACATATGATGGAGATCTAGGAGAATAAACCCCCATAAAATAAAAATAGGAGGAAAAGATTGGCTTGCGAACGCGTTCAGGAAAATATAAGGAATTGTCCCTGGCCGGTGAACCGGCTGTGTCCCTGCTCCTCCTTTCCTCCCTTCACGCCCGAGGCTTTTGTGTGACCGCGGGGGGACAACGGGGGCTCCCGCCGCGCTGCCAGGTCGTCCCTGAGCCTCTCTGGCGTTTCTGCCTGCTCTCCGCCCCGGCAGCGGCTGGGTGGATGCTCGGCACAGCTACAGGTTGCAGGGTGCCGTGTGTGAAACACAAACTCAAATGCATTTTATTGCCTGATAGTTTTCCTTCGCGGGAATGTCCGGGAAGCACGACTCCTCGCACCGCACATCACACCGCACCCCACGGCCCTCAGAAGAATACCCTGGCGGCCGCGCCCTCCCTCTCCACATGCCCTGCCCTCCTTTCGCTCCACATCCATCGAAAATGCAAACCAGACTTAACCTTATCACGAGGCTCCCTACTACGCGTCTCTCACTCGGTCCTTGTTCCCAGATAAATGGGAAACAGCTTCCATTGTTCTTGCTGAAAGATGGTGCTGCTGCTGGCTTTGAAGCCCCGGCGTTGCCGGATCGCGCCCCTTGAGCCAGATATTTTCCCCAAGACGTGCCGCCACCGCGGTCCGTTCCCAGCGTCTCCGCTCCACCGGCCTTCCCGGGCTGCGGGTCCCGGGGCCGGTCACCCGGCCCGGCCCAGCCCAGCCCGGCCC
>JBBMKD010000102.1:76842510-76884738 GCA_037834095.1 Argya squamiceps | reverse complement strand
CATCTATCTCACCGACACAAAATTTGGCATTTAGGAAGGAGAAAAGGCCGGCCGTGCTGGCCGCCCCCTCCCCGCCCGCAGCGGGTTTCGGTCGGCGGCAGGCGAGCGCCCGCGGGTGTCCCCAGAGCTCCCCCGCCCCGGGCTCCAACACCCGCCCCGCTCCTCTCAGCGGCCTTGGGGGCAGGAGGCGGGGGGCAGGGGGCAGGAGTCCCTCTGCGGCAGCTTGGGGTCGTTCCTGGGTTCCTTTGAGCCAAGAGGGCGAAGCGTACGTGCCGCAGTGGGAAGCCCCGCGGAGCAGCCACGCCGCAGGGACGTGCTCTCTGCCGGGTTCCGTCCAGGAGACACGCGTGCTCTGCGTGCCCGGGCGGGCGGTCTCCTGGAGCATCTCCCTCTGCCGAGGGGAAGCAATCTATCAAGAGAAGGATTGTGTGCGTGCGTGTTAGTGCGACATCTTGAGATCTCTTTTGTTCGAATTGTTGCGTCTCGATGCTGGCATTGGTGCCTGTTCCTTCTTCACCATTCTTCTTTCTCAGCTCTTGATCAAAATTTGGATATATCTCTCTTTTTTAGAGGGAGCATGCTTAAGCCTGTTTGAAATGGATAATTTTGTAAGCTAATGACAGTTTCTCAGCAGAAGACAACTGTTTTGTTAGTCAGGCTGGAGTTAAATCTGACAAAAGGACATTGCCGGTGGGCTGCTAAACAGGCGATGGCAGTGGATTTTTTTGCTTCCCCTCGAGGGTGATGAGCACTCACTAGAAAACATACACCCCAAGGCCCCTTGCATAGCAATTACTTGATATTTCCAGTGTTTCCAATTAAAATCTCTTCTGAAGAAGCCATCAGAGCCCTAAAATATGCCTGAATGTCCCCTTTGCTTGCCAGATGCTTGCCAGGCACCACCTAAACTGGTGGCCAGGCTTCGAACACTGAAGGATTTTTTCCCCTGCGTAGATGTTCCCCATAAAGCCAGGGAGAGTCTGGAGTGGGAGTGCCATACTGAAGGAAGATGCAGCATCTGCTGCTACTGCTCTCTCCAGGGGAGATGCCTTGTCCCACACAATCCTTTTGTATTCAGGGTGTTTCTGAGAATTCTGGGCAACCTTTAAGGGTGAGGAAAAAAGAAGAAGCAAGGACATGGGCAAGGGTTTTTGCACTTGCTGTCTATTCATTGTCTCACAGAACTTCATGTGAGGGAGAAGCTTTGTTTTGTGATCTCCCTTGCTAGTGGATTGTATGCAGTGGGTATTTTCTTTTTGTCTAGCTGTTTCAGTTTAGCCAGGGAGCAGCAACTGTGATCTGTGGACAGAATAAACACAAAACGTTGGGAAATTTATGGTGGCTCTGCCTGTTCTTGTATGCTTCATGTATGAAATAACTGGTTGTGTAATACAGGGAAATTGTATGTAGCTGCCAAAATGCAATCATGCAGCAGTATTTTTCTGTTGATTTGAACCTCTGAGTATATCATCATATCTAGTTAAAAATCAACATTAAAAAGATTAAAATGGTAAAATCACTGTTCAAGTTATTGCCTGAAGCAATGATCAGGTGAAATTTTTTCTCTCTCCCCCACCCTCTTCCATACATCTTTGCATTCGAAATGCCACACGCTCTGAAGCAATGTGGTGATACAAAGTTGATTTATTTCAGAAAGTGGACTACCCTTGCCGTATATCCTTATCCTAAGACTACAGGGTATGCAACCTCCATAATTTCTGAGCCATGTCTAGAGCTGTCTCCAGTCCTTAAGTGTTCTGATCTTTCAAAATCAAGTCTGTGGAATAAATTGTATTTCCCAAGTGAAGCTTCTTCTGTTTGTGCTGTGTTCCACTGGTAGCTTTGTCCCATGCAGTGAACCATGAAGTCCTTCAGCAGCACCTCCTGCGTACACGGCGGCTTCCTCCTGAACAATGGTAAATTCTTCCCTTGTGCTGGCACCCATGGCCCAATGGCATGCACTGAGCAGGGTAGGAAAAAAAAGCTGGTTGCAGGGTAGAAGCAGGCCTTCCCATGAAATCTTGGGAGAATTCTGTGTGGTCACATTTTCAGACACTTGGCTACCATTGAGCTAGTAATTATATGGAAAGCTGCCATGGCAAGCTGATGTTGCACTAATTTTGAAAACAAGAATTTTGGAGGTTGGTGGGGGTTTTTTTTGTATGAAGAGTATTCAGTTTTTTGTACATATTTCTGCACAAATCCCAGGTCTTGATTTAGGATGTAGGTGTAAGTGTAGTGTCCATGGGTGCAATGTTAATTTAATGGGTAAAATCTAGTTCTCCAAGTAAGAAAACTGGATGATCTTCAAATACATAATGAAGAGTATAATAATCAACCAATGTTCACGGCCTTACCTTCATTCATACAAGGGTAGTAAAGGCAGGCCATTTTGAGGTGCACTACAGAAGTATGGAGACTGATTTATAACTAAAGAAAGATACTTAGGAATGGTTTGGGTTGCTTCTTCTGTGTCAATCAGGAATGAAAAGAATGAGGTAACAACCAGAGAAATCAAAGAAATTCTGAAAGCATTATAGACTTGATAACAGAAACCATATGCAGCATAATGGAGGCTTCATGCATTAGTAGGAAATGCTTTCAAGATTAAAGAAATATGCAGGGGGAAGGAGGGGGGGAACCTCGTGCAGAATGGAAAGGACTTTAAAGTCTTCCTTACAATATCTCGTATCTCACAGTTCTCTTCCCTAAAAGTGATGCCACCTAAGTGTCTTAGTTCAAGATGGAGAAATGTGATTAATATAAAAATCTATCTATTGATTATTTGGTATGACAATTCAGAAGTTTAAAATAGAAATAGATTGATAGCAATGTGATTCCTTAAACATGAAAGATTCCTGACTTGTCAGAATCTGAAAATAAATCCTTTGACTTTCTTCTGCACACCAATAAATGTGAAGAGATACTGATTTGTAACACATGTGGAATGGTCAGGTTTTGCCTGGGAGCAAGATGTGTAGTAATTCCATCTTAAGTACGGTTAATGGAATTTAACTCTGAGGAAACAGTTTTATTAATAAAAACCTTCTGTCTTAGGATATAAATCATACACTGATGTCTTTTGATTTTGGTATTGTCTTCTGCAGAATAGGAATGAAGCAGTCTCTGTAGTTGCCTGACTTGTTGGGTATATACTGCCAAGTACCCCACCAGTGTGATAGCTTTGGGAAAGCCACATGCTTTTTAGTCACATGTTGCATAGTTTAGATTTTAGCCTGGTAAGTCTGCTGATCCAAGGATTGTTTTTTTAACCTTTAGGAATTTGAACACCTTTTCGAAAGATTTTATTTTGTGTACACTGCCTTAGCAGTTGTTCAGAGCAGCATGACCCGGTACTTCATGTAAACCATAGGACTGATGGCAGTTTGATTAGAGACTTACTGTCCTTACAAAGGATACAACACTGAATGTATAGTAAGACTGGGCCTTAGGTACCAGCCTTGATGGATGATATCACAATGGTGATTGTAATACCACTGATGCCTTGGCATGAAGAGGATATGAATGCACTGCTGAAGCATAACCTTTTCCTTCAGGCAAAAGCCTAGTATCTATAATGACAAAGTTTCCCAAGAATTAATTTTAAAGACAGAAATCTATGCCATCATGACTTCGCGTGACAAATGGAAGCTAGTTCTGTATGAGCAGAGAAATTTGGGCTGCTGGCTATCTCCTGTTTCAATAGTCTTTAAATACTCAGTGGATGCAGAACATAACCCCTGCAGAAGAACAGAGCCTGGTTATAGTTTTTGAACTTACTTGCTGCTATTACTGTTTTTCTTGTGTGGTGATGGAGGGGCTCATATTCAAAATTTCATCTTGATGTGATTAACTCTTTTAGGATGAAGTAGATGGTCACATAGCAGGATCCTGTAGATGTGCATCTGCTAGGCAAATTTAAAATGATTGCTGAACTATGGAGAAGAAATTAAGCAAAGTTAGACAACACAAAGAATGATCAAAAATGATAGAACTGATGCAAGTTTCTCTCATCTTTCTACCTTAGAAAAACACATGCCAAATGTGCACAAATTGGGATGTAGAAAACAATGAAAACCCAATTACAAACATAGTCAACATGGAAGAGTTACACCATGAGAAATTCTTTGGTATGTGCTTCTCTGAGATAGACTGGAGCCAGAGAATTGCTACATCAGCTTCCTGTAATCATCCTTCCTCAAGGCAGTGAAGCGCGTCATTAGTGGAGAACGAAAACAAAAACAAAAACAGGGTAGAGGTGGTATAAAATTAAGAGTCTGGAAAAGGACAGGGTGAAACTTGTCACCACTGGATGAGGTGTTCATATTATTTCTACATTTCCCTTTCATGCACAAAGTTTCCAGTAACGCAAAGTTGCTGTATTTTGGCCAGTGCTGGTAAGTGCATGATTGACTTTTGCTGCTAATTCTGCAGATCTGGTGGGAGGAGGCAAATTCAGTGAGATCTGAGCTGGTAAAAACACTTCTTATGGGTTTCTTGCTGTCCCCAGAAAAACTGAAGCAAATGGGGAAGATGTGCTAGCTGCTCTAACCAATGTTTCCTAACTAGATATGCTGAGAGAGTGGGGCTCATTTTCCTCCAGCAGCATCACTCAGCCCTGCACATAAACCCTTCTCCAGTGAATGTATAGTCCACCCTGGGAATAGCTGGTGTCACTGAAGAGAGGGTGAAAGATGTGTGTTGGCCATTGCTTTGCTTTTCAGATCTACAGGCCTTGCAAAAAGCAAGGGAGATGGAAGTTCTCCAGAGGATACAATTAAAAATCAGGACAGATTTTCCAGGCTCTTCCATTCCACACTTTGCTTGAGATGTAGGAGATTACTGTTGGTTGGTAATTTTATTTCACTTGGAGCTTTCACTAGGAGCATGTGAGGCTTCTGTAAGGTACCTGGGTACTCAGGATAGCCCCCAAGCCTGTAATTCAAATGCTTAAATTAGCAGAATGAAGCAAATGTGGGAATGTGGAAACCCTTTCCTTGTTTGCAGTCCACACATGCTCTG
Organism: Argya squamiceps; assembly: GCA_037834095.1. NCBI lineage: Eukaryota > Metazoa > Chordata > Aves > Passeriformes > Leiothrichidae > Argya > Argya squamiceps. The sequence goes on along the minus strand of JBBMKD010000102.1, from coordinate 76,879,716 downwards.
TGTAACTCCAGCAATCATAGCTAAGAGCTTTCTGATAGCTCTAGAATGCTGCATGTAGGATATGAGAGTTCAAGGAGAGTGACAAGTTGTCCTTGAAGATAACTTTTTTCTGAAGGCTCTGGTATTACTCACAGGAGAGAATTTTAGTGAGAGGAATTTATCCATTCTCTGCTTCTGTATGCTGTTCCCTTTTTTCATTTCCTACACTCAGAGATATTCATCTCGATAAAAACCATCCTCTGGTGAAGAGGTACCAACAGAAACCTTTTAAGCTGCTTGTAGCCATCTGATGTTTGACCAGTATTCTGCATTTTAATGATTTATTCAGTGCTAGTTTCCCTAGTGATATCTAGAGGAACATTCAGCTTTCTGCATAGTGGCCCATCCTTTCTATGCAGTTGCCTTGAATGGATGACATTACCTTAATAAATTAGCTTTTAGAGCCAAGCTAAGTAAGAGCTGCCATGTGCACTGAAATATGATAGTTCACTGGAGTGCCTGTTCGTGTAATAGTGAGTAGAAGCCTCAACAGAGCTCAAAAAACCTAATATTACAGTATTTTTTGATAAGCACTGGAATGATTATTAGGTCACTAAAAGTTCAGCTGTCATCCTCTTCTGTGGATGAGTCGGTGACTGACAGATTCATGAAGAAATTATTGGTGCTGCTAGCAATAGGAATGTGGCACCCCTTATGGTGTCTCACTTCCTGACTGAACAGCACACTGTATTGACAATCCACTGGGCCATGATGTATTGAAAGTGGCCTTCAGTGCTGAGGTACTTTCTGTTACCAAAGGTTCAAACTGGACTGCAAATCACCTACAGGTGTTTTTGCAAACACCTCTTGGAACGTCACTGTTACCAAGACATTATGGAGATGAGCAAACATATCAGTTAACAGATGACGAATGCTTGAAGCAGGATAAATATTGTGTCTTTAAATACTTGCCATGTGTGTTCTGGGTTGGAGTTGATATATGGAGTATGGTGTTGAGGGAAATGAGCTAGCGTTGCATGCTCTCCCACAGCCATTGACCCTGTGAGGAACATCCGAGTGCCTCACCATCTGAAACACAGAGGTGATAGAAAACGAAGGAAATTCTGCACTGACAGATTCATGGTTCAGAAGAAAATGTCTGTCCAGGAGATTTCTGTGGAACAATGACAATAAATTTACAGGCTGAGAACAGAAACATTTATCTCAGCATTTTTTATTTCCTTTCTACTTAAAAAACAAGTTCTTTGGCACATTTTCTTCTGACTGAAGAAGCTATTTCTTCTTGTTAGAAATGGTATTCTAACCAATGTTGGAATACATTGTATTTTCTCTGTCCACATTTGTAAATATATCCCATTTTAAAAAGTTTTGTTGTCTTCAAACTAATTTTTCTTCTAGCTTTGGCTCTGTTCCTGTCCTTGCCATGTTACTGTAGCTCACTTATCTGCATTTAAATTAAATTAGCAGTGGCCATGTAGCCATTTCCCTTGCTTATCCTTTCTAAAAGTCCATATTTTCAGCCATGAACTAACTCAGCCTATTTCAGGGAACACCTTGATAATCACACAGTAACATGCACTATGTGCATTAGCAGACATGCAGAACACCGGAAGATCTATGTCATCAGCTTAATTGTGTGGCGGCATTCATATGTAATGAGTGGAGGTATGAGTCCAGAACCACGTCTTGTAAAATTTTAATTTTAAACTCCATAACTCATGCTAACAGACCCCAGTGGTTTGCATGCATATGGCTCCCAAATCTAGATGTTCACTAAAGTGAGATCGTATCAATATGAGAACTTGGTCTTAAACAAAGTTTCATGCAAATCCTGTAACAATATGGAAAACTTGGAGCTCTGCCAGATGAAAGCATTCAACAATTTTAAACTTCTTACCAGCTGAAGAAATATGAATGTGATTTCCTCTGCTGACTGAAAGGGGAGAGAATTTTTCCTTTTTGCACATTGTTTTAGTTTAAACAAAGGTGACTCTTGACTAAATTAAATAAAACCCACCAGCAAACCTAAGCCTTTTGTGATAGCTTGAGTTGTCAGTCTTATTTTCAAGAAGAACTAGATTTGTTTGATTCCTGTAGAAAATTAAACTGCTGCAAGCTCATAATTAGATTGCATTAGTGAGTTGAAAAACCTTCCAGAACACAGTTTTAGGGGAAACATTTGCTATTATGAAAGACAAAGCTTGTCTGTCAAGCTGTGGCTGTGCTGGGTTGCATATTGCATAAAGGCCAGTAGCTGTCACAGTCATACTGGTCTGGGCTTCTTTTGTAGAGAGCCAGTCTTTGGATCCACTTCTAATTGCTCAAGATTTTGATTGTGTCTAAATAAAGCATAACATCTATAAATGATGGAGATGACAGTGTGACTGCTGTGGACATTGAGTATGATGCCATCAAAGTGAGGACCAAGTGAGTTCATGATGACAGTTATATATGTCTTTTATTCTGAGAGACAAGTTTGTATCTACAGGGTGAAGACACAAAATAGCTTTTGGTCTCTGTGGAGGGTCCCCAAGTAAGGGGCCAGGGAATTGAAATGTATTGATTTAGATCAACTGCTGTACATTGTGCTCCCAAAAAAACCCCTCAAAGGACATTATTTTCATTAGGATTGCAGCTAGTCGTCTCAGTTAACTGTCTCCGTACACAGAGAAAACTTACAGTGTTGATAGAGCCAAAATAATACATAAATATAAGGTTTATTCACTGCCTGATGTCCGCCCACAAGCCCTTTCAAGTTTTGAATACTAATGCTTGTTTCAAGTATGCGGAAGTTTTGTGCATTGGAATAAAAAACCAGAGTCCTCCCTAGTCCCAAACTTCCTTTTCAACACCCTTGGAATTTGAATGTGGGTCTACTACCTGCCCCTCAGCATGTTAAGTTTTTTTTTCTAAGCTTCTAGTTCTTGTCTTGAATCTCTCACCTGTCTCACCCTGCTGTGTTTGGAAGCCTCGCCTCTGATCAGCTTTAGGGATTCCACTTGGGAAGAAGCTCCTCTGGTCATCTTAAAGCAAACAAATAAAATCAGACTGTCCAAGGGAGCCTTCTGGCCTGTCTTGCAGTGACTTTGGTGAGACTCTGTCAGTGGTTGGAAGTCATTGGCTGCTGCACTAGTGATGTTCATTGACTCCCCGCTCTGGAAAGAAGACCAAAGAGATTACTTAATTATTATAGATGCCCCATTTTATCTTAATTAATCTAGCCATATGATCCTGGTCCCCTGATCTAATTAGCTAGAGAGATAGTTAAATAAAACTTCATGTATCTAGGCGCATTTAGCTATTTGTGGTTAAATTTGCTCACGGTTCCTAAGATACTGTATTTCAAAGTTACAGAGCCACAGCCAGAAATACCTTCATATGAAGTAAAAAATACAGAGAGTTCATCTTAACTAACACAATGGAATATTTTTTAATCTTAGCAATGCACCTCCCAGCTTACAATCATATCAAAGCCTTTCATAGAAACAAGGAGTCATCTTTCTCTGTTCTGTCTCTAAGGACTAGCAAGTAACTTGAGTTGTACACAAGAAATGAGATTTACACTGTTCATGTAGATAACTTTGGACTGCATGAGGAAAAGTGGCTCTTTGCTCTGTAATAGATGACAGATGATCAGTAAGCTGAGTTAAAATTATTTAAATATTTTTTAATGAATAAATCATAGTAAAAATTCTTTATCTGTGGAATAATTTCTTATAAAGCCAGTATGTGGTAGTTGTTGGGAATATGTGGTCAGAATTGCCATAAAGAAGATTTTGTTGATGAGAAACGAAAAACAAGGATAACAGAGGTCCATTCCTTAGTTGTGTTAAGTGTTTAGAACCAGAATAGAATAAATTGCCTTTTAACTATCCTAAAATGGACATCGAAGAATTTCCTTTTTTATATTGTGCTTTGAACATTTAAAGATATTACTTGCATGGGTTATATGCCACATAAAAGAGAGCTACTGTTCAAGTGGATGCACATGTAAACAATAAGTGATAAAACAGGACCTGTGAAAGGGAGAAATGAACACTGGTTTTGTGCAGTGTAAAGAAACAAATGATTATTTTAAGACTAGGTAAGAAATAATCATTGGGAAATTACTTAAATGTGACTCATTCTGCCTTGGGGCAAGGAGAGAAAATATCTTGACTTCTCTTGAGGTATCTTTCAGTCTTGTGGTTTGTGTGATCAGAGACATGGGGAACCTTTGGAGCGAGCCAATTCTTGAGTGCAGAGAAATAAGTTCAGATGAAAAAAAATCCTTCCCAAGTGTACTGATTTATTGGCAGTGTGTCTGAGCTCTGCTAATATTGAGATCTAAAGATGAATCCTCTGGTAAGATGCTTTATGGGCATGGTATATGCTAGAAATAAACACACAAATAAGGCTTTTCTAGAGCTGACAAGAGGCTATTTAGTTTATTGATGCTGTGCAGCATAGGTTGTTAAATAGAGATTTCTCATAGTACTTTTGACAGAATTCTTTAAATGGGCTTTAAGTTTGAGGCTATTCTTCAAATTGGGGCTGATGTGCAAGAAGGGGAGTAAAGCTTACAAAAATGATTGAGGCTTTTCAGTTCCTAAGTTTTATTTCAAGACAGTGATAAATAATCTTGTTTATGTTTGAAAATTTTACTCTTCAAACCCAGAATGAAATTTTGTGACTGCATATGAGTCAGTTGTATACTTCTTATTGATATGACACTAGGATGTCGTTTGCTACTTAATCCGTAGGCTGCAGAAACGTTTTCTTGGTTGTTCCACAGATGACTGGAAAAGGCTATTCACATGTTTTCAACACATGGTGACTGAAAGTTAATGGTATAATAACAATAGCTTGGAGATTTATATCATTTCTGAAGAAATCCTTGGTGTATTCATAAATGCTTTTGAATAAACATAATATTTAGCTGAACAAATATCTTTGTGCAGTTTATCTTTTGTGTGCAGGTGGGCAGCTGCTGTTGAAGTTCCTGGTTCAATACCAGGGGCTATCCATGCTACTTTGGACTGTGTGTTTGAAATCAATCAATCAATCAATCAATCAGTCAGTAAATCAATTTTTTCATACCTGAGAGCAATTCAAGAGGTATTTAGTTTCCATATGTGCTTATGGGAAATAGTGTGCTCTCAATAAGCCCTTGCAGATTTTGCCTCTGTTTTTCTGTTTAATGTACCATATTCTTGGCTAACTGCCCATGTCTTGGTATAATGAGAGATAAGGGAATGCTCACCTTCGTTTAGCTGCTAATTGTTAGATTATTTAACAACGTACGGATGTCAAGTCATGCACAGCAGAGTGTTGGCACTTTTTAAAGTGAACCTTTCCAAGAGGGAAGCATTTTTAGGAGCAGAACTAGAGTGGTGGGCTTCATTCTGGTTTTATTCATGTTGATCAGTGAGTATCTGATTTGAATCTAATTGAGTTGCACTAATAAAGTCAAAGCTGTGAGCCACTAGAATTTCACTGTAATTTGGATGGTTGAGTGAACAGCACTGATTTGGATTGATGTTTGGATATATATATATACATATAGATAGATAGATATAAATATAGATATATATAGATATAAATATAGATAGAGATAGAGACAGAGATAGAGATAGATAGATATAGAGATAGATAAAAATATACTTGCTTGTGTTTGCAATCATAATACAAAAGCATTTACTGGAACATTAAATCCCAGTGTTCTGTCATCCATCTGCTCTTCTGCCTGTCTTTCTTCTTGCTTCCTTTGAGAAACCAGTGGTAGGTTAATTTGAATAGTATCGATGTTGAAGGTGAGTTTTCTACTGTCTGGAGAGGAAGAAGCATTATCCTTTTAATCTGTGCAAGGTAAGTGTGTGCAGCAGTGCAGTTTTCATGTTGAGAAGATAGGTCAGAAAAAAACCATCCCTTAGGTTAGAAATATTTTGGTTGGAAACAAAATCCCTGGCATTAGGTCTCATTAATGTTAATAAGCTCTTATAAACCAACACAAAGTACTGCAAAATGGAATGTTTTTTTTTTCCAGTTCATGGGCCTGTACATGAGAAAGAGCACACCTAGTAATTATGGAAGTGAGGAAAATGAGTGTGCCCTGGATAAACAGGGTTCTGCAAGTGTGTACTACTGTGCAGTAGCATGTACTAGGGTATGTAGGGAGCATGTAGTAGCGTATTCACAGGCAGTGCCCTCTTCTCTGCAGGACATCTCTGTGTGGGAGCTACTGAATGAGGGCTGTGGGTTATAGTGGTTGTGGGGATCTCACTGCTTATCCTTGAGTCAGCATCCTGCATTAGAGCTGCCTTCAGCTGTGTTTGGTGGTTAATCTGGTTTTGTTAAAACTGTTCACTAGTAATCCAACCAAGCCTGTTTCATCAACTGCCTTATGGAGCTCTGCAGGGCAAGCAACAGGTAAGCAAGATGAAGGACTGAAAATGACATGTTGGAACTTCATTTACAGGTTGATAAATCCTAGAAAACAATTTTTGTCTTTAAGTGCTATGTGCATGCCAATGCTTAAACTCAGAGCCAGTCTGATTTGTCATAGAGAAAAATCTCACAGGTATCAATCAGATATGGTTGACACAGTGAGTCACTTTCACAGAAACCTTTTCTACCGAACAGACAGGCCAAGAAAAATAAACATGAATTTTAAAATCAACACTCAAGTTTGTATTTCAGGACTAGAGTATGTTTTTGAGACTACTATCTGCAACATCCTCTGCTATGAGGGCAAGCTGAGAAGGTTGAGGTTGTTCAGGCTAGAGAAGAGGAGGCTACAGGGAGACCTTAGAGCAGCCTTTCTATACCTGAAGTGGCCTGTAGGAAAGCAGGAGAGGTGCTTTTTAGAAGGATACGTAGGGGTAGAACAAGGGGGAATGGCTTTAAACTAAAAGGGTAGATTTAGATTAGATATTATGAAGAAATTCTTTGCCGTGAGGGAGGTGAGGCACTGGAATAGGCTGCCCAGAGAAGCTGTGGTTGCCCCAGCCCTTGGTTTAGTAGGTGCCCTTGCCCACGGCAGGGGGTTTGGAACTAGGTCATCATCTCATCTTTAACATCTCCTGACTTCGAACCATTCTGTGATAGTAAAAGCATTTCCATTTTCTACTGTAAGCTATCTATCCACTTAATAAAGAGTACAATTCATAAGAGTTTCTAGGTTTAAGACTAAAACCATGCAATAGGACACAAAGCCTATGGACTTACGAGTGTTAATTAAAGAAAGACATATACAACATGGACAGTCAGGATGCAAACCCTTGCTCTTGCTGACTTCAGCTGGGGTGTTAGTCTTGTCTCCTATAAAACATTCAGCAGACTATTATCTCGTTTTGGTTGGGTCAGGCTCAGCCTCTGCTGATAGAGCTGTCTACTCTGTGCTATACAAAGTACCAGCTGGCAAGAGAATATCAGTGGTCTGAGCCCTCACTGAGGTGTTGAAAGCTCAGGTTCAGGTCTAAAATCCACAAGGGAGAATTGAAACATGCTCTTTTACAGAAAAAGTGACCCTCTGTAAGCAAAGGGCAGCTGAATTTTCACCTGTTGGACCGTGAAAGCTTATATAAAAATGCCATCAATACCAATCTTTTGGAGGACTGTAACAGGTTTTTACCATGTAGTTCTAGTATAAAGAAAATGCCTTTGTTTGAATTCATAATTAAATATGTACTCCTTATGCTGTTTTGCAGTATTTTATTTGTAGGAGTTACTGGGAAGTTGTTCAAGTCCCAAATTGCCAATTAAATGCCTGGCATGAATCACAGAGCTGGTCCCATTGCTTTACATTAAAGACAAAAAATGTAGTGTGAAAATTTAAAATTTACATTACAATGTCTGTGATTTTTTTCCTTATTTGAGCACTAATCCCATCTATGGTGTTAGATGCTTCCACCCCAAAGGTGCAAGTATGACAGCTGACCTGAACCAGCAGCTCCAAGGGGTGGACTGGCTTCATGCTCTACCCTGTTTGTTTTGTTTTTCTTCTGGCTGGGATCCTTTCCTCACAGCTCAGTGAACTGAATCACCTCACAGAAGGCTCAGCTAAGACCCAGACCAGCTGCAAGGGAAGAGGAGATGGCAGTGGCTGTCCCACTTGACAGCAAACTACTTCATTTGGCTTAGCTGTATCACCTAAATACACCTTCATTTCAAGATTGTAAAATTTTTAATGTTATTCATCTAAGCATGCTTTTCATCTAAACCCACATTTGTAAGATGATTCATCTAATGACTAGAACATGGAAACATCACATTATGAAATTTAAAAAATAATTGTGCTTTAAACCCAATTGTGAAGTCTTCCAATAAAATCCATTTGTTTTAAAACACAGTAAGTGAATTACTTCAGTCACAAAGGGCTAAATATGCCCAAAGACCACTGCATGTCTTGCAAGGTAGTTCCAGTGTGGGAAATCAGAACTGAGTTAACTCAGACTATGATCTTTAACGACCATCTGCATCTCTTACATTCTCTTACATCCATTATTTTGTGTAAATGAAGGCTGACTGAAATCTTAAGCATACTTTTAGGGTTTTTTTTTTTTTTTAGTCCTTTTAAGTAGTTTCCTGTTAAAGCTAGCGATAACCTTTATCATGAAATCCTTTTGTTTACATCTGAGTGAAGATTGTTGTGTAAAACTCAGGTGTGAGTAAACTGGTATGGTGAGTAAAGGGATGCCTCTGACTGTTAGACATTTTGGTGTCTTGGCCAGGACCCAGACCATGCAATGGGTATTGTGATCCTGGCATTGCAGTAGAGTTGCAGAAGGCTCACTAAATTCTCATTTCATATTGCCTTTTGATTTGAGTAATTAAAATAGGGAGTAGGTTGTTATTATAAAACTGTTATGTTGAACTGGAAACTTGGGTTCATATTTTCAAATTTCTTAGTGTTTGCTTAATGCTGGTTGGAGCAAGTCTGGGGGGATTTCCACAAGTTTTAATCAAGGGGCCTCTATTTTAATTATGAATACATATTTATGATCTCTTCAAAGGAGTTGTGGGGTTTTTGTTTGGGTTTTTTGTTTAATATAAGAGTCTCTTAGAGTTTGTTTCAAAAGGTAAAGGGTATTTTTGCTTGACAGTTTCATCTGTAATTCTTGATTCCCACTACAAAACAGGTCGTTCAGACTACAGGCTGTACTTCTTGATAGAATTAGTTCAGTAAAGCAGCAATCAAAACATATTGCACATAACAAATTGCTACACCAGGGCTGGTTTAAGAAATCCTTTTTATCATAAACAGGAACTTAGCACTTTTTCTGAAATGTCTTATCCTGTGGAAAGCTGCTCAGCATAATTTATGATTTCTCACTTAGTGTATTTATGAAACAGCTGTAAATCTGCACTTCGTTTTGTACAGGGGTTTTGTATTTATGTCTACTGTGTCAGCCATTTGGCTGCAGGAAAACGGTACCACTTGCTCAAGGGAGGGGAAGTTAACACTGTTAGCCAAAAATGAGACAGTTTGTCAGGACAGCAAGGTAAGTGTGCTATTCTTGTGTAAAGTTGTATTTTATGAGGTAAGCCCAGCAATCATACTGTCTTTTCATGCAGTAACTCATTGGACACTTCCTGCCTACCGAAACTCCGGAGAAGTCTTTTCTACCATGTCCTGAGGCAATGCAGTAAAAAGAAAGGCCTATTGATGGGATTTTTGAGAAACCAACTGCAAGTAAATGCATTTTCTGATTTTATCTGGAAGTGGAGAGTAGTTGGACCAGCCTCATCCATCAGATCTACAGCTTTCTGCTTGTTTATATTGCAGCCATAAAAGTGGGAGTCTGTCCATCATGCATTTGGTAGCTTTAGGAGTGCAGGAGTTGGCTCTGTTCACAGCAGCACCATAGCCACATTCATGGGGAAGCTCTTTGGGAGCTAATTTTATCCTTCTGAGAATTTTAACCACCTCCTGTAGAATTTCACATGCATTTTGCCCGACTGCTTTCCCACTATCATGGACACCAGTATGTTATACTTCTCTGTGCCCTGTAGTTCTGCCTTCCAACTGCATGTTTCAGTACCAGTTTCAGTATTGCTTTGCCTGGAGTAAGTGTCCTTGTTCCATTCTTTTCAACTGAATTAAATTGAACAAAAGTAAACTATAAAAAATCAGTGGTAATCATACCAGTTTTAGCTTTATCATTATAAAACTTCTTTTTGCACACACAGCTTTTCAGAAATGCTTGTAAAATCTAACAGACCCTCTTCAGTCTTAAAAAGCTGAGTAATTACCAATGGCAACATGAGAGATGACAATAATGATGGAGATCCTGCTGCCTTACATTTGCACACTTCTACATATGAATGGCACTACAGAGACTGAATCCATCTTATAAGTGTTAATGGGTCCAGTATCATTCCTTCAGCACAGATAGTCAGCATAAATGCAGGTTAAAGCACACCAGTGTTCCCTGTGATAAAGGCAGCAAGACACTGACCCCTGTTTTCTGGTGGTTTTGTTTCTGTAAAGCAAACTCACATTGAGTGAAAGAATGAAGCTTCTATAAACTGTGATGTAACTTAAATGTATGGCTAGCATATCATCCCTGATGTAAATACTAAAAGCAAGGAGAAGAAACTGAAAAAAACCCCAGTTTTTGGCTTCAAGTGAAGCTGTGTTCTCACAAAGCTTTCTGACCTGACCTCCCCTGGGCAATGCCATGTGGCTTCTTGGTGGGGAATCTTCCCTGTGTTGGGGGTGTAAGGAGCAGTGCCTGAGAGCTTACCCAGTGGTTCTGCTGGGGAAGCTGCACAACTGTGCTGCTGCATCAAAGCCTGCTTCCTTCTCCTTCTGTCTGTGAGGGTTTTTTGCACATCTACACTTTTGGTGCTGCTGGGATGGCACTGCGATGCCATACCAGTGGTTTTGAGTTAGCTCAAGGTACATGCTAGAGGAGCTGCATAGCAGCACAAGGCTCAGCAATCTGCACAAAGCTTGCAAGCAGCTCTGCAGATGCACAAAACATTGGCCCAGGCTGTGCTTTGGGTAGCCACATGGCCACCAGCACCTGGTGTAGCTGATGTTAGAGGCAGGCAGCATGCCTTGGCGCTGCAGGCGGTCTTGTGCGAGCCTGTGCCTGATGAGGCCTTGGAGCACTCCAGCTCCTCACCTGCATTAGCACGTCTGATTGAAAAGCTGTTTGTTAAGTAGACTCCAGTAGGTGTAAAAACTGCTGCCTCTGAGAGGAAGGAAGCTGAGTTTTTGAGAAGAACTTCTTGAGATGAGGAAGAAGCTATTTGAATTTTGATCTGAAACTCAAGTGCTAATAATGCATAATCACTGCAAAAATCTAATCTGAATATTAACAGCTCCCTCTGCTCTTTTGCGAGGACAAACATTTCTTTCTAAATCTCAACAAAGCAAGCTTTTAATGTGGGTCAAATGGAAATCCTGTTTATTAAAAAGCTGCTAAAGACAACTAGATTTTTAATTTCAATGGAAGAGGGTTCTCTGTGACCCTTAAAGGCATGCCAGTGGACTCTTCCAGCACATGCCTCAGTAAACAACAAATGAATCACTGAGGTGCTCTAACAAGGATTGATGTGTCCACCCAATTAGAGGGATATAAAGAGTTCTGCCTTGAAATTCTGGGTTCATTTGGGTTGCTCTGCTATTTCCGCAGTCTAACGCTGAAGCATTGCTTCAGGGGTATTGTTGGCCTCAACAACTGGCTTGTGTGTGTTGTCCCAGCTAACAAGTACAATTTTTGTACAGATACTTCGCCTACGAAGTACTCCAGCAGAGAAATAAAAAAAACAACTCTGAATGTCAAAGACAAATCCCTCACTAATATCTGTTTAAGCTAAGAGCAAGATCTTCTCCAAATTTAGCACTGCTGTAAATGTGATTGATAAGACTCATTAATCACCTGCTTTCAGGGGCTTGTGATTTTTTTTACTTTACATGGGTTTAATTTTCTTTTTGTCTAAGATATGTACAGTTTTGGGAGGTGAGAAGGTGCAGTGCATGTTGTATGGTGTGAGTAATGCAACTGGTCAGATGAAGCAATGCATGGAAAATTCATTAAGTATTCTGAGGCCGTTTCCTCTTTCTCTTGGAACAATGTTTCTATTTTCCATTTCAACTGTACATGTAACTTGTACTGCTTCAGAAATAATTTCCTCACATCATCTTAAAAGAAAATTAAAAATGAAAACATTTTTTTCACTCTACAGAGAATTTTTATGTCAGACAAGTAGCCCAATTTTTTGCACAGAGCAACACATAAAGTAGGCTAAAGAAAGATGTCGTGCACATCAAGAATCAAGCAAAGATAAGAATATGTTTTGTTTTTCAACTGGCTGCTACCTCAAGAATTGTGGAGCACTTCAAGGCTGCACAGGGTATCTTGCAGGTTCTATTTAAGGATTCCCTCTGACAAAGTGTGGTGGCAATTTACAATTCCCTTACCGTGCCTCTAGGAAAAGTGTATCATGTTATTACATCTGAAGTTAGCTACATATTGACACCTGAAATTTCATTTCCTAGACCACAAAGGAAACCCTGACTTTTTTGTTGAATTGCGTAGGCTAAGCAATAAATCATTACAAACCGTCTGGTTAAGATATTCAACTGTTATAGAAGGTGTTTTAACGCCTACCTTTTTGTTGCTTCTTTTTATCCCTTCAGTGTGACCTGGGTCTCAGAAGGGGGTTGTAACTTAGCTGTGGTTAGCAGGTATTTGAATTCAGTTACATGCCTGGGTTAGATGATATTTTGAAGTTAGATGATATTTTGATTCATCATCTGTGAAGGTCGTTGCACCAAAGGCCTAGTGCTCTGAAACACATCATTGTTACACAAAAATTTTTTCTCAGTTCTGTAGGTTTTACAAAAATTGAAAATGTAGTGTTGCAGTTCTTGCCAAGTATTTAAGAAGCAAACTTAAATGCCTAAATGAGAAGCCTTGGCATCTACCATTGGTGGAGAAAGTCACGGTTGTCAGTACTCCTAATGACCCACTGAAGATAATTAGCTGACCATTTTTGGACATGTTTATCATAACACAGATATGACAGCAATGGCAATGATCTGAGGGTTTCTTTGAAGCAAAGTAAAGATGAGAAGTGTGAGTCAGAAACAAGTTCTCTCAGTTACTGTCTTTCCTCTTTGTAATAGCCAGATTCCTAAATACCAAGTGTTAAGTGAAGCTGAGCATATTTCAAAACGTTTTAGGTAATGAAAATTGATTTAAGCCAACTTTATTGGAGCTAGTAACTTTAAATTTGGGCTTGTGCTGTCTTTTAAGCCCAGAACCTTCCTAGATTATCTTTTGCCAATTCCTGATTTTTCATACACAACAAGACTTTTTTTTATTAATAGATTGGCTGTGTTGGGAATTGTTTGATCTTTTATTTTCCACTATTTATGTAATCAAGTCACTGACCCACTGTGAAAATTTAGTAGTAGGCACTTGTGATACAGAGTGTATGTGCCTTATGTCACTGGCCTTTGTGTCCATAAACCTAAAAGCTTCTGCCTGGCCATTCCTCTGCTTGAAAAATCTTCCTGTTTGCCAAGTCCTTGGGGACATAGAAGAATTGACATGTTTTCTTAAAATTGAGGTGCATGTGTGTGTGTGTGTGTGAGGATTTCCCATTAGAGTGAAAAAAAGAAAAAAGCAGCACAGTGAAAATATCCTGGAATAACTTCAAAAAATATTCCCCTACAGTAGCGAGTGAGACTTCTTTATTTAAAATAACCTTAATAGAATTAAATACTAGAGTGAATGGAAAAACAGATGAACCCTTTGCTTGTATTTAATCCATTGCTGTTTGCCAATATATGTGGTTTTTTGCTATACTGGAGATTGTTTTACCTCTGTTCCTCTTGGACAACTGCTTTGGGACTGGACCAGCATAATGGACAATTCTTCATTAGCGCAGATAATGGGAAAGAAAAAAACACAGATGAGAAAGGCTTGGTAGAGAGAAGTTTGATTGTACAAAACTCCCTGGTTTTAACTCCTATTCAGTACCAAACCCAAGCTGTTTCCAGGCCCTTGTGAATCTTTGCAAGGGCAGCAAGAAGGCACAAGTGCTTGTTCTCTATGGAGTTTGGAACACAGACCAAAATTTGTTTGTATGAATCAAGGATTGCCTTGCTAACCTTGAACACTTTCCTTCCTCTTTTATCTTCTTTCCCCTTGAGCCCCTCCGCCTCCCAACCAAACCAAAAGAAGGTAGGTAAGATTGTACTCACCCAGGGGCTCTCAGGCTAGAACTTCATCTCTTCTTATCCTTTAACAGGGTGATTTTCCCCTGTCTGGGGCTTCTGTGTTTCTGCTCTGTGGACATTGCTCTTACAATTTGTCACAGTTGTCCTATTCTTTCTCACAGCAACAGCTTCTTTCAAATACATCGCTTTATTGTGCTGATCCCTCTCTAGTGAACTATTGGCACAGGCATCTCTGCCATTAAGAATCCCTCTTGTGCCATTTCCTCAACCTTCTCCCAAATTTTGCATGTCTTTGGATCTTAGGGCTTTGCTTGGAGTCAGTTCCCAACTTAGTTCTACTTCTTTTCCTCCCACATGCTGCAAGGTAGTCCCAAAGCCCTGACTGACAATGGGCTTCCCTTTGTGCTCATCTGTTCTCCTTCATCCTCTATCCCTGTGTTCACTCCTGCCTGGATGCAGATTAGGTGAGAGACTGCCTGGTGCTGCCAAGGCTCACGGGAAATATACTTCCAATAGACATTGCACAGCTTGCCAAAACCTTGCGCCAGGGCACAGAATAGTTTATTCTGGCAGGCTGTATGGCCAGCAGCCTGCCAGCCGGCAGTCATTCTTTTGTATATTTGCAGCATCTCAAAAAATACTGGTCCTTCCTTACTTTTGGTTTATTTTAAATCCTCTGTTACATGTCTTAAATTTTGTGGGATCAGCTTTTCCACTGTGGGCTATAGGAATGTGTGCAGCCCAGGAGGCACACACTTAATGCACCAGTGCAGTGTATCTGTGAGCAAGGAGCTCCTTTTGTTCCTCCTTGACCATCAGCCACATCTTCAGCTGCACTGAGCTGAAATCCTTTCATGGGTTAAGAAATTTTCTGTGATAGTTTATACCCCCACAACCTCCCCCAACAAGTGGGAGGTGCAAATGAGTATCTCAAAGCAAAAGTCTCTATCTCTGGATTACTTCCTTTGCTGGAGAAAATACTTTTAGCTGGCAACTACATTCATTTGGATACAGAGAAAATTTCCTGTGGGCTCGGTATGTTGGAAGTAGTGAATAATTGAGTATATAAAATGGAAAGAACTTACATAACACAGTTTCACAGACCTGTGGGGAGACCTGAATTTGCTCAGCCTTCTCTGCTGCGTGAAGCTCTCTAGTTTTTACCTTGCAAATACTGATTAAGCATAAAAAGTGTATTGGACCAGCCATCTCTTGACAGCTTCTAGATCTGTTATCATCTTTTCCCATTGTCATTAGGATGTTTTTCCTCTCTAATGAAGAATTTTTCACTCTCTAACAAACAATTTCACTTTTTCATCTTGCCTTTTGGAATACATTCTTATACACGAATGACTTTACCCATATCAGCAACTCCTAATTCTTTTCCTTTCCATTTCTGGAACACCTCATGGCTACCACTGTCAACACTGAGTAATAATGAATTGTCCTGCAGTCACTTCAGACCGCTCACGGTAAACACCTTCTATTTGCATCCATTTGACTCTTTAAAGACTTTCTATTCTAATCTGTTGGTGCACATAAAAAGAAGAATATATAAAATGGAGATGTCTGAATAATATTTTTTTGTCATGACAACATGGCTGATTAAATAATACTGATTAAATATTGTCCCCATCACTGTTGTACTTGTAAGGCACAAGTTGTACTTGAAGACACAAGAAGGCTGAATCACTTAAAATTGCAAAATTTTTAAAGCTACGTCACAACTACTGAGATGGCCCTCTGGGATGATCCTCCATACTGCCTCTCTCACTTGCAGATTCCTTACCAGAATACTGGTAAGGAATTGCTAGTTTTACTGGATGGGTGCAGATCACCTGCTGTTTATACTTGAATTTTCATTTTCATTTATGTAAGCTTCATTTTTGACACACTGATCAGAGGACGAGAGTTGCTTGCTTCAGAAGCTGTGAAAGTGTTTATCAAATAATGCTGTGGCTCTGATGTTCTTGTGTGTAAAGCACCTTTCTCCTACCACAGGTGGACTAGAGTAAGTTACTGCTTTTCTTAAAATAAATGCAGGATTGAAGTCATAGTGTTGACTGGGTCTGTGAGGTGTTACTTTCTTTTTCATTCAGATCATTGTGCTTAGTCTCTGTTGCTGCAATAAAAGTCCACTGCACTCCTGTGAGAAATGCTGAACACACCAGAATGTGTAATTCAGATAGGTGGGACACCTTCAAGCCATATGCCAGGAATGAGTGTGTAAAATTGAAGGAATAAATTTAATGAAGAACAGAAGAAATGCTATCCTGGATCTGGCATTTTTATTGTGTACAGGGGTATAAATACCACAACTGCTTCTAATAATAAGGCTGGTGCCTCTGTGAGAGAGTGGCACTTCAAATTCTCTTGAATTTGGAAGATTTCTTTTTCTAAATTTGTTTTATATTACACAAAGCTAATATCTTGGTAGTGTTGAATTTTGTGGATACTGGCAGTTTACAATTTATTCCCTATTGTTAGTCTCCATACTGATATTCTGGTATTGAAATCGAATTAATTTATTGCAATTATTTCCATCTCTCCTTCAGAAAGAAGTTATCACTTCTTTCTCTTAGCATGTCCAGGGCAATCTCACAGCAAATTATTTTGCAGTTTTGCACTTCACTTTTACAGGGTTTGTCACTATATTGAAAAGGTTATATTCGTTTGGAGTTCCTGTCTATTCCCTTGGAGTGGCTGGCGTGCAGGAAGGAACCTGAGCTTTCTCTGGAACTGTGGCTTGCCTTCTGTCCTATGGGGATTCTTTGTGTCAAATTATTTTTAAGGCAATAAAGCAAGCTAAATCCAGATGAGGTAGACCCAGTTCCTTATAATGTGTGGTTGTTGGTTTCATAGAATAGACACAACTTGAAGAAGTCCTGGTCATCCAGATAATTGACTCTTAGAGAATCTGATGTTAAAATTGAGGTGAAAGCCTGTTTGTGTTTAGGTCTGGAAGTAGCAGAATGCCTTCTGAATCCTCTTTTCTCCTTGCTTAGGCTTGTACCAGACATGTTTCACACTACTGTGGTATGCAGGTAGAATCTCAAATGCTGAAAGGCAATGTTGATGATCTCTGAGTCTTTTCTTTTGGCCTGAGAACTGTTTCTTTCAGGGTGGTGGCAAATACCTCTGTGCCTAGGAAGTCTTTCCTGGTTCTGATTGAAATTCCAATCATGCCTGAATGCCTGCTTGTATGCAGATCTTGTATGGAGCAGCCTATCTCCAGTTCTGCTGTTAATTAGTTCAGAGCCTACAATCATCCTAAATTTGTAGATACTGAGAACTCTGCCAGTGCAACCTGATAGCTGGCTTTAGATGTTTAAATGAGTTTTGCTGCAGAACTTCAAAGGTATTACAACAACAGTGTTAGTGATGACCTAGTGACCTACAAGGTTCTCATTTTGTTAGACTGCCCAAAGCTCATACAGTTTGTTAAGAAAACAGCAAAAAAAAAAAAAAAAAAAAAAAAAAGAGAGATATTATTTATAATTTCTCTTCACAAAACATAATACATGCAGAATATCAACCAGTCTGGCCACCTTTGTAGTGATTTAAAACACCATAAATTCTTTGCTCAGAGTTTTTTGTCTCTCATTACATCGCATGGACCCAATCAAGTCTATGTTTTTTCTTTCCTTCCAGCGAACTGGTATCTGTATTCAGCTGTATATTAGAAAACTTGTGAATTTACGGTAGTTTCACTTCCTGCACCATTTCTGGTGTCCCAGGCTGGTGTGTGGTATGCTGGCGCCTGTTGTGAAACTTTCCTCTTTCAGAAGCTGTGCCTCAGGGTGTGGGAAAGATATGTTGTAATGCTGGAGAGGAGGAAAAAAAGCACACCAGCCCCATCTACAAAATGGTCATTTCTCAGAACCTGAGAAGTGACATGGTCATTTATCTTCTCCCCTGAAAATGCTGAAACTTGGGCTGGGTTTGTATTATTGTTTCCACTTATTTTTTTAATGGAAAACTGTTGATTAATAACACTTGTTGAAGGAGTAACTTTGCATATGAGCTACCTGTGCTATACCTTTTCCGACAGAAAAAACCTTATTCTGACATTTACTGAATGTCTCTGGAAAGCTTAGCAATTCTGACCTGGCAGAAAGACGGGGTATGGAAAAAATGGTCTGCAGTATTTACTTGAGCCTTCCTTCTGTCCACACAAACCAAAATTAGCAACATCAGTGTAGATGTTGGGTAGTTATGCCACACATGAATTTATGAGCTTGCCTAAACATCTTGTTATTAAAAGTTTAAATATTTACACTGAGAATCTGCTGCCTTATGGACTCTTGTGAGATTATTTTTAAACAGTGGGGATTTTTTTTCTAATTCAGAATATTCTAAGATTGACTTTAATATAAAACTGCTTTAGTGCTCTTCTAATCAACAGTTACAGATTAATTTATGCTAAATCAGGGCTTAAGTGTTGCTTAATCCTTTTAGAGTTCTAGCAAAGACTGACCACTTGACTAAGATTATGTAGCTTAGAAAAAACCCAGTTTTAAATGGGACATTGAAGCAAAATTAGGTAGAGCTCAGGGTGCTGGCTTTTGCTGTTATTTTCACATTGGCATTTTACAATGATAAAGCATATTTTTTATGGGGTCCTTAGGAAATCAAGGCTTGTGCTGTCTATTCCTTTTAAAGACCCACTATAAATCCCCCTGGATGAGAATTCTTGTTTTTGGTGAGGCTTGGAGTATTAAAGCAGAAATCATTATACTAGGTTAAATTTTAAACTATTTTCTATTTAATTGTACATACATATAACAAAATATGCCCTTGGCTTGCCAAACGTTATCCAGTTGGCAATCACATGGCAAACAACATGCTGAAGATGAAAAGACTGTGCTTTAAACAACACTTTCTGTGCTTGATGTAGTATTTCCCTTTTTATGTCGGGAACTCACACTGTTAAGTGGAAGCAAATAATTCCTATGAAAAAGTACGTAATTTCTGAGTAGAAGTTTATCTTCAAAATCATTGTGGGTGGTGGGAGATAAGAAACAACCAAATATAACCAGTGGAAGGATTGGCTTATAAGTGATTGTGTGCTGCAGTTGGATATAGTGGGACCTGGAGGAGCTGCAGACTGCCAAACATCACCCATTGAGGAAGACAGAGACAGCTCTCTTTTAGCAGGAAAGCAATGGTCTGTCAGTGTGCAGAGGGGAGTCATGGGATGAGGCAATTCATGTCAGGGAGGCGTGTTCTAGCAACCATTTGTCTGCAGTGGATCTTTTAATTCTAATATTTTTAGCAAAGTTTTAATTCATTCAAAGAACAAGATAATCCTTTTTTTCCCCTCTTTAAGAAGTTTGCAGGGAGGTAAAAGAAGGATTAAGTAATGACTTAGGAATTTTACACTGAACATGGATGTTGGCTGTTGCTGTAGCTACATCATCCATCTCAACATAGAGTAGCTATGGGAACAGAGCTATTGGACCTTGCAAAAGGAATGCAAACATTTCATTGCTGGTTGCCATTTGTCAGAGTCCTTTTCTCAGATGTCTTAACATAATTTCTATTCCAGTCTTAGCTCATTCAAGCCTAAAATTCTAACCATGGCATCTCCCTCCTACAGAGTCAGTCTCAGTGCAAATAGGTCTATTTTTTCTGTATTCTTACAAGTCTTTCTATCAAATTCCACTTTTTTGATTGAGCAAGGACACTGAGTAAAATATACCAGTAGGAAACCAAATGGACATAGAATAGCATCACAAATAGTTTCACTGCTTGGGACACACCTGCAGCTGGACAGCTCAGGCACAGAATCCCATGGATATTGCAAGTCCAGATATTCTGATACTACTGGATCGCGGGGAATATGGTGGTAGTGAGCATTTTAAAAATGCTTGATAGACAAGCTTGTCAAAATAAGCAGTAACAATGAACTTATTTCAGAAAATGTTGCAATCAGCTGAAAGGGGTTATAATACTGTAATTTAAATATAAATAAAAATGAAAGTTGTAACTGTTTAGTGGGGTTTTTTTTTGTTGTTGTTTTTTTTTTTCCCTACACAGCATCCTGACATATACAGCAAAACTCCTGCTCTTTCCTGGCTGAAGAATTAACAAAATTAGGTATATCTATATTAGGCTACTTTACCTGAGTGCTCTTAAATGTTGGTGGCCTTGGGAAGGAACAGAAATACCATAAATATTGTTCTGTCAGAAAGCTACAGGAAAAGAAACAGGACAGTTAAAGTAAGATACTTATGTTGATGAAATTGATGTTCACAGCATGACTCTGTCAAAACTTGGCATAGTACATTATAAGCAATTTACCTAAGAGAACTGGTATACTCAAGTTAAAGACAGCCACAGTGTCCTGGTTTTTGAGAGCAGAATATAGTTGAGTTTGAACTTCAGGAACTTGATCCAGTCTTACAATTTTTGGCTTCAAATCCGACCACTAACATTCTACTTCCTAGGAGATGAACTAAAATAAATCATCCGTGAAGCCTGATTCTGTTTCTTGCTTCTATCTATTCTACTGCAAGTAAGATTTCTTATTAAAATCACCATGGATACATGATCCTTATAATCCTGTGAGTCTTTTTCTGATAGTCTGCTTAGCTGCAGAAAGTTAACTAATGCTGTGCCTAGAAGAAATGAGCTGCTGCCCCTCTCCCAAAATCCCAAATCCAAGCAGCTCACTTTTAAATTAGCCACGAACATATTGACCTGGTTTCACCATGGCAGATGCATTTGACAATGCTTCACATCCATCCAAGTGGGATCTGGGCTGTGCGCCCTGTGCTGCATGGCCTTTTGCAGTAACAGAGAAATAAAACATGTGTGGGAAGTTGCTTAGGTGCTTTTGGGAAGAGTGGAGTAGCAGTTCAGAAGCAATTGCCCCGACCCAGTGCTCTTTCACAGAGGTCTGTGCACACTGCAGACAGCAAACTGCCTTTTTTCAACAACCAGTACAACTGCTATGGTCCAGCTGGTTATTGCTGCTAAATGGCAAATCAGTATTCTGATTTGTATGTCCCTACTGTGAAAATATGAATGTGCAATCTCTGATGTTCTATCCTATTGCTTATACGCAACTTAGTGGTCATTGAGAGCATCTCCTGGCTGCTGGACAGGCAGTGGTCACAAAGGGAGGGCAAGGATTGAAGGTCCTGATTTTAGTAACTGCAGCAATATTTTGTACATTAACCATTCTGCTGTCATCACCTTCCACTGGTATGGGCTTTAAATAAAAGGTAGCACAAATGACTTACACTGTACATGCTTTTTCTGGGCTCTTCCTTAGCAGCAGTGATGTGGTGTCATTATGTGCTTCTCAGAGAAAGAGGCCGAATTAAAAACAACTTCTGTTGCTGTTTAATGTACTGCAGCAAATGCTCTGTAGATCTGTAAATCAAGACATTTGTTCTTCATTTTTAGCAATGCCCTTTCCCTGAACTCATTTAATGAGACAGTTGTAAGATGTTTGTATGTTCTCCAGCTGGACTGGGTGCACAATTCTTGAACTCTGTCTCTTACTACATTCTCATTTTAAAGTGTTCTGTGCCAATAGATAGTGGCAGCTATACTCTTAACGTGGCCTTGTTCCACACAATACCACTCTGATGTTGTAAGCAGTGTAATAGACAGGATGATGCTTGAGAGTGAGAGAATTTGGGAATTTCTTTGTTACTGAAGATCTTGACAGCTGGGTTTTATAAAAGTGAAGGGGCACTTGCAAGTAAAGGGGAGGGTAAATTACAAAAGGTACTGTACAGACCAAAATGTGACATACAGCATAAGGTGACAGTGAGGAACAGAAGACTGTTGTTTATTATCACAGAAAACACGAACAGAAATCACTTCCAGCATATAAATGAAGTTTATGCAACTATAGCAGTGTGAACAATTATAAAAGTAGTTTTAGAGATGTAGATTATTGTCTCTAATTTAATCTATCTCTTAGAATAATAAAAAAAAAAGATTATGTTGCTAAGTAACTCTACTATTTTCTATCTGCTCTAGATTAAACTGGAAGTGAGGATTTTGTCAACCATTTAACAATTTCATGCCCCTTTTCTGCTGAATGTTATGGCCAATGTAGATTGCTCAGATTCGTGGGTCAGCCCTACATCTCAACCCAAGTGCACTGAAGAGCTGTTTACCAAGAATGGGTTACACAGAGCACTTTCCTCTGGACGCTTTGCTTACATTTCACTTGATGCCTTGCTGGGCTTAGCCTTGTGCAAACTGTGCCACTTCCCTGATGACACCAGGCACCTGGGCAAACCAGCCTTGTATCCAAACACATGCTGAGGTCCGTTGCCAAAGTTGCTACTACTGATCTGAGAGAGCTTTTGTTCTTTGCTGGTGTGCTGTTTTGTTTTGGTGTTTTGCTAATGCTGTACCTTTCTTATCTAGTCCAGGGCATCATCTTACACCTGTGTACAACAACTAGTGCATGTAACTTCCATTCAGAAGGGTGGGGGAACTTCTTGTTTGCAAAGATCCCATGGAAAAAAGATGAAGGCTCATCTTGTGTTATCATATCCTTGCTCTATTTCAACATGTGAAGGATAGATTTCTTATATATCAGCTTTCTAGTCTCTCTTTTGTCCCTCTCCTCCCCTCCCTCCCAGAGTAAAAGTGTGCATTACTTCTGGCAATTCCAGCTATTCATGGGATCATTTGCTACATGCCAATGCAGAGGAAGCAGGAAGGTGTTAAATGGTGTCAGGAAAATGAAAATGGGGCACATCCTGTGCTGAGCATGCACAGGACAGCTTGAAGGTGAGGTGCTCTGTCTTGGTAATAGAGAATTATATGAACCATTCTGACTCTGTATACAAGCTGATTTGGGTTTTTTGGTTAGGAAAGAATACTTCTTGCCTTCTTTGTGTGACTGTTCAAACTACCTTGCATACTAGAATAATTTTCTGGATATTTCTGCGGTGAGGAACATGATAAAAAACCAGAGGAAAGACAGTGACAAGGAGGTGACCTGCCATTTTCCAATATCCACTTAAAAGCAGATAAAAGACATCCTTTTTTCAGAAATGTTCTGAGGGGAAAGGGTCACCCTTTTTGTCCTTTCTCCTTCTTTTGCAAACTCTGTTGGATGTAAAAGGAATTTCACTCTTTAGCATTTACACAAATTGACCTCAAAATAATCAGTGGCATCCTGAAATCACTGTTAATCCTGGGGGCTGCAGAGATGTCTGCCATTTGTCAAATACTTACACAACATCTGAATTATCAGAAAAGCATAAGGACCAGTTTAGTAACCCTTTCCTGGCATTGTTTGCTAAACATTTCCTATTAGACCATGCTCAGTATGGACAACACCATTGAGTTTTCTAACTTAGTTTCAGTAACTTAGTTTTCTGAATTACAATTATAACTCATGCTTCAATACCTTATGTTCTGGCTAGTAGTCTTAGTTTAAATCTGTGGTTTAACTTTCCTCTGTACCTTTAACTTGCAGATTCTACATAAGAGCTTTCCTTGGCAACTATGCTTGTAATGTCCAGTTTAGTGCCCTAATACCTTAAAAATTTTGAGATCTAAAACACTGCTGTAGAAAAGAGTTAAAATATAGCCTGGAATGAAAGAACTACTTAATGAATGTTATATCCCATTTCCATGGAATGCATTAGCCAAGTATGGGTTGTTAGGTTTCTAGGTCTCCTGTGCAGTGTGACCTCATGATACCAAATCCAGATGAGATGCAAAGTCCTGTGTCTTCTCAGGGGGAAAAAATGTGGTAGGATAGTGTATATTTTATTTTCTTTTTGTATTTGAAATACAGCTGAAAATTTAGGAGGATTTAGGTGAACAGGAATATTAACCTCCATGAACCTATACTACCAAAGCTATGTTAATATCTGAAAGAAATGTGTCTCCTTAGTGCTACAGAAATCTCCAAGCAATATCATGCTCCAAGACCAAAAGTATGGCTTGGAGGTGTTCATACAATAATTCTATGGCAGTGTCTTCATGTAGACATCATTGTTTCAGGCTGTGATTGTTTATTCATCCCATAGTGCTTATAAATCTGCACAGAGCCCTGGAGTGCTGGTGGTCTCTCAAACCTGAGGTGGAGCAGCAGTGGACATTTTCAGAGCTGCAAGGTTTCCATATGAGCTGTTAAAGGGAAAATAAATGACGTATTCCTATTTTCTGTGGGTAACCATTGATTCAAAATAGGTGCAGACTGACAGGCTCAATGAAGTCCCCACATCTGAATGGGAATGGAGAGTGGTAACCTTTTTAACATTTACTTTTTTTTCCCTCTACCTTTACAGCACCAAGGGAAAGGGAAAAAACACTTTTTTCTCAGATCTTATTACCTCTTTACAAACCCCAGACTTTGTTTCTTGGCAAATTGAATAGCAATCAGGCTTTAATGTCTCTCTTCTTTAATACAAAAAAATGGGTACGTGCACAAAGTTGTTCTCCTCTTGTTCTCTTCTCCTATCTACTTATTAACAGAGCTGTAAAGTGGTTGATCATGTCACATGAGGGACGACAAGCCTTTATATTTTCTTGGACATAAGTCCATGGTAGAGTAACGGAGGGCTAATGGAAACTCAGGCTTTTAATTTCATCCTTCTGTAGTTAAATATTTAATTAATTGTTGAATGTTTTTGCAGCTGAGCATTGAGTCTTTTGTTCCACATTGCTTAATTCCGTGTGCTGAACTTTCATAGTCTCCATGGTGCATTCTGCTTCTCAGCATTGTGCTGAAGTGCTCATCAAGGGGAGGCTGAAAATCTCAGCAGTTTACAGTGGAGAAATGGTGGTGTATCTTGCAAATGTAAAAAATTTGCTTCCACTAACTTTCTAAACACTGTTTGAAGGTCATTACAGTGATCTGGGGAGAGTGATGCTCAGTTGAGAAGAGACTTAATTGCTTTCAATCTGTATAGGCAGGTGGTCATGTATAGCTGCAATATTTCTTTTCTCTGGCTATTAGCTTGCAGATACTGATATTCACCCAGGTTTACCATTGAGACTAATGTTTTCCAGCTGCTGCTTGCTAGTATGAGCATATTTCTGGCAACTGAGCACTGCATTGGAGTAACTGTAGATGTCATACAGTTGGGCTGCATATGAAATATTTGATTTTTGAAAAAAAATTGTTGA
The DNA here is from genome assembly GCA_037834095.1 of Argya squamiceps. Lineage (NCBI taxonomy): Eukaryota > Metazoa > Chordata > Aves > Passeriformes > Leiothrichidae > Argya > Argya squamiceps. The sequence goes on along the minus strand of JBBMKD010000102.1, from coordinate 76,854,419 downwards.
ATTTTAGGTTCAACAAAGCCAACTGGCTTCAGAGCCTCTGTTTAAGTACTCTTTGCTCCAGCTTCTAACTTCATTCATAGAACAAGCAAACACTGCTGGAATCTTTCTATCTCTTAGTGATTTTTTTATTGAAAAAAATTGTACTAGTAAATGCTGGAGATATGATCAAAGATCCCAGTTAAATTCCACGTTCCTAAATATAAAACTTAGTTTTTTAATACTTATTTGAGTACTGAATTACAGACATTCATTGCAGATTACTTTTGTTTAACATTTCTAAGCATAATTTTGTAATTGAGTCAATCTGTAAAATTATTCTTAATGATGATGACATTTTTTAAAGACTGATTCTTGCTTTGCACCATTATCTATAGTTATCTTTGAGGAAAAGATTATAAGGAAAAATTTTCAAGACAACTCAACTGAATTTTGAAAATGTAACTCATGCAAATAAAATCTGGAACTTAAAAAAATGTGAGGAAGCCCCCATCTCTTCAGCAATACTGAAATGGCACACTGATTTATATTTGAATTACCATGTTACTCTGAACAAGTTTTAGAACTGCTCTTTTAATCTTGTCTGATAGCCAATAGTTATTTGCCAGTTGCTAAAAATAAGAATGAGATACAAAAATGATGTTCAAAATATCCAGGAAAAACAGTTGAAATGGCCTTATACACCAAAAGTTGAAATGGCCAGGTAAAATTCCCATGTTTTAATTTGTGGATTAATTGAATTTTATTAATAAAATAAATAAAATCCGATTATTTTTGTAGTGTTCCAGCTGGAAAACCAGTCAAGAGCCTCAAAAATAAAAATATCAGTTATGTGCAAATGAGCAAAGGGATTTATGTCAGAATGCTCAGTAGCTGGGGAGTTAATGGCGTAGATTGTCTTACAGTGATTCACTATATCTGGCTTGTAGATGACAAATTTTTTTCTTGACTTTATAAAGTTAATTTAATATTTTTAGGGCAATTTTGGATTTTATATGTAGGTTTGAAATGGAAAAATGCCAGAGATATCTTTTCTCTACCTGTGCAGACTTTGACAGACTCTTATCTCTGTACTCCTGACATACTAGTTTCCAGAGACTCAGTTGTCTGCTTTCCATCTACAGTTCTTTGGTTTTCTCTATGGCCTTCTTATACAGTCCTTTATTAGATTTATTTCAAATGGTGCTGCATATCTTGGCTTCTGAGTACATATGGTTAACTTGCCAGAACAAGGCATTCTAAGAACACTTGCACAAATTTAAAAATAAATTTAAAAATAAATTTAAAGGACTCATGTGTTCCTTGAACTTATCTCAATACCAGCCTAACAGGTATGAATGATTGAAATAAATTGATATCCATTTTTAAAATGAATGTTTCACATATCTTCCTTGCAAGCATGCAGTATTCCCAGGCATACACATTTAAAATGAATGATGTTGTAAGAAAGCATGAGACAAAAATTGCCTTATGGTTTAGGAATCTTTCAAGACTTTTTTTGCTTAATCCAAGATTAGAAGTGAGATCTAGAGTATTTTTGTAAACAGTACTAGAGCTGATGCTTAAAAAAAAATCCAAATGCTTTGAGTTTATGATAAAATTATGAGCTGTCAACTTACAAATACAAGAGTTCATAGAAACTGAGTAAATTTGAAGCTGAGTGTCATTTGGTTATGATCCCATATTATTTATTTACTTTAACCTCTCTTCTTTCTCAGGCTAGAATCTTTAATGCTTTTTGGCACACATGAATATTTTCCTGACTGCTCTCTGACAAATATGATAATGAAAGTAATTTTCTTTTCGTTTTAAAGGAGAAAAAAAAAAGCCTCTTGATATTTTCTTTCTTCTTTTGTAAGTTTTGAACTTTTTACATGGAAAGTATGTTTTCAAAAGACTTATGTTTATGTAATGTGAATGTTCTGACACAATCTGTAGAAACATAGACTCATAGAAACATGTAACCTGGAAAAGACCTCTAAGGTCATTGAGTCCAACCCTTAATTCAGCACTGCAAAGTTCAGCACTAAACCATGTCCCTCAGTGCCACATAATCTACTCATAATGAAAAAAAACCAAATCAAAATGTACAAAGTTAATGGTTCACAAGTTCAATCTGTGATACTGAGGCCAGCCCGCAGTCGTTTGTCCGTCTGTCTGTCCCTCACTGCAGGTACTAAGAACTGAGAGCTGTGGGGCTATTCTTCGTTCTCTTGATACTGACCTGGTCAAATTTGTACTACTGATCTTAATTTATTTTCCAAGACTTCTGAAATTCCGGAATAGAAACTAGTTTGAGTGCTGTGATAGAGGGGAATGTACCTAAATTTGTCACCCTTCAAATACCTAATTTCTGCCATTTCTTTCAGATGATCCTTTCATATCCTGCTCTGTTGAATATCATCTCCAGCAGTGCCATGTTGCAGTGTCTACTTGATGCTTAACCACACTTTTAAGGAAGACACTTCCGATTTTCATTACTTTCTATGACTGTAATAATGTAATCTCTACAGCTCAGATCTGTGGGTAGGAAAGGAAGCTTCTGTGACAAATGTGACAAATATAACCCAGAATTTTCAAACTTGTGTAATCTTTAAAAAGGTCTTGGAAAGTTAGTGAACCAGTTTAGAACTTCCTCTTACATCTGTTCGAATTTGAATAACCACTCCTAAAAAGGATGTCATTTTAACAGGGACATGCATCTAATTGATAAAGAGAAAATAAATATAGCAGTGACCAGAATATGTCCAATGCCCAGAAACCTAGTGAAAGCAGATTAAAAAGGGCTTATGGTTGTTTTTCAAACATTCAGGATTTTCTGGTTAAGAAAAAATGAATCTGTTTTCTTACATCTGTCCTCAATAAAGCCCTAAGATGGCTGCCAAGCAGTAGCTTCATCTTTATCCAGCTGGATACACCTGAGCTTTCTTAGCTTGAGAAAAAATCCTTCTCAGCAAGTCAATCGAAACTGAGCAAAATGTGCATATTTGGAACTATAAATCAAAATGTCCATGTACAGATGTTCTCAGCCTACAGGCATAAATGTGAAGGAGCTTGGTTCCAGAAGGATTTTTCAGCAATACCTGAAATTGGTCAGAGATGCTTTACAACTGCCTATTGTAGTATTTGACATAGTACTGTAAAATCACCATGAGTGACTTGCTTATTATGCTGTTCTCATATGTGGTATACAGTGGGAAGCTTCAGAAAAAGCAATTCAGTACAGTGCCAATATGCAGAAAAACAGCCTTTTCTAATAGAGAATTGGGGTGAAAGAGTCATATGGGATGGGCTTGCTTTTTAAAAGAAGTAGAAATATCTCCAACCCTTTACAGCACCTGTTGGCATCAGGCAGAACTTTTCTCAGGATGAAAAGGGATATTATCCCATTTTGCAAATGGGGAAGTTGGGCTGCAAATTAGATGGCCTTCCACACAAGAGCAGCTGGGAAATACTGAGTAGGTTTTGGGTTCTTGCCTCCTCTGACCCCAGGCTGCTGTGGATCCCTGAAAATAGAAAGAAGCAGAGAGGTAGTCTTATGACTTTGTGGTGTATTACACTTTTAGTGCAGTGGTATGTGACTGCTTTGAAAGAGAAATCTCATCTGTCATTTTTACCATGGTACACTTTTTTCTATGACAGGTCCCAGAGGCTTAAACCAAGGAATATTGTCCCACTGCTCTTTGATGGCTCTTTCACCTTGAAAATCAGATACCTCCTACTGTAAATCAGCAGTTGTGATTTTAGGGAAAATGTGATGGGGTGTTGTTGCTGTTTTGCATTATTTATCTAAGTTGTCCTGAGTAAGGAGAGTAATTCTTTCTGTATCTGATTTCTGTTTTGGAATGAAGTGGCTCATGTCAGATTCTGTGAGAAGTTTGTGACATGAGCAAAGTCATTGGCAAACAACATAAAAGAATCTAAACTTTTTAGACTCATATATTCACACAGTAGAATTTGAAAAGAAAACTTTTTAAAATCACCACCTTGCAAAAGCTAATAAATACTTGAATAGAAGATTTGTCCACTTATAGTGAAGACTTGCAGAGCTGAAAGTGGACAGGGAAATTGGGCATTTCTGGAAAAAAAAAAAAAGATTTTATTTTGGTTTATGTGTAAATCATAGAATAATCTTACTTCTGGTGTTGCTTACCAGTTACCTGTGATTAAAAATAAAAGAAATACAGAAAGCAAGAGTTTGTGGTAGATAAGAGACTTAAATGAATATATTTGGGGTTGCAAATATTCTTAAAATAGTTAGGTGTTTCTTGTGACATATTTCTTGAAACTGGCTCACTTAACATTTTTTGAGAAAGCATGAGACCTTTGAAAGTAATATTTCCAAATATGGATAAGAGACTTCTGTGCACTTGAATCATATTTCAACCCAGCCTCTGTATTTGGGATGTGTGAATTTAGTGCTCAGCTTGTGCATATTGGGGGGATTACCCAGAAAACTGCAGTTAGCAGAACTGTGAACATGATTTCTGCAGAGCTAAATGCCTCTTGGCTCTTGACAGCCAACATCTTTATGTTTATGAAGTGCAGCTCCCTCTCCCCAATGCCCAAGCAAGTGAACTGCCAAACTCTGGGAGCCAGAGCTGAGGCAGCAGGGCAGTCACTAACTCAGTTCACGTTTCTTGATGAGATCTCACAGGGGAATGCAGGGGCCCTGTCCCACCTGCTGACCTTCTAGAGCAGAAAGGGAAAGAACCCCAAATTGAAGTGTTGGCTAGTCTGACCACCGCTACCTAACCAGCCAGGAGAACTGAATATAAAAGGCCTCTAGAAAAGCCAGTTATTGTTGGGAGTTGTAGCAGCTGTGTTCTGTTAATGGAATTAAAATGAATTTATATCCTCTTACTCCTACAACATGGGCTTCCTGGGGCACAGAGGGGTTCCATGTATCTGATAGTGTGGAGGACAGAGAAGTGGAACTGCAGTGCTGGTTTGAAGCATTGGCTACTGCAAAATTATATTAGTGCTGAAACAGCTAGCACAACCTTTCTAGTGGTATTTTTCTTTTTATTTATGGCTCTGTCTTGAAAAATGAAAACCAATTTTCCATATTTCTGAAGTCTCCATTGCTTTGATAGACTTCTTTCATTTAAATCCTGAAATAGCTCAGTTATACTTTATACTGATGTCTGCTTACCTTCTTTGGTTAGAATAAATAATTTTTCACATAGCCATGGGCTGAAATCTTCTTAAATTGAAGGAATGACTGTAAGAATTCTCTATAAATAGCATGTGGGCATTGGAAAGTAAGCCTTTTTCTGTTATATGGTATGAGGTGACCAAAATTGCAAATTGGCCTACATACAGCCTTGATGGAGGTCTAAGAGCTGTATCATCAAAGACAGTTGGTATGGATTCTGAACTGCTAAAATTAAATTTTGGCCATATTAGGTATTAACTAAATTCATTGACATAAAATGCAAGTTAGTGCTCAGGTGAGGGGGTGGAAAAGGGACTGCATCCAACTCCACAACCATCCCTGCAAAGTTATTTTTGCCTTTATTTGATAGCTCTTATGGACATATGTTCTACTGATACTTAAATGGAAACATAAACCAAGCTATTTTATTGAGGAGATATGCATCTGATGATCTTTCCTGATTTCTAGTTTTCATTGCTGCGGCTATGTTTGTTCTTCTTTTTGGGTAGTTGCTAGCTTGGAATGGTACTGGGTGAGTAATTATTAAATTGGATTTCTGCCTCTCCTGGTTTGAACATAAATCTCTTAGTGCAATTCATGGATTGCACTGGCTGCTCACTTCATATCTTGCCAAATGGACTTGTTAGCCTCCGGTCTTACATAACCTTTCCTCCAGCAGAGCTGATCAGACATCTCAATATAACCTCTGAACCAAAACAAGCAAAAAGAAAAGAGAAAGTACAGTCAGTGAAGATTTCAGAAAGAAATTTACACAGTCAGTCTAGGCCTGGGTGTCTTGAATCCAAGCTGATGTCTAATGGCTTAAAAATATGACATGGTATAGCTTACTGCCTGCCATGGCTCTTACTGTGGGGTGATTAGAAACACTTAAGTTTTTAAAGTGAATTTTTTAAAGCTAACCATTGTCTTATTGGATCAGGAGATTAAACCCTCTAACAGGTGTTGGTTTTATTCTGCAGTTCCCATTGTTGTCTTGCACCACTGAAATCAAAAAGCAAACTGTGGTTCTGTCCTCTCAACCCTCTGGCACACACAGAATATGATTTTCCTTATGAGCATCATAAAGGAGTGTAAAAGGCTCCGCTGACAGTGCACATTGTTACATACCTGTGGTTCTCCATCTGCATCAGGAAATACAGCTCTCATTTCTCAAAGTTTGAAGAATATTGCAAATCTTAATTGAAGATTGCATGCAATGTCTTGGTATTTTTAACAGCCATTAGAGGAGTGCAAATGAGTAGTGGTGGAAAAGATGGAGAGAGATGAGACACAAATAAAAATTGACTCGTTAATGCTCTTTTCTTTCAAGTGAGTTTTTGAGTATCAGTTCCATGTTATTTTGATAAACCTCCCCAGGTGACTAAAGTGAAACTGGTAAACCAGCTTGAATGTAAACTTTTGTTTAAAAAAGGAGGTGAAGAAAGAAAAAAGTCAAAATGCAGTATAAAACATGCATTCTAAATAAGATCAGAAGAAAGCCTGGAATATGAGATTTTCTTTTGTCTTAATGTATGCTGATTTAAAAAAAACCCCACATATTGTGCTAGTGTGAGAACCAGGAAGTGAAAGAGACCGAAGTGAAAAACTTAATATAATAGACCAAGCTGCAGTCTGGTAGAAAATGTGTATGGTACAAATGAGTGCTCAGGAACACAAATAGAGAAAGTTTTCCAAGTTGTTCAGCATTCAGTCTTCCATTTTCCTGATTTCTTTTGAGCACGTCTTTACTAGAGGACGTTATTACAACAGAGCTGTGAGAAGCTGAGAGCTGATAAGCTGCTGACACTGATACTGTGATCACGAGGAAGAATTTTTCTTAGCAACATGAGAAATACTTGTAATTCAGCCCAAAGTCTCACAGGTTTAATTATAGGTAGTTTTGATGTTATGCAAGGCATGACTTGACTTGAATACATTGACTTCAGAACAACATTTTTTGTTTAAAATGAAACTTTATACACAGGACTGAAAGTCAGAAGTTTTTATTTCAAGGGGAAATGCAGCAGCTCTTCAGGGAGTTGGTGTAAAATATCCTGTAAATGCCGCTGAGGTGGTGAGTAGGCTTTGTGCTGGTTGCTTGCAGGAGGTTAAATTCCAGCAGAGGCATGATGTGTAACAATATCCTAAAGACATAAGCATGCTCAGCTTTCTACTGCCATGTTAGACGTACAGGTATTTTTGGAATAATGTTTCAATTACTAATTTAACTGTCATTAGCTACTGTGTATTAGCTGCAGGATGAAATTGGTTTTATCCTGTGATTCTTGCATATGCCTTAATTTGTGAGGAATGCTGTTGCTGTGTTCAGGGCTGAGGTTTTTGGGAGGGTGGGCACATCATCAGTGGCTGAAGTAAGATGCGTGTTCTTTGGGAGAAAAGAGCTGTCAGTGTTCTTTTAAAATCAGCCAATCTCTTCTAATGTCTAAACCCAAAAAATGTGGTACATCCAGGAGCATCAAGTGAATGTGCAATCATTTCCTTTTGAGGAAAAAGAAAGAAAAGCTATTCCTGCAGCTTAATATAGAGCAAAAAACAGATAGAAGCAGACAGAATATGTTAACTAGATACTAAATCTTAAAGTACTTAAATAGTTATGTTATGGAATAAAGGAGTCAACAATAAATACTTCATGTAAATTGCTATGTTTTTGTTTTGCTGGGTAAACTAAATCCTGTGTACTTTGGAAGGAAGAGCTTGGAGTGCTCCCATGACCACCACAATATGCGCAGCAGCAGCAGGTGCTGTGTTAATTCAGTGATGCCTGGTCTTGGTTCCCTGTTTTCCTCCTTTCTGTGGTGCAATTGTGGAGTCATGTGTTGCAGTCCATGTGCCTCATATTTAAAATTGAAAAAGAAAACTGAGAACTGGATTTGGTTTATAATTGTAAATGGGGTTTCATTCCTTGTGGTAAGGGTGTCCTGCAAACAGAGGGAAACTACATAGTCTAAAGGATTACCATGACCCATCCTAGGTCTGAGCTGTCTGTTAAAAGTTCTGTTCCTAGGTATAGGATGCTTTCTTACAGCCAGGGTTTAAGAATGTGTTTTTACAGCCATTGCTTTTTTCAGTGAGCAGCTCCATGAGATGGAGAACAAAAATGAGGAAGAATTTAACAATGACTTGGAGAATCCATTTTCAAAGCAAAACTGGTAGTTCCTAGATTTCAAAGCTAATGCATATATTTCTTATAGCATACTGTAATTTATATTCTAAGGACTCTTTCAAGTTTGATTGAAACTAGTTTGACCATTTAAATGGGCATTAAAGTAATAGAGGTGCTTTTGAGTGTGGAATGTTAGACAAGTAAAATGTAAATATAGATCCCCAAAAATAAATTCCTCCAGTGAGCGTTCCCTAGTTAAATACCCAAAAGCCTTATTCAAAATGTGAATGTGGCTCTCCATGAGTATTTTAAGAAATAACAGGTAAATTAACTATTTATACAAACAGTAACCAAGAACTTTTGCTATTGAAGAAAACATGTCAATTAGGATCATATGATAATTTCTTTTTTTAGTATAGAAAGCATGAGTTTCAACTCTCTTCGTGTTCCCTGAACTGTTTGTTCAGGAAGAGGCTAGAAAAATATAAGCTTTAGGTGTTAAACTAGCTTCCTTTTTCCAGTGTGAAGTCCCTCCAGGAATGAGGTCTTCCCACCACTGCTCCTCAGTAGGACTTTAGTGTGGAGGAGGATAATGTTTTCGTTGCTTGCTAGTATTTGCCTGTTGCATTTTTAATGTAGCCTTTGGAGGCACCCAAAGGAAGAACTGTTCCTGGGTCTACAAGCCAGGCATATTTGTGGTGTTCAGATCCATGGTAGGGATTGCACAAGAGGGACAGAATTCAAGCATAACATGATTTAAAAGGAAATCATCCCATTATCTAGGCTTTTATCACCTTGTGTGTTTTTGTAATTATACATGGTGGTGGTGTCTTAGGTATTTGAGAGAGGCAAAAAGTGGCTGGCCATAATTGGAATAATATGTGTGGAATCTCACCTCTCCCTCAGTGTTGCATGTCCTGGGACCTAAACAGCTTCAAATATGTGGGTAATAACCACCTTTGAAATTTGCATAATTTCCTACTAAGAAACTTGATTCTAGGATGCAGGTTAGAAAACTGGCTAATACAAAACATTTATTAAACTGGTGGCTGAGGAGACATGCGCAAACCCCAAAATGATGTGGCAATTTAGAAAGAAGAAGGAGACAGCATATGCCTATATGTCTTGGCTTAGTCTTCCAGCTTATTTGAATCCTGCAAGCTGTTTCTACAAGAGGTGTTCTTGTAAGGTTAATTTCAGTCTCTGCAAAGCAGGTGTTTACAGCAGAGTTTCCTCTTCCAACCGTGTGCCTAACAATAGTGTGATTAAGATCTCACTCTGGGGCAGGCTGACTTTTGGCTGCATGTGTGTGCCTGCACGAGCATGTCTGCAAGCTGCTTTTATTATTCAACAAAAAGAACATATGCAGTTAATCTGAATATAGGAGAAATGCTTTGAATGGGTCTTGAATCTGTAAGAAGACTGGTAGACAAAATGGAGCAGATGAGGCAAATAAATAGAAATTGATGGCAGCATTTTTAATTTATATCATCAGAGGATCAGATGAACTGAATGCAAAGCTGAGCAATACATCCAGTGCACTGTAAAAATAAAATATTTTATGCTGCTTCTGTTTTGCTCAGTTTCTAATACGACTTGTTTTTATTATATACAATGCAAAACAGCCTTGGATTTGCTGCCAGGGATGAAACTGAACGTGCTGGAAGTTGTATCTGCACTGCTGGGCAAAATGTTGGATCAGTGAAAAAAGCGCACATGTGGCAAAACGCTGCAATTCTGCTTTGAAACCAGCAATAGGAAAGTAACGAAGAAAACACAGAAATGTGTCAGTTGTACACAATTGTCTGAGGAGAATAGGGGTGCTGTTATCTCTATCCTTGTTAGGTGGTCTAATAAAAGATGTTATTTCTGCCTACAAAGCACAGCCTTGCCTGGGGTGAGTAGGGAATTTGAGCACAGCAAGCAGAGCATTTCTTCCGTGCTGCTCATTGACTCAGGAAGGCAAGAATGGCCTGTTTTCAGCTCCTGTTTTCTGCAAGATGGCTCTGTGGCTGGAGAGGCTACTTGTGTATTGTGGAAATGAGGTGTATTATATTTGGGAACCTGCTCCTCCAGAGTGGCAGCAGCATGCAGGTCAGTACTTCACTCAAGCGTCTCTCACATGGAGTGACACACACGCAGACTACTTAAGGCTGTGCTGTCTTGTACTGGTTACCACAGACCCTCCTAGAGCAAAGGGAGTGCTGGTGTCTGACCACAGCCAGGCTGAGTAGTGGTTCTTCAGTCACTGTTGTGCATCCAGGCTCTCCATCTGTAGGGCTCTCCAAGTCAGGAGGGTGCAAGTCCAGAGTCTCCAACATTGGTTTTCAAAGTAGCCCATAAAATCTTCATCAGTGTTTGATCAAATAATGGACAATTTTTACTTTTATTCAAGAATTCTGCCTAGCTAGCTACCTTTTTTACACACAGATTGCAATGATGGATTACACATTTGAAGTACTTATGGTTTTAGGTTGATGCTATATGGATTGATAATTCTGGCAAAACCTTTGTCTGCACATCACCCTTCATCTGTTCTTGGAAAATTTAGTTCCTAATTGATTAATTAATACACACCTCTGACCACAACCACATAAATTTTAGCACTACCTCAGGTACAATTTTTTAGTTTGCTCTCAAAAAATTGTCATGTAGCTGTTAACTTTCCTGATAACTTGCTGTATTAATAGCAGTTATGCATCTCAAATGAAGCAGTTCTGTGCGAGTTCTTAAATAGAGATAATTTTGTCAGACTTCAGTGTGCTTAAATTGTTATAACTCTCATAATTGAAGTCTAATATCAACAATAATAATTTAGATATATTAATAAAAAATGGCTAATTAAAAATCATGCTTCCTATTTTTGTGTGGTATACATGTACTTGAGAAATTTAAAGTAATATAAAAATTGAAGTTCCTTTTTTTTTCAAAGGAATTTGCATTAAATGTATTCCACTGCTCACCAGAGAAAACCAGAACTGAAATCTGGCTGAGAATTAAGCAGTTAAACTTGGCAGTATTACTTCCTAGAATTCCTTTATTGTCTGCATTTTAAAAGAAAACAAGTAGGTCCCAAAGTTGGAATTGGCTTCTTTTAAGACTAAGATTAGGAAATCAAGTGAGCATAATTTCTGTGTTTTAAGCATTCACTGTTACTCTATACCCCTTTTCTAACTCTTGAGATTCACAAGGCTTTGGAAGAAGGAAAGGAGATTCAGGAGTCACAGGTGCACATGTTGAGGGAGGGATTAAAAATTATCTGTGGTCCACGAAGAAAACAGAACAAGTGACAAGCTGAGATGTTCCTAGTTTGTCATTGTGTCTCACGGCAAAAGACACACAAAATTGTATGGTGCTAAGGAGCAACCGGTTATATTTTTTTGTGTGACCTCCATGTCCAAGCACCGTGCTGCTCTGGGGTCTGTGCAGGTGACGCTCACAGCCCCACACGTGCAAATTCCCATGATGTGCTTGGCCTCCCCTAGGCAGCTTTGTGCCAGCCCAGCTTCTCCTCGGAAGGGAGAGGTGGGCAAGGGTGTGTTTTCTTCTCCCTTCCTCTCACCAGCCTGCCTGGCTGTAGAAGAGCTGGGTCCCATCACGGCTCTGAAGAATAAGAGAACAGGGAAGGGA
>JBBMKD010000102.1:76758900-76822526 GCA_037834095.1 Argya squamiceps | reverse complement strand
TTTCTTTTCTTTTCTTTTTTTTCTTTTCTTTTCTTTTCTTTTCTTTTCTTTTCTTTTCTTTTCTCTTGTTATTCAATTTCATATTCAACTGACTGGCTCTCCAGCTGCATTGGACCAGTACAGCCTATTAGACTTCAAACATTCATTGGTCCAATAAAGTCTTAAGACTTCTTAAGATTTTAGCCTCAATTTTTACATTTTATGAAGCTGCTACAAAATTAACACAGTTCCCAGAAAACAGAGCTCTCCTCTACTGAATTTAGCTTAGCCTGTCAAATTGTATACAAAGTACATTTATTTAACTGCAAGGCTATTTTAGAAGGAATTTATTAGTGTTTCTGAGTTGCTTCAAACAGACAAGCCAAGTGAAAATGCCATGTGTACTAGTACTTGCTAATTAACAGAATAGTCACAGCACAAATCTCCAAGTCTGAGCTACACTATGATTAATGGCGAGCCCCCATTAAGATTAATGTCTGATGCATTGTGCTCTTGGAGGGTTCATTTGTGTGAGTTGAGTTTTGTATTCTGCTACTGGTTGTATACATAAAAAAGAAGTATTTTTAATGAAGGGGATGTTGAAAAGTAGATTTCCATGTTTACTAGCAAAAGGCTGCAGGAGAAGTACAGAAGGTTATATCATCTGGAATACTCTAGAAGGTGTCAACAGAAAAAACAAAATTTTTCTTCTGTGGAAAATTAAACAGATAGAAATTTGGTTTTAATGTGAACTGAAAATCTTTCTTTTTTAAAATTCCCCACAGAATATAAACCTATGAAAGTTGTAATTCTGAAAAATAAAAATATTTTGTTAACTATTTAAACCATTAGAAAATTGTGATTATATACAATAATGTGAGTTTGCATTTTATGTTTATACATGTATATGGTATTTGTAATGAATATACTGAATATTTGTATAAAAATATTTATGTAACCTCAAAATTATAAAGCTGCAATGACATTTATCAGACTGAAATTATATATTAGACCTGAAATTATTTACTTTTATTTTTCCCATAAGATGAAAGGAATGGTTTTTAAATGCCTCAGTTTTGAGCACAGTGCATTTAAAGTGGTGTTGAAAAAACTCCCCTGACCTTTCAGGGAGGCCTTAACATTTTACATTTTTCTGCTGAGAGGAGACTGTATAAAAAAGCTAAAGAACACATGTCAGAGCAAGAACTGAAGTTTGGCAGAAGTGCTGAACTTCACACACACAATACCTCCCAGGAATCGGCTGGGAGCCCACGGAAGTCAATGGGAATTTTTGACTGGCTGCAATGTGCGTTGGATCTGATCCAAAAAGGCTCTGTTCAGCAAAATAGTTAGGTGGATTTTACTTCAGGCATGAGCTTAATGAGACTTTAGCAGGTACTTAAAAGTCATGCACACTTGCAATTTTGTTGAATGCACGCTCAATTTTTTCGAATTTATTAAGATCTCTACCATGTGATTTGCTGCAAAGTAATAATAAGAGAAATATTGAAGTATGGTCTTTAGTTGTCTAAATACACAGAGAAAACAAAGTTCAAGGGAGATGCTGGGCTACACTTCTCAAAGGAACCACAAAAAAGTCTAATCTATTGGAATGGGAAGTGAGAAAAAGCAGATGTTATAACCATGGGATTTTCCAAGTTTTAAATATGAGGCCAAATTTGCTCTGTGGTAGGATTGAAAGATCAAAGCAAAGAAGGTATATGTTGGCATATCAATCACTCTGATTAAAGGTTATGATTAGTAGTTTATCTGGTCCAGAAATGGAAAAAAAAGTGAAACAGCATTTAATAAAATTTTTGGCCTCTGGATTGTAGTCACTTCCATGTCAAAGCCTGCTTCACCTGCAATAGATCTATTTGCAAGTGAGAAATGGATTACAGTTTTTATTTTAAAAATAGGACTCAGAGAACTGCTTAAATACCTACAGAAATTAAAAATGAAGCTTAAAATGCAGCCTTGTGGATTTCAGCAGCTAGAAGCTATTGAAATAAGATTGAAATTTTCAAAGAGAACGTTTGCTTTCTGACATTAAAGAAAATATAGTCTTGGGCTCTGTGAGGAGGTATGAAGTCGGTAGTAAGTCGAGATGGGTTAGAATTGAATTCCCAGAACTGGATCTAGGCAGACTTGAGAATTCAAACCTCATGGTATAGGCTGAAATCTGCAGTCTGATGGCACAGCCCGTGAGTAAGATAGGATTTGAATTCAGTGGTAGAACTGATATTCTGAAGGGATATTTTTGTCAGCTATTAGCAAGTGTGATCTTTTCATATCCCTCAATAAATTTGGAGTCTGTTTTTCTGGTTTTAGTTCAGCCATTTTACAGTGATTTGGTTCTGTGAACCTATTTTACTGTTCTGATGCAGACAAGTTTAATAAGTAGTGAAAACATGATCACAAATATATTCTAGGTTTTCTTGATACTATATTAGAGGGCTCTGTAAGTGCAGTCACCACATTAGCATCCTGCTCATCTAGTAACCAAAATATTTATGCAATTTTATCACAGTGCTCAAAAGGAATCACTAGCCACCCTTGGGGGATGCTTCCATCAGATCCATTGTCATTTTCTGGAAAGACAGCCCTGCAGTGTGAAACCTGAGAAACAATAAACCCCTAATAAGGGAAATCGGAAAGCTCAGCCCTTGCAGGACCACATTCTGAGGTCGGGTGACTCATGGAAAAGCAATCCAGGCAGTCATGAGACAAAGTTTTTGTAGCCACATCAGCTTTCCAGCATTTGCTGCAGTTCCCAAGTCTGACTTGTGCTCATTGTGTTCTTTGTCAGATTTATTAATGCATTGTTCTGGGTTTTAAGTTACAGCCCTTAGCAATCATGTTCATACAGATCTCCTGTGGCGGGCAGCAGAGAAGCCTTGGAAGCTGAAATAAGCACACACAGAGTCTCTATGCAGGATACTGCTTGCTTAAAACAACTCTATTTTAAGATTGAAACTTTCTATGAAGTTATCTAGTTTCTCTCTTACATTTTCCATTTCACAAGCATGTGCTGCAGTTCTGGCTTTTGTCTTCTATCCCCAGGAAGCAACCTGCCAGACCACTGTGAGGATGAGACATTCCTCCAGGCTGGGTTTACTGCCTTGCTTTCTTTTACCTCAAACCATTTCCAAATCAGGAATTTTAATCAAGTTGATTAAATCAGATTTCATTTAGGAAGAGCATTGGATCTTAGTTCATACTTGTGAATTTAACCACGGCAGCTTAAGACATGGCTGGCTTTATGCACCCATATTTTCTCTCTGTTCTGTTCTTTGTCCTTTTCTCACACTTCTGGTAGCAAGGGAAGCATGACTGTGTTACTCTAAATCCCAATCTTGTGTTTTTAAATTGTTTAGGAAGTTTCATGTACAGTATGAGACTGGGAAAACCTGGGAATGGATGCATAATTGCCCTGCTGTTCACTTTTTGGGGAACCACAGTGACTTACACTGCTGCAGATGAATCACCACTCCTTGATGCTCAGAAACATTTGAATTACATTTATTTAAAGAGACTGAATAAAACTAAGAATATCAACAGTTCCTCCCAGGAAAGGACTATAAATACTAATAAATAACTGGTACAATAAATATATAATAAAATCATTAGGTCATACACATAAAACCACACACAGTTAGTGGAAGTTCTGTACCAGATCAAGGGTAAGTGACATGTGGACATTTATACAGAAAACAAAATAGTTTGCAGATGTCTATGGGTGATATATGATGGTTTGGACATAAGCAGGGCAGCTACTTCTGTGTCCTTCACGTACAAGAGAGTACGGCAACCATCATCTCAATGTGCAGTGACTGAAGCCACTGAAACAACTTCTCAGATGTATCTGGACTTTACAGAACAACCTCAAATCACCAGGAGACAGACACCAGAAAGTTTTCTAGCCAGTGTGAAAGGAGAAAGGGGATTTTCATCTCTGGAACCATGGAGTGGCAAATTCTGAAAGCACAGCAGTTGCTAATACTAGTTACTAGTGCATTTTTTACTGAATAAATGAATAGTGGTCAAAGAAAAGCAGGAGAGGAAGCAGCATTCATAGCTCAATGGATGTGCTGTGTCTGTTTCAGAGTCATTATGCTGGACTTCCTCATCCCACAAAAATGTGACTTGGAAACTTTACCAAACCTAATTGGAGCACTTTTTGGAAATGATGCTTCAACTGGGCACAGCATATAAAGAAGGAATGAGGAAGCTCTCAATGGCAGCTCTTTAGCTGAGATAGCTTTTTCACCAGTCTCACTGGCTCAGAAACATGAGGTACAGAGCAGTTTTCTATCTGCTAGAAGCAGATTTTTGTGATCAAGTAATTTTCATTTCACATACTAAGTTTAAGGTTCAAGGGATGTTGCTGTTACAGGTGGTTGTAAGGGTGTATACTGTATAAGGGGGTAGACTTTTGATATGTTTTTAGTTTACAGACTAAACTGCATCTGTTCTTAGTTTAATCCATCTGTAGATTAAACACTTCTTTCAAATATCTGTGAATGGTAGCTTTTAGGACTTAGGATTTGTGCATGAAAATAATATTTGGACCTGGAATGGAGGACTAAAGTCTGAATTAAGTAACACTCAACCAAACACAAGTATCATAGCATAAGCATAATGTCCAAAACATTCATCATTTTTGCTGCTGTATGACATCTGAGGGCACTGTTAGCCCTGACTGTGCCTATCTAGCCTGCCTTGGGGCTTTTTCCAAGTTTCTGATAGCCCAGAACCTCATTTAAGCTCTTTCCTGAGCTATTTCACAGGTGGTTATTTTGAATTGTTATGATTTCATGGGATGATCCCTTGTCTCAAGTCACCCACCTGCATTTGTTAGATGATCACTTGTTGTGAAGAAGACAGTGTAGTCAGAGAGGAGTAAGAATATGTAGAGGGCCAACTCTGCAGGCACAAAGGTCAGTGCAGAAGGAGGGGGAGGAGGTGCTTCAGGCACTGGAGCTCAGATTCCCCTGCAGCCCATTGTGAAGCAGCTGTGCCCCTGCAGCCCTTAGAGGCCAACAGAGGTGCAGAGATCCACCTGCAGCCCGTGGAGGGCACTCATGCTCAAGCAGGTGGATGCCTGAGAGGAGGCTGTGACCCTGTGGGAAGCCTGTGCTGGAGCAGGGCCCTGGCAGGGACCTGCAGACCCATGGAGAGGGACCCACGCTGAACCA
Source organism: Argya squamiceps (assembly GCA_037834095.1). Classification (NCBI taxonomy): domain Eukaryota; kingdom Metazoa; phylum Chordata; class Aves; order Passeriformes; family Leiothrichidae; genus Argya; species Argya squamiceps. The sequence goes on along the minus strand of JBBMKD010000102.1, from coordinate 76,817,349 downwards.
GTTCATGAAGAACTGTCTCCAGTAGGAAGAATCTCACGCTGGAATGGGGGGAAGAACTTCCCACCCTGAGCAGCAGCAGAAACAACCTATGATGAACTGACCCTAACTCCCATTATCTGTCTTGTGCTGCTGGGGTGGAGGTGGCAGAGCCTGGAAAGAAGGGAGGAGTTGGGGGAAGGTGTTTTTAAGATTTGTTATATTTCTTATCATCCTGCACTGATTTTGATTGAAAATAAATTCAATTATTTTCCCCAAGTGAAGTCTGATTTGCCCATGGCAGTAATTGGTGAGTGATCTCTCCTTCCCCTTATCCCAGCTCATGAGTCTTTTGTATATTTTCTCTACCCTGTTCTGTTGTAGAGGCAGGTGATGGAGTAACTTTGGTGGGTACCTGGAATCCAGCCAAAGTCAAACAACTCTAATCAGTCCCCAGTAAACTGAGTGGACATAGTGTTGAGATATTGGTAAGATCATTGTTATGATTATGAATGGAAAAGCATAAGGTTTTATTTTACATGGCTCATTGATACTTGTATCTTTTTAATTCAAGAGGAAAACAGAAATTATTGCAGAGTGGGATCCCAAAAGCTGGTTGTGAATTAAAACATGTAATTTCATATTAAACACAGGGTCTGTATCTATAAAACTATATTTGAGCATGTTTTCCAAGCACAGGATTATCTTTCCTTGCTTTGACCATACTGCAGTACCCTTTAGAGTCTGAAACCAGCTTCAAAGTATCTCACTCTTAGAAATTCTGCACACACGGTGTGCAACTTTGGAAGGCCCTTCCCTGCTCTCAGCTAAGGTCAAAATGCAACCAAGAAACAGCTCTCGTGTAAGAAAAGAGACCAAATAATAAGTGTACTTCAAAGGAAATTTGAAAAATAATCATTCTGTAATCTCTCTAGCAACACTCACATGAACACTGAAAAAAAACCCTTAAGATTTTTCTTTCAGCACACTCAACAACATGGTTAAATATGGGATTGCCAAAACTGAATGAGGGAATCTTGATGGCACTTATCTCACAAGGAGCAGCTTGAAATTCACAGCACCTGGAGGCTGTTGTTTTCATGCTGTTTTGTAAATGACACCACGGGAAAGTGGTAAGCTCCCTTTTAGAAATGGATCTGTGGTAACAAACTGTTTGGATTTAATTTGAAAAAATGTTATCAGCAGTAGGTGACTGGTCAATCAGTGGGGTTTTTTCATAATCTTATAACTTGGGATATACCTGTGCTGCAGGTACAACACAAAATGCTCTCCAACAGCTTAATACACTAGGTAGTGCTAGAAATTTAGTGCTGGGGTCAACCTACCTGTGGTTGCTTTTTTGACAGGTCAGTTACCCAGCTTGGTGTTGCCTTGTTCTGCTTACTACCTGCCCTTAAACTGCTGAATTTAAATTCTACTTCTCTGTCACGTTTGTTTTGTGGCTGCAGTCCTTACTGTCCTTGGCCTAAATCTGGCCCCCAAATGTACAAGTGCAATTCTAAAATACATTAACAGAAATCAATTAAGTCTCTCTCAATTTATGGCAACTGAAAGCTGAATTTGACCAATAAACTCTGCTGAAAATGCCCTCTAAATGCCTGGATCAAACGCAGGGCTGCTGTTCTAGTTTGATACAGAAGAGAATTTAGCTATGCATCAGAAAATCAATTAAGTGAAGCCTTCAAATAATCAGAGCTAGCCTCTCATCTTGACAAGCACATGGAAATGTGTATCAACACCATTATAATAATAAGGAAAAAGTATAAAAGTGAGTATGAAGTGACATTAGTTTTACATGAACACTATGACTTTGGAAATAGAGAGGAATATCCATATAAGATCACATTCTTCTAACAAATTATTTTATCTCCAGGAACTATCATATGAAAAAGTTCTACATTATGATGTGTCTCTCTGATGTGATAGCTTTGATATTCTGGATTAATTAGACCACTTTGAGTCCTTTCTGCTGGATGATTACAATAGGGGAAATATTAGACATATAACAATAGGAATATGTAGGGCTGAGAAGGAGGGATATGGATGGTGTCAAATACCTTGTCAGAGGCAAATGGCTCAGGATAAAGGGAAAATTAAGGAGTATGCAAGTCTGTTCAGATTTAGATTAGGAGAATCTGTAAGGAAGTGCATAGTCATTAAATGCAATATCAGCATCAGAACCTCCAAATATCTCACACCATCACTCAAAAGCTGTTACTTTGTCCAGTAAAGCCCATTGCAATCCTTGTACATTTTTTCAGCTAGCAGCTTCCATCTTTAATTCAGTTGCTAATTGTTTCATAATGAAGCTCACATGTTTTCTTACTGAGATTAAAAGAGGAAGTGTTTTTACTTTGATGGGTAAGTCACAATAATGCTTTAGTTGATTGAATAGTGTTTCAGGAAGGGGTTGAGAAAGCTGTGAGAGGCTTTTGCTATAGTGCTTCCTGATATTAGATTTATTGTATTCTTCTGACTGCAGTGATATAATTAGATAGCTCTTTATTATAGTTAGATAGGTCTCTATTATGCAGAGATAAAAGCAAAGGCCAAAATCAATGAAATAAAGTTTTTTGCTTTAGCTGAAGCATTTTGCTAAAATCAGTGCTCTTTTACAAGGTACCTGCCTGGAGTTCTGCTTCTCCAAACAGCTGCTTACTACAAAACAACTGACTCTGGGGGTCCAGAGAATGAGGATGGTGTAGGACAAAGAGGTTCACTTGTATGACTTAAGCTCTGGGCAAAGGTTCTGTGGTGGAAGCTAGAGTGTCTTTTCTGTAGGGAAAGGCTATCAGCTGACACTTTGATATCCAGTGATTTATTCTTTTCCTTCCTGCCAGGATTACAGTATCAGCCAATGAAGTGATAACTATATACATAATTAATTCTTCATATTCACCGTACTTCTATGGACCTTTTACGGACGTGATGAAGTCACAGAGAAAATTTCCACTTTAGGTGGGGTTTTTTGGGTTTTTTTTTTTTTGGTGGTTTTTAAAAAGTTATATATAGCATAAAGGTCAGCAGATGTGGGCTAAATCAGAGCAAGGTTCCCCTCTTTTTTTTTTTCTTTTCTTTTAACTGAAGCGATACAACAAAGCTGACAAGTAGAGGAAGAATATTTTCTTCCAGCATATCCAGTCACATCAGATTGTAAAGCATGTGAAATAAAAAATTGTTATAAAAATGAGTAAACTGATACTGTGATTATAGCATACATTTCTCAAATCAAAGCATCTGGTGAATATCATACAATGTGCCTTTCATACTGTGAAATAGCAAAACAACACACTATAACAGTAAGGACTTTAAGGGTGGTAGCCTGTATAGTGTATTCAAAAGATCTCACTGCTGACTCAGAAAACATTGTGTGATCAAGATCTTCATCTCTCCCTTCTGGTTGTATTTTAACACTTCCTGAGAACAAGTTACTTACTAATGTGATTTGTGAAAAAGATGGAGAACAATATACGGCACACCTGGAGACCAGTCCTAGATATAAAGTCTGGCCTATTAGACAGATGGAACTGGGAGCATGATCTTATTTTTTTGGAACAACAACTACAACTTTAAATAAAAAAACACCAAAAGCACCTCAAAAAAGGATGTTTAGATTTTCAGTTCCCAGACATACGAAGTCGTGGAAGTTAGGCATCTGCTTCCCTGAAAGCAGCTCCTCTGCTCAGAGCACAGCTCTCATGGCCCCCACTAGTCACAAAGGACTTTGCACTTCTTCAATTCAGAGCCTGGGAGTGGAGAAAATTAGTTTGCAAATAGACATTTAAAAGACTCTGTGCATCGATCATCTGTAGTGGGAATAATATTTGGCTCAGTGGTATATTGAGTGTCACAGAAAATATTCAGTGCCAAGGGATAATCTTGCTTTTATCTCTCAGCTCTGCAACTCCTTACTGCTCATTTACTTTCTTATCACATTGTCTCACACACCTCCAGTATCTGTTCTGGTTTTGCATCTCAGTTCCTGCTTTTCTTATTTGCTCTAAGATAGTCTGCCTCTTTTTCCATTGTTCTATTTCCTGGGTCTTTTGAGAGCAGCCACTGAGTCGTTCTGCCACTGCAGCAGGTACTATGCCATGGCAGATGCAATTCCAGGGAAAGTCCTGTTTGTCCCTCAGGCTTTGCAGACATCTGAGCAGAGAGGATAGAGTTTTATAGGTTTAGCTACCAAACTACTGAGCAGATACAAATGGAAGCATTCAGGGTCTATCAACTAGTGTGAGTGGACATTCAGAACAGAAAAAAAACCATTATTGGAGGTGATCCATGTGAAGCTCCTGCTCAAAAGAACAGAGGAGCCCTAAAAAATATCCTTAAAAATCTCTACCATGGTGGTTCCACCATATTGTTTAATTTCTTTGGGAATCACTTATTTACTTCTGAAAAACAAGAATGAGAAATGCTTCAATATAAACAGGTAAAAGTTGGAAGACATGTAAGAAATTGTTAGAAAATCTTATTGTAGAAAGGATAAAAAAAAAACTTCATTCCTGGGTTTGCAGAGGAAAATCTCCAGACTAATACATATTTATATTTTCAGATTTCTGTAAGTTCCTCTTTTTTTCTTTTTTTTCCTCTGGATTATTTTATTATTTGTTGCATGTTAAGAAAACAGAATGGGAGGAATTTCTGCCACCCAGTTCATGTGTGAACAGATGCATATGTGAACATATGCATTTCATATACAAGTAAATAGATCTGTGCAAGCTACATATATGCACATATCTATAAATTCAATGCAAACAAGGTATAGGTGGGATAGGGTTCTGCATTCAACAGCCTTATCAGATATAAACTCATTTTTATTAGCCATGTCTACAGGCAGCAGTCTTTTTAATGAAGTTAGTGTATCTCTTGCAACAGACTAAAGTCAAATATGGTTCTCAAGAGTATCTTTCTCTGCTAACAGTTAAGCATTCCAATGTGAAGCAATTTCCAAAACACCATCATATGCAGTAGTTCTTTGAAGTTAGCTTAGATTTTTTTACTCCTAACTGGATATTAGAACATGAAGAATATTTTGTGTTTAAAATATTCTCATCAGTATATTCACACCCTGATAGGAAAATACTGGAAAAATTAGAATAGTGTATCAACCTGAAAAAATGTTTAAGTACTTGTTTTTGACAAAGAGAAGAGAAACACCTGAATTGTCCAAATAATTATCCTGGGGTTTTTTTTCCATCTCTCTGCAACAGTTCCAACAGTTCTGTTGTTGCTGTTATTTCCTTAGAGGTCATTGATAAAGAGAACAAGAAATTTAATTGTGTTTGTGGTATTTGCTGCTGTTCTACATAGACATACTTTCTAGTTTTTCTGTGATGAAGTATTTTCCCATGAATTCAAAGTAGGCCTCAATTTCATGATTGTCTGTGATTTGCAAGAACTCTCTTTGTATTAATGGTCAGTTTAAAAGCTTATCTCATCTTCTACTCAGCCTGAGAAAGAAAATTTCACCTGGTGCCAAGTACTATGTTCCAAGATGAAAACCACAATATTCTCTGCCAAATTTGATTTAAATTAGGCAAAAATCTGTTTTATTTTATTTATTTTAATATTAATGCTGGCCAATCATAATTTTTCCAATGTGTTTATGAGTCAACAGGTTTTCACTTCTGCCAAGTTCCCATTAGAACTTCTGGAAGGTATTTCTGTCTTCTCTGATGAGCCCTCAGAAACACTGACTGAGAGAAACACAGATGCCTTGAAACTAATGGGTGAAGTAAAACCACTATTTTATTCCAAAATTTATTTGAGAATTTGTTTTGTTTTGCAACGTAATTGTCCTCCTTGTAAAATTATATCAGTTGGATTATGCTTCTTATGTTAAGTTTTTATATGTGGAACTGCAGTGCAAATTTTGTTTTCCAAATATCCTGGAGGCAATTAACTGTTATTATCTTTTCCCAGTGGAAAATATTTTTATTAAAAAGTAATAAAAGTATTTCTAGTGGTCTTCAGTTGCTCAAGCAGACTGACAAAGGTCTCGGTGTTCTGTTAGCTGATATTTAGTTTTTTTGTCCTTCTGTAAGTCAGTATTTCTTTGATTTTTACGTGAATAAGTAACAGTGGATTGTGCTTGGTTTATTCTCTCCGCCAATACCTTTGCAGATGTACCATGTGAGCCAGTAGCAACAGAATCTTACTTCTATACTGAAAATTAATGAAATTTACAAGTTCTTCATTCTGAAGTAATATTCAGACAATGCTCCTAGATATACTCAAGGAAAATGTTTTGTCTTGATTTTTTACTACATAATAGAAATGTTTTGGGGGAAAAAATACTTCTGACATTTTCTACCTCTTTTTAATCTCAAACACTATAAAACTGTTTTGGTCCACCGGCTTGTCTGAAAAACACAAATTTTGGTTACTTATAGTCTGTATTTAGTCACTGGCTTTGTTTCCAGATGACACAGGTGGTCTGAAAAGAGGGAAGTAATTTCTCTGAGCAGAAGAATCATTATTCTACTAATCTAAGTCACCCACATTTGCTACAGGCCATGAAGAGGAGTTGAAAACAAACTCTTTAACCTACTCATAGGAATTAATGAGAATATAGAGAAGAGTTTGAATTTCATGTTTTGAAAGCATGAGCTTGCACAATCAAAACACCAAGGGCAGCTGGTTGTTGACAGGCAGGTAATAATCCATATTCCCCAAACCTCATGTTCTGGTTTCCAACATTTCCCCACTTGGAAGAAATAGGAGAAATTTCAGAGTTTGTGGTGGTACCTTAGGAGAAGTTGGGGATAAAAGAAGAGACAACACTTCTGTAAGAAATTAAACTCTCATTCACCATGAACAGTTCTTCAAGCAGCTCAAATCTCAGGTGAAATGTTGCCTCTCTGCTAGTGCCTCCTGCTTCTAAGAAAGAAATGTTTTGTATATTGTTACTGTACTTCATATGAGAATGTGTGCTTTTGTTGGATTTTTTTCTGCAGGAACTTCTCTCAAAAGGCCACCAGTCCATCAAAAACCAGCTAAGATGAAATAATTTAATATGGGAGGAAACAATTTAGGGCTGTGGAGTCCATTTGGGCATATGTCATGAGAATCCTGTAAATATTAGGATATCATGAGGATCCCTTTTACAATCCCATGATTGTAAAAGCTGGATCTAGACAGTAACAAATCCTGCACAATATAGTCTGATATCTTAGAAATGCAAATCTATAATATGAAGTCTCTTTTATTTTAACAACAGCATTTTTTGTTTTGTAAATGGCTGTTACTGTTTCTTTTAAATATCATCTTCATTTTTTTGGCTTTTAAAAATTTGCACAAAGAAAAGGAAAATGTCCAATAGATTATTGCCCTTTGGAACTGTTTGAACAAAATCTTGGATCTTTGGATGTTATCATCCTGCTCTCCTAGATTTTATCCTTCTACTGGAGCTGGAAATGTGTGTGTCTAACATAGTGTAGCAGTCATAGGATCAGTTAAATTTTGAAAATGAAAAAATCTCTGTATTATCAAAAGAATATTATACTTTTTTTTAGAGGAGGGACTATAATATCTGCCAGCTATGTGTCCAAATAGCATATTCAGTAATTTTCCTTTCTTCATTTATATTAGTTACTTGATAGATTTTGGTAGGGTTTTTGGTGTTCCTAAATCAGTTTAGAAATGCCAAGAAAGTAAAATAAAACTGAACTCCCAAACTTCTAATCAATGAATATTGAATTTCTAAGAATAAAAAATGGTTTTAACATGTGTAATGTTTGAGATTTTATAAAAAACCTATATTTTTAGTTCTTGACCTGCTTATAAGTAAAAATTTCTATTGGTGAAAGAATATTTCTTAGTAGCAGCCACAGCTATGCAGTAAATGCAGACAAAATTATGCAAAGGAGAGTAATCTTAAGACTCTTCTTCTAAGGGTACTTTTAAACTCCTGTAGTCATGACAAGAAATAAAATTAGTGTAATTTAATTTAGAGAACAGCTGCATCATTCTTCAGGTATCTGAATTTCTTTGTGAGTAAGACTTTTTGACTTATTGAGTAGAGAGAATCACTAATCTGAATGAAAGACATGGGTTTTAGAAGTCTAAGAATTTAAAATTGTAGTGTCACTGGAAACATGAGATTTTGATTTGTAATGCAGAGACAATAATCACACTCCTTATAGTGCTACTAATAAAGAAATACCTATATAGAACGGGGAGACCTATTTCAAGCCAGGAAATGTATGGACCATGATGTGGACACATACAATCAAACTAAGTATATTTCAAAATTAAGTGGTTATGCTGAATGAGTAAAAGGCTTTCTTTCCAGGCTGGATGTACATCTTAAGACTTCTGGGTTTTGTCATGAAACTTTTAGCTGATCTCAGGTTTTGTTGTATTTTCTCATTGATCTTGCCTTTTGTTGACTTTGGTATATTGAGCACCCAATCAATCATGAGTATCTGTCCAGCTGAGTCATCTGCTCTGGGAGGGCACATTGGCTACATGTGTCAACCCTGGTCAGGTCTTTTTTTTAGCAGACTCTTCAGTTTGGCAGAAGTGAGTGAGCTACCTCATCTTAGCATAGTTCCTACAGGAGGAAAGGGAAGATGCTGTGATCACTGAGGCATGCAGGTGAAAGGCAAATTCCACAAATGACACAGAAGTTGGCTGTAGTCTACTTGTGTTTAAATGTGACTGTCTGACATTTGTTCTTTGCTGACCCCTGCAGATTGCCTCCAGTTTTGAGCCCCTGAATTTCTGATGTTGCAAGCCTCCTCGCCAGCATATACGAGCTCATCTAATCTTGAGGGAAATTAAAAACTTTTAAAAAAATAAAGTTCTTTTTGCCAAAAAAATAACCTTGACATTTTCTTTTTTACCCTTCACATCGAACAGTGATGTTGATTGGTGCTGCAAAAGTATATTAGATTGTTATGAATTTAAACCAGAACTGCACCAGGCTGTAACTGGTAACAATTCAGGGCTGAAGCAGGTTTGCATCAATTACCAGGAATTCCGGCATGAAGGGAAAGTGCAGTGTAGAAAGGTGGGGAAACACACTTATCCCATCTATAATTAGATAATAACTACAGGAAAAAAAATGAAAGCAATGCATTAAGCCCAGTTCTATCAGTTTTAGGATTTCTGTGTCAATACCTTGAGTGTTCACGTAGTGATCCAGAGGGATCCAATTTTCTTTAACTGAGGTAATCATGGGGTTGTTTCTATGGTATTATTTGAATTTGCTCACTTGTACTTCTTTGAAGCTGTAGAATTGACTTATCCCTGCTATTTGAACAAATATTGCCTTGTCATGCAGCAATGAAAAGCAAAATGCTGTGACTGTAAATATTTTAATTGCTTTTTTGTCTCCATTAAAAGCTGTTTTCTTATTACACTAGTGTAAATCTTCAGCATCTCCATGCTTTGCTTCCATTTTTATAATTGATTTGAGATTTTCCTATTTATATCTTCTGTCTACTGCATGTATATTTCATTTTATTTTGGTTTTGCTTCCACATTTGGGAAAATTTCAGGAAGTGCTGAGCTGAAAGGTACAGATCCTTTGTATTAAAATTCTATTACAGAACTGTCATGTCCAACTAGATTAAGAATTAAGATCAACCTTGTGCCACTCCACAGAATACATGGTGTTCTTCTTGACTCTGGGACCAATTAACCCAGCTCACAAGGGTTAGGGTAGTGCCAGATTCTGCATGTTGAGCTCTTGTGTGTGAATTGTTCATCTCTCTTGTACACTCTGTTATTAGTATTGCTATTGTAAATGTTCATTTCTTATCTCACTGTTTCTAGGAAATTTTTCCTATCTCCACAAGTGATATTTAACTTTTGCTCATCTAATTCTCTTCTCCAGCCCTTTGCAGAGTGAGAGGGAGTGGGAGAGGGAAGTTCATGAGCAGTGCATGGTTTAGAGTGTTTTCAGGGGTACACTAAACTGGGGAAGAACACTAGATTGGGGAATACCTTTCCTAAACCATGAGAGTTTAATAGTTTTTCGGTGGGAATCATATCTTCTGTGTCTTGGTACAAAGCCTTTGTTTATTGAGCAAGATGCTGCAAAAAATATCAAGTCTTTCTTTTGAGGACTGGCTACTGCTTTGTACTTACTTCATCTTGTGCTGGTGTATGTTAAATTTATTTTGTCATCTATTGCTCTTTGTCTCATGTTCTATTCACATCAGACTGGTGGACTATCTGAATAATGCTTTTTTTAGAATAGAATGGAACATAATTAATTATTTTAGGTTGTGAGTGATCTATAATGCTCATCTTGTCCGCCTGCTTGACCATTTCAGGGCTGATCAAAAGTTAAAACATATTATTAAAGGCATTGTCCAAAAGCCTTGTCAACACTGACAGGCTTGGGGCATCAACCACCTCTCTAGGAAGTCTGCTCCTGTGCTTGACCACCCTCTCTGTAAAATAAAAATGCTTCCTAATGTCCAGTATAAACCTCCTCTGGCATGGCTTTGAACCTTTCTCATATGTCCTATCCCTGGATACCAGGCAGAAGAGCTCAGCACCTTCCTCTCCCTTTCCCTCCTCAGGAAGCTGTAGAGATCAATGACTTCACCACTCAGCCTCCTTCTTTCTATTCAAACTACACAAACCCAAAGTCCTTGGCTGCTCCTCAGAAGACATCCCTTTTATCATTCTGTTGTCCTCCTTAAATTGTGGGGGCCATTTTCTATTGCTAGGGTTCTTTGATATCCAATTTTTGTGCTTAGATGCTTGGTTTTTTAAAAAAGTTATGAGCTAACAGCTGTCAGCTGCTTTCTGACAAAGGACTTCATAAAGAGCAAAGGAAAGGCTGTCCTGGTACTGATCTGATCTCTGCCTGAGTATCACTCAAGCTGACCATTACAGCCACATGCTAAGCAATGTGCTCCTGCTTTATAGGTTGTCAAGATGGACCTGTAAGGCAGGAGTGTTTCAGGCGTGTATCTGTGCACTCCTAAAAGCAGAGGTATTTGCTTTTATTTACCATTGTAAAAAAAAGTAATATCTGGAATTTACTAGCCCATTTTAAGAAATATCTAATTTCTGTACAAAATTAAGTGAAAGTATTCCATCAAGCCTGGTGACTTGTTTGGAAATATATTTTCTGAGAAGTCATCTACCAGTAGTCCTATAAAGTTGACCGTTTCCAAGGTATTGAGGGTGTTTTATTAGTTTGCAGATCTGGATCTCTTTCTTAATCATGACTTTCTGAAGATGTTCCTTCTTATTGCTAAAGACTAAATGAAAGTGAATTTCAGAGAAACACCTTAAATCCTACTATTCTCTTTTCCTATTATTCTTCTTCATCATGTTGCAGTCTTGTTTGCCAGTGAAAATACAAATTTAATACTGGGTTGCCTCATATAGGAGACTTTGTGAATATAAATGTACTGTTTTTCCTTTTATACTGATCTACCTTCACTTGCCATAAAATCCATTCTCTTACAGAGCATGTACAGTAAATGTGGTCTTTTTCCCTTCCCTGAGAGTTTGCTTTGGTTTTACTTGCTGTCTTTAATCAGGCCATTTGTCCTGTTTTACTCAACCTCTTCTTGCTCGGTATAGAATTTCTTTCATAATCAGTCTTATAAATTACTATGGCATGAACTCCCCATGAACTCCACAAGTTGCCTCAAGAATTTCAAACAATCAGCTGTGATACTTTGTTGCAGTAGGCAGTGAAGAAAAAACCTGAGGCTTGATCAAATACTACCCTGTTTCATCAAGGCAATTATTTGTTACAGGGAGTTTGTCACAAAGGGGTTGGCCCATGGTTTTTTATGATTATCTCTTGTAATACAAGAAAGATGCTGTATGATATTTTCACCTGAAAGTCAGGAAACACCTCTTTACTGTGAGGGTGACTGAGCAGTGGCACTGGTTTCCCAGACAGGAGGTAGAGTCTCCATCCTTGGAGATATTAAAAGACCACATGATCCTGGGCAACCTCCTTGAGCAAGGGGCTGGACCAGGTCACCTCCAGAGGTCCCTTCCAATCTTGGCCATTCCGTCATCTTGTAAATTTTTGTTTTTTCACCTTTCATTTGGAAGCTGATAATGAGTTTTAATTGGCTTGTTCTTCTGACTGGCATTGGGAAAATTGGATTTTGCTGATTCTTTATTTTGAAAAAAAGCCAGTCTGTACTCTATAAGGTTCCCCCTGAAATCACTTGGAAGAAACAGAGACCTCCAGGACAGTTATCTCATCCAGAGATAGCTGTCTATAACTCTAAGAACAGAGTAAGCAAGTAGTTTAGAGGATGTGTGACTTCTGTATGTCCACAATTAGGGAAAATGAACTCCACTGTTGGCTTCTGTATGGTCCTTCTCTCTTGCCTATTTTCAGAGTGGCTCTGATCTCTCAGGAGATTTTCTGCTGTCATTAGTGAGGATATTATGATATGAGAATATAGGGGAAAAGTACTACACATTTGCTTTTCGTGAAATCCTGCTTTTAGGAAAGACAAGTGAGGCTGCTCTGCGAGTGTCCAATACAACAAATGTGAAGGTGTATTCATGTTTGCTCTGGAGGATTTGTTACTAGACTCTTTCTATCACCTTGCCCTGGCAGCGTGGTAAAACAGTCCCTTAGCCTTACATTTTATATTTCTGTGTTATGGAAGGACAGAAAGTACTAGCTGGCAGAAGATCTCATGCTCTGACTTTGTTGCTATTTATTTTGTGGTGTAAGGCTGCTTTGCATAACTTGGTAAACACATACCTGTGCTGTGTACTGTGCATCAAATTCCCAACATTGCAGACTGAGTAACAGGCATCAGTCCTTAAAAATGATCTGTAGTCATGGGTATTGCAACTTTGCCTGAATAGTTCCCTCTCCTTGAACACACAGCTTGAACTTTCCCCACCTGAGTGGCACATAATGGGCTTTCACTAGTACTGGTAAATAAAACAGGCCTTACAGTGCACCTCCGTATAGTTAAAACTGTCCTTCTGCTCCATTCCCACCCCTCATAAATGGGGTTGTGGAGGATGGCAGCTCAACAGTTGGGCTACTGTGTGCAAGGGCTCCAAGCTGTGTCCTCACTCTGCTTGACTTGCCAGCATGAAAGCCTGATGGTACCTGGATGCAGAACCTACAAGATTTTCTTTTGCCTGAATGGTGGCCCAAGAACCTTACCAGTTGTGGCTCCCCGGGGCTGAGTGTTGGGAGTGGCAGGTGCTCCTCAGGTGGTGACAGCAGAGAAGCAGGCAGGGCCTGTCTCACCTCTCCAGGCAGGAACTGGGCATCTTGGGGGCACTGGGGCAGCCACAGCCCTGGCATTTGAGACCTCCCTGAGGGTTGGGATGGGCCAAGACCATAGCCTGGGACATGGACCCAAAGGTGGTCTGGCTCATCAGGGCCATGGCTCATGGCTGGGTAAGGTAAACCCTGTATATGTATATATAATTTATTTATAAACACCAATCATTCAGTGTCATTTCACTCTAATCTGCCTCAAGGGATCTTTTAACAAGAACCTGGGTTACCTTTGCCTTCAGGGACAGGTCACAACAGGAACCATGCCCCCTCTCAGCTCCCATTGCTAGTGGGGTTGCCACAGCACCCCTCACAGGGATGCCAGCTCTCAAGCTGGCTGCCGTTGTTCCCTGGGCCATGCCTTTTCCATGTCCCACCACTGCAAATGTGAAGTCAAAGACTGCTGTCTGGGTGTGTAATCACAGATGACTGTCATGTAGGAGAAAATGATAACAGGCATTTTTACTTTCATGTTATAAGTAAAAATGAATGATTTTGATCTCTGCCTATTTTCTGCACTATCTTTTTCCTCCAAGTACCCCTACCACCAGGTTTGGAGGTTGTGTGTTTCCCACAGTCTCTTCATATTGGCTCTACTCCTTTGCTCTCAGAGACTGGGATGCTCAGAGACAGAGACTCCTCTGCTCTAGCATGATCCTTTTGGCCTGTGGTACATCACTGACTCCTGCTCATTCCTGCTCGCTTTCTGAGCTTCCACATGCAAGAGCAGAATTTATGCACTGTGCAACATGCACTAGTCATTTTCTATGGTGGCAACTCCAAAATAGATGGCTGTTCTCACTTGGCAATCTGTAGTGATTTTATTATGAAGAGTTTTGCTTCAGTATATGATAAGTTCTTTAATTGTGAGTGATTATTCTTTAAACTATTTTCTTTCTTTTGATTTTAATGTATGTGTTTGGCTTTCTGATATCTATCATATGCCACTTCCTGAAATTTGATGTGTGATATTGAAACAAATAAAAAGAGATATTAACTTTTTAAAATTATCTTAAGAGTGGATACTTGATAAATTATTATTACTAAGCATCTCAGTTCCCATCTTGCCTCAAAAGTCCACTCCTTCATTGCATGGATGCAGTAGGGTGTTGGCCACATGGAATGTGGTTTTCATTGGTGTGTGTCTCACAGGAATCATCTATAATTTAGGTTTAGTGTGCAGGGGTAATAGCTCTCTTATTTTTGCTCAATGTCTTCCTAATATCTGTACTACCTGAAGTTTCATTTTATCTACCTCTAATTTGATATTAGAAGTAGATAAAGTGAAACTTTATCTTGGCCTCATGATATTGTTATTATATTATCAGAGAGTCAAAAATTTGGTTCTGCTATTTTTCTGTCTCTTTATGTAAACTTCTGAAGAGGTCTTTGTACCTTTCACACACATTGATGTCCACTGTTCATTTAGATTCTCCTTCTTACTCTGTTCTGCTGCCCTGTGTTTGCATCTGGTGTTAGTCTGAACTTCACAGTCCATTTATTTTTTTCCTCTTTTGCACTTCACTGATGTCACGTACATGCAAAGATCTCTGAGTCACTGATTTCTTTTTCATTATGGGGACATTTATTCTTGTCTGCCATCTTTCGCGTAATGACTTGTCCGAATTCTTGAATGTGGTCCCATGTAAAAGGAATTTCATTAATATCTTTTTTCCCCCTCAATAACTATTGGTCTTTGAATTTTCTTCATCTCTTCTGCTTTGTATTTGTATGTCTTTCTTTGCTGGATTTTCAGTAAATTTTCATGCTTTCCTTTCTCTGCCCTCTTAAATACCTTTGTGGCTGCTCTGTTTGTGTTCTCTATTTGAATATGGGTTTGTTCACTAGCTGTCCACATCTCTGATTCTCTGTAGAGTTAATGGGATCTCTAAGCATTCACATTTCAGTGCCTGAATTTTTGTCCTGCCATTATTCTATCACCAATTAGTTCAGCCTGTACAGTTTGGTAATTACATGAATCAGTCATCTTTGTGTAGTTTGCCAAAGCTCTGACCCATTGTTCTGCATTGATGGTTCTCGATTTATGCAAAAAAGAATCTTTCCTGTAATAGGATTTTTTAATGAAATAAAATGCTCAGGAGCATTGAGATTTATCCCTGCCTGCTGCTGATGTAGTGGGAGGTCACTAAAGTATAAGACACCCTTCACCCATAACAACTGTACCAATCTGCTCCTCTTTTGTTTTTTACCTTTCCCTACTTTCCGGAATCATGACAAAATCTGTTGTTTTCCTTTGTTTGAGTAGGTCTATGAAGTCTCTCTTTAAATGCCTATGTGCTGAGGCACTGGACAATATTGTCCCTCAACTTATTACTTTTTTTATCTGTAAGATGACTTTGAATTTCCTTAATTCAAAGGAAATTTCCTTAATTGTCCATAAGCACAAGCAAAGATAGTCAAAACAGGTCCACATTCATGTTTTTTTCCTTTCTTCACGTGTAAGGTCTTCAACACTCTCACAAAGTTGAGCGTTTTATCCTGAGGAAGAACTCTACTCTGTTCTGACAATGTTACTCTCACCTTTCTGTCCTCTCCATCTCTTCACTCTGTGTCTGGCCTCTAGTGACTTGTTCCTTATCCCCTTGGCTCTGTTCTGAACCTCTCACTGTTTTGTATTGTGGTATCTTTGTCCCATCATCTCCATGTCTTACGCTTATCAAATCTGTCTCACCTGTTCCTTAGCACATCTTTCTGCAGGTTTGAGGTTTGCTGGTTTTAGTCACCTTTTTGCTCCTGCTCTTGACACCTTTTCTTGCCACATCTACTTATCTTATATTTTGTTCTTTTGTGTAGGACTTACAGATTCCTGTTCCTTCCTTGGGATCTGGCACACGTGCAAGTTGGTGTGGAAAAGAAGATGTTGCTTTACCCCTGGAAGAAGTTGAACAGCAGTTTTACCTGTTGAACAGTAGGGAACAGTAAGTACTCTACTACATATGGAAAATGGAATGATTCCCCAGCACCAGAAGGCTTGTAGCCCAATCCATTTTAAATGCAAATTTGCAAAGTATATTTTCCTGATACAAAGACCTTTTCCTTTCATAGTTTCTGCTCCTAAATGGAACTTTTAAAGAGAAGATCACTGTTTTGTTTAGTAACGCTACTGCCTAAACCTAAGAGAGGATACAAATTGAAGCTAGGTTCACTGTGTGTGAAATGGAGTGAGAGCATGAGAATATTTTCTGAACATTGACTCTGACTGAGAAGTCACAGATAACAAAGTGCTGCCTAAACCAGGAGAAATCTTGAAACTTTGTCCCCTGCCCTATTCTCTCTGTTCTGATCCCCTTGAAATCTTCAACTGCTTAAAGCAAATAGTTCACCTCTTAGGTAACACCATTATATAGATTACCTAGGTTTTACAGTAGTGTGCAGGCTTTACAAGTTCATTCCAGACTTATCCCAGGGTGTTTTTCTCCCCTTGATACAGTCCATTTGATAGTCAAGGAACAGAATCATAGAATGGTTTAGATTAGAAGGGACCTTTAAGATTGTCTAGATTCCGCTTCCCTGCCATGGACAGGGGCACCTTCCTGTACTCCAGGTTGCTCAGGGCCCCATTCAATGTGGTCTTGAATACTTCCAGAGATGGAACATCCACAACTTCAAACTCCTTTTCATCAGTTGAAATTAATAAGGAAAGTTTTGGCAATTGTTGCTTTCAATGTTCAAGAGCCCCATGCTAAGTGAAAGTAAGTGGCCTACTGCATGCAGATATTCAATGACAAATAACAACTTTATTTTGAGCTTTGTAGAAGTCTGAAGGATAAATGACCTGAATAGGTTTTTCATTATTTTTTGTTTGCTCGTTTCTTCCCTTTGGCCCCATTTTAATTTCATTTGACAGGGGAAAGGCAACAGAATCTCTTTGAGGAAAGAAGTTTGTTGCATTGGGAAAAATATTTTTTATAGGAAAAATACGCTCTCTGCAAGGTATGTGACACTTTTTGCATTTATGACTGGTTTGGTTTTGTTCTATTTTGGAAACTTGGTACATGTGGCAGGATGATGACAGGAGCCTGTCACAGGAACAAATAATGGAAATAACATCCCTGGTCTCACAGCTGTTTTTATTGAAATTGAGCCAAATCAGTTTTTACCAATTCTTGTATTGCCTCCCTTGTGTCACATTTCAGCTGGGCTCCTGCTGCCCTTCTGTAAAAGGAGTACCAGGCTACATGCTCGTCCCCTAAACAGTGCTGAGGTCAGGCACTGGCCTTTGGTAATGCATAGCTGTATCCATGTCCCTGTTTGACCCATGGCATGGTTTGGGGAGGACCATATGCTGAGGTCTTTCCCTGACAAGTAGAATGGGTGAAGGTGTTCAGCTGTGTGTTGGGAAGGGAAAGACTAGCCATTTGAAGGTGACTCGCATTGTGCCACTTAACATCTCAGTGTCAGAGGCTAAGCACAGTCTGAGTTATTTATATAGTAGAAGTCTAAATGGATCTGCTAACTGTCTTGTGCAGGGGTCTAGTCCTCTTCTCAGTCTGTTGGCTTCTGTGGCAAAATGAAGTTGGATTCAATAGAATTGAAGCTGCACCATTTTCTTTAAGCTGTGACATGGATGTGGAAATTCTACTTTTGTGTTAGTGAACAACATGCAGTTTGGTGGACCTTCAGAAATTATGAACAGAAAAGGGCCAAGAGCTGTTCAAACAGTGTGTGTCCTTCTTACATATCTCTTCATGTTTCATTTTTTTCCCCATACAACCCTCTAGTTTTAACTTGTGTGCTCTGGGCTTGCACAAGTTTGTCACTTTTAATTCTGCAAAAGCTTTTAGACTCCACACCACAGCGTGTGATAACTTGTACCAGGGAAGTTACACTTAAGGACAAAACTGTAAAAAGTAAAAAGTTGATGAATGTATTTAAAAACGGGAAAAATAAAATAAAAAAATCAAATGTATCAGTTTATTGCAGCTCTCCTTTCCGTTTTTCCACCTAAGCCATGTTTGAAAGAAGTTCTTGATAAAATACCAGTGCTAACTGACTATTTTCATATTGTTGGTATGTTTTCAGAGTATGTTGTGATAAGCCATGCCAGATATGTTAAACTGGATTTTTGTGCCGAAAAGTCACACATAGTTAAAAAGTCTGAGTCTGAATTCCTGATATGTTGCCAGGACTCACCCCCTGCTCAGGCTGGCTGGCATTAGAGAGCATGGCTCTTTCAGAAGCTGCTTTCCAGTTGTCAGCGAAAACCCACCGTGATTTTGGTAGCAGCACTAGAAGGTCAGGTTCCCATGGCTAGTATCTGTGTTGTCACCTCTGTTCTGCATCTGTGCTGACAACCCCTGGCCACAAAACTGTGGAATTCACCAGAAAGCATCTCGTCTTCTCATTCAGGCTCACTGCTTGATTTTTCTGTTCCCAGTCCTGCATGTTCTGTTTGCTCTATGTGCTTCACAAAGTCATTCTGATAATTGCTTCTGTAGATCAACAACCTGCTTGGCTCTCTCAGTCTGTATTTGCCTTGTCTCTGCTCACAGGCTGTCTCTCTATCAGGCTTTTTAATTCAGGACAAAACTGATCTCCAGTGGTCTCATAGCCCTCTGTCTCTCTTCTAAGAACAGGGCTGCCTTCATGTCTTTTCCTGCACAAAAAACCTGCAGGTATTCAAACTGGAAAAAACTGGGACAGCATTTGCAACAAGCACAAAGCATGGATCAGAGATGTCTGTCCACTTCCAATAAGGGCAGAAAGGAGAATGGAAAGTGAAGAGCAAATAGTTCTTCCTCACCATATCCAACCAGTCAGAATTGTCCCTTTCATGCCTGATAGATGGAAATTAAAGACTGTAATGATAGTTGTTAAAATCTGAGAGAATACATGAGTACAGGACTTATAATTACTGAAATGTGGCTGAAAATGAGAAGGATCAGTATGTAGTTTAGCTGAAGAATGATGCAAGTGGAAGAATAGAAGGATGAGACTGGGTGGGCGGTGGTGGGGCTGCAGGAAAGAGAAATACTTTAAAGAGCTGTAATTCACAAACAGCTATTTGGCTAAAAATTTGGCTAAATCTATTTGATTTTCTCCAACTATTATAAGGATTCCATATAGTTGGAGTAAGACTTGTGCAGAAACAAAAAACAGAAAAAAAAAAAATTCAACATTTTCCTTGAGATTTTCAAGTGATTTTGAAAACATCCAAAAAAGAGATAGCCTAGAATATTGGGTCAGGTACTAGATACAGATAGGATTTCCAGGTTTCTGATGTTTAGTTTTTTAAGCTTTCAAGATTTTTACGGGTTTTGGGTTAGGTCTTCAAGATGGTCTACTACCATGTTTGAGTTAACCAATGTGGAAGGAGAGCTTGGGAAGTGGGGAAGGTCCAGATCTACATACACCATCAGATGCCTGCTGTAATTTTATTTGACAATATGGCACTTGAGAAGTTTCTGACTTCTCGACCACTCCAGAATGGCTTGTGACCCACAACAGTAAAATAGTAAAAAAGTCACTATGTAGGAAGTCATAAACCTTTCTGTAATATATTATACACAGATGTATCTCCCATTTAAAATCCTCTTTAATTTACTGGCTGTTATGTAGGACAAATGTTTCTTGTGCAAAACATAATTTTAAAACCAAAAGGAGAATTGTTTACTTACAATGGTCTGCAAAAGGACAGGAAGGGCTTATTGTTTTTAGGAAGAGGCAGCAGCAAATAAAGATGTCACAGATATAAAAATAAACCTATGCAAGACTGCATACAAATTAAATGGCCAGCAGAAATTCTTTCTTGGGCATTCATAGTCAAATTATGTCATGCATGTTAGTCCCCTTTTCCTCACTTGGAATCAAAGTTAAAATTCAAGATGTCAAAGTAGAATTACTTTTTGAGGGCCTAATTCAAGGCCATCCTATGACAATGGATCTGTTTTCATGCTTTCAGTGCAGATGCTTATGCCATCTTATTTCTATAACCCAGTACAATTTTCTTCCTTGACACCTAATTTAAAGCAAAGAGAGTTGAATTACTTCTGTGACACCATAATCCCCAAATGTGTGATTAGTCAGAGGAGTATAAATACAACCAGCTGTGCACATCAGATACATTTTCTGTTCCTGATTCAGTGAGGGAAATCCCAGCAAACTCTCTGGAGTTCAGTGTGGGTGGGTTCTGCACACTCTCATTGGAGCCTATCTGAAGCCAGGATTTGCTAGCAGTAAAATTAGGTAAGAATAGTGACACATAGCTATAGGGCAGTACAGAGAAACAAACTGTGAAAATGTGGTTAATTTCTCTTATGTAGCTGTTCTGGCAGAATGCAACCATGCGGACAAAACGTGCTTGTGAAGGGTTCTAGAGCAGTGATTTTCAAACATCTTTGGTGAGCAGTAAAAATCCTGGTATGGAGTGGATCTCTATATCATAAGCTGATTAACTTTTCCTAAGAATCTTTAGGCTCCTGAAGACCAGGGATAATGTTTCAGATCACAGAAGGAAGAAATTTCTTAAGCAGAGACATTTCTTTTCTATATTTTTGCAACCTGTTCCACAGAGCATCAATCCACTGGCCCTTCTCATATGATCACTCACAAGATGAAAACAAGCCTTCCTTAAATAAAGTAGGGGCAATTTGCATGATAGCAATTCTTTCTAAATTTTAACTTTCCTCACAGAATTGACTTGTCTTTGCTAGATAATGACAGAGAGATGTGTAAGTTAAGTAGATCTCGTACATCCTCATGAAATTCTCTTCTGCCTTATGGACAAAATTGCCCATTGGCTTCACAGGGTTTGTGTTTTGCCATTTCTTTAGAAAGAATGTGGATGGAACAGGAGAGAAGCAGAAGCATGTCCTGAAAAGTGAATTTCTCTGTGGATTGCTGCAGGATGTAAGAATCACAGCATTGTAATTGTCAGCTCAGTTTTGTCTGTGGTTAAAAGCTCTGTGTTGTAGTATGGTAGGGTAAATCCTCAATTACCTGGGCAGTCTTCTAAGGTAGCCCCTTGTAAGAGTAGTTGATGGTTTCAATGTAAAGCAGTCTTTGTAGTACCTCTGGGCCTGTTTTGGCAGCGGTCATAATGTTCTCTGTTGGATCATATAAAATGCCTAGGCATTTTCTGCTTGCTTTTTAATGGATTTCATATAGAGAGGTCAATGTGGAAGTATTTATTTTATGAAGCAGCCATGTTCCATTTTTTTTTTTTTTGTGCATGGTAGACTGTTCTCACATGTAAAAAACCTGAAAACATTAAAAGATAATTGGTAATTTCCCATGTTCCTCAAATGGCCTAGCTAGAAATTCACCAGAATTTTCTGCAAAATTTCTGGGGCTGGGAGAATACCTAAATATTTCTTTTGTTTTGCAATGCATGAAAAAATAACTGAAATATAAAGTAAAAATACATCTCATTTAAATAACACATATTTTATCTATACTACTGTTTTCAAGGTTATATGTATGCTTGGTGAGAGATGAAACTGTAATGTACAAAAGGCTTATAGACTACCACTTTTTTGCTGTATTTGTACAGATTTGTCATAAAGTCAGCAGGTTCAGGAAGCTTTGGGCCCTGGCACAGCTGCTGATGGTGAGAGGCAAGGCAGAGCAAGGGAGGAAAGGACTTGTGGTGGTTGAAGCTGGGGAAGGATGAAGGATTGTGGCAGTCTGAAAAGTCAAAGGCAAGTGAGAAGGCAGTGACAGAGGCTGTAATGGGAGAGGGAAGGAGATGGAGGAGGACTGAGAAAGGAGTGTAATAATTTGTGAGGGCTGTCAGGAAATGAGGAAGAACAGATGGGAGAATGCAAATGAGAGAGGGAAGACAGCAGCACCTCTCGGGCTCAGCTGCAAAGAGGTTGAAACTGACACCAATGTTTAATATAATCCTCTGTTTGACTCTGGCTTTGAGAACAAGGCTATCTGGAATGTGGGTTATGGAATGATTTGGAGTGTGTCTTTCTATGTGGCAATTGCCATCTTTTGTGTAGCAGCTGGTTTGAGCCCTGCAGCCCAGACAGAATGAGCTATGCAAATAGATGAGAAATGAAGGCACTACTCCTCCTCTCTATCTGTCTCACACCCTCTCTGATCATCTAGCCAAAGTACTGACATCCTGTTGGGGGCTTCAGCATCTTGCCAAGAATACCTAGGAAGCAGAAGGGCACTGGAATCATAAATCTAAAAGTCTTGCAGACTAAATCCTGTGGTGATATACGTAAAATCTATATTCTGCAGAGAGCTCTAGAAACTGAAATCCGCCATTTTGTTTCCTATTAGAGAAAGTATATATGGCTTAAAAAATTCTGGAGAAGGATGTCATTATTTATTAAATTCTGTGAGATTGAGACTAATGAAACCTACTGACTTAATCACCATCTCTTTCCACTGTATTTTTGCATAGGTAGTTTTTGTATGGATTGGTGCCACAGTAAAGTATGTACATGATTACCATTTTCAGAATGTTATTATAGTCTAATTCTTGTCATGGAAAACTTACAGATGACTGAAGCTGATTTCAGTACAGCAAAACTGGCTTACTGTGAAGAGAACTGAGCACGTTTTTATCTTTCACTAAAAGGTTATAGTTCTTTGGCACGGGTGCCAAAATTTGCATAAGGTATAGTGTCTTAAAATACACAACATGCCTGTCCCTCAAATTGTTGTAAAAGAAACACTGTGCTTGTGCAAAGTGATTATGCAAAGTGAATCTTGCCCTGTTTTGAACTTTGAGTCAAAGGACATAAATATTTTGAAAGGAGCTATTGGCTTACAAATGTGACTCCAGCTGAGACTTTAAACATCAAAGAGACATGTTGATGGAGATCAGTAAGAATTTACAAAGCCATATGACTTGGAACATATCAGCCAGAGATGAAAAAGAGACTGAAGTCTTGTGATCCTTACTTTCCCATAGTAGGTTGCATTTTCCTGGGGATGCTCAATTGCTATTAATGCCAAAACAGTACCATCTTCATATCTGTATAATATCAAATTATGGTCAGTCAGACACGACTCATTGACAATTCCTTTCTTTATTATATAAGGTTCAGAAAAGACTATTTTTCCTATTTCAGCCATCACCAGAATTTCCAAGGTGCTATAGTTTTTGGGCATTGGAATAACCCTTATTTGGAGAGCAAGATCAGGTAAAATATATCAGGATGGGACACCTGCATGTAAATGAGCATACTTCACCAGAGGTGTTGGAGAAAGTTTAATACATTCTTTCTCTTGCTGAGGAGAAGCAGCAGATGTAGTGTGCAAGGAGCAGTTTCATCTGGAGACACAATTCAGCCTTTCACTGGATGGTAGTAGCAGTAACCCTGTGTGATCTTTCTGGGAAAAGAACCTTTCAGAGTGTCTTTATTTTAACTTTTGTATATGCTTACAAAAGATTTAAGAATTTTTGTTTGGAGTGGAAAATCTCTACCCCATGTTTGTTCCAAATGATGTATGAATATGTTACCTTTTACTGACAAAAAAGCAAATGTAGAAAAACTGTGTGTCATATTCTGATTTCGTTGATTAGTGCCTGTATGAAAGGAGAGGCAGCAGAAAAGGAAACTCCTCTTTCCCACCACATAATGTTTGTTCCACCCGTAATTAAACTTGGCAGTCAGTGGTTCTATAACTAATTTCTAGGCTTTTAAGGTCAATTATTCCTCACATTAATTGACAAAAGAGCTTGTACTCCCTTTTTCCAGGAAAGGATTACATCCTTTAATCTTTTGCCTTAAAAATTGCCAGGCCTGGATCTTTAATTGGGCATGGCTTGTTTCTGCAATGCAGCCATTCCACTGGTGTCAAGGTCAGCCTTCTCAAATCACAGAAATGCATCACGTTAGGAAACCTATGGTGGGCCTCAGTCAGGTTTCTTCACTGAGGAAATCTGTAAGTAACCAAGACTGTGAAAGTGCCCACGTGTCATATGACCTTCACAGTAGGATTTTCTGTGAAATTTCTTGTTAACTCCATCCTTTTTTTCCAAAGTAAATGTAACAGTCCATACAATCCTCTTCATTGGTCTTGACCTGAATTTTCAAAAAAAGGGCAAGCAAGAAGAATGTCTTTCAAAAATTAAAGGGGATTATTAGGTTAAAAAGCCCCCAAAATCTACCTATAGTAATTTCAGGGACAAAATAAAATTTTAAAAAAGAAAAAAAAAGAAAAAGAAAAAAGAAAAACAATTAAAAAAAAAAAAGGAAGCAAACCTTCCAGATTATTCTTGTCATTATTTGTTTCTCAGAAGCCTCAAGTTCTGATTTAAGCATCTCCTGTGTTCCTAGTTCTTGGTCAGTTTCTAAGCCTATACTTGTAAAGAAAAGAATACATAAGTAAATTCCTGTTCAAGAAAACATAGGGTTTTTTCCACTTGTATTTCAAATGTTTTGAAATGAAAAGGTTTCAGCTTCTTCACAGACTTTCTTCCAGCTGTCAGAAAGAGCTCCTAATTTAGGTCAAATGTGTAGATTGCCCAAATGTTCATCTCAGGTTGTCAACCTCCTTCTTCAGTTCTGAAGGTAGTGTGAAAACTCACCCTCATTTTATAAATCTTTCGATGTCATTTGGAAATCTAGTGGATCAAGTGGACCACTGCAAGGAAGCCATTTGGATCACATAGTGAAATGACAGTTAAGGGAACAAAAAGCTATTCTCTACATACATCTGTATAAGAATGACGAAACCTTAGGCATACTGAATGAATCCCTTAACATTCACTGTTAATCCAAAGAGTTCACTGTCAAAAATCTATTCCTCAAATTAGACTTCAAAACTATTTGCATAGTCTGGCTCTGATATCTGATATGGTTACTGATAAGCAGCATAAATTGGCATCATATTCTTCATGATCCTATTTGTTGAGTATGGTTTTGATGGACCTGAGAAGGATTTTCTAGGGTCCTCCAGCTTCTGAGCTGTGCTGAAAGCTGAACCCTGAAAGTCTGAAATGCAGATCTAGTACAAGAGATCTTCTGCCTTCATTTTAAATCTTATTTCTAGTACTTCCCCTTTAACTCTTTTCCATATTTAGATTTTGCCAGCAGCTATGTATTGGACAAGGATACGGAATCAGGAAGATACACTGAGCACAGCACTCCCACGCCAGCACTCTGAAAGAATTTCTCTGGATGATGTTTCTGTGCAGCACACGTCGCCTGATCTTGTAGAAATGGCTGTTTCTATGTGTCCTTTTTATTACTGAAGGCAGCACCAGAGCTACCAAAATCACATGATACATATTCACTTTATAATTACTAATTTCTCTTTCTCTTACCTTGCAGTAAGGCTTCATTTTCTGGTCATGGGAAAATAAAAGTTTCTTATAAGATGTGTTGTTAGGATTTTTGAGGATAGTTTTTTTCCTGGCATCTGAAAAATTCTGTATGCAAAAGAGTTCAGAATTGGAAAAGTTAGAATCATAATTTTAAAACTTCCAGAACTGGAAGTTTTCAAATAGTGTTTTATAAGCACAGATTAAAAGGAACCCAGGAAATTAATGACTCTACTGCACTCTCTGTCTCTGACACCTGAGAGACTTCACACTGTGCTTCTTTCTAATGTTATTTATGTTCCTTTAAAAATAGTTCTCCTATTTGCATTAATTCCTGCCTTTGACAGTAATTTAATATTCTTTACTCTTCATTACTTTTAGTGAAAATGTAAGAAAGAGTATTTGTTAGTGTTTCTTCTTCCTTCTTTGTTCTAAGGTTTGGTCAATCTTTTTCATCTGGGAATTGAAAGATAAAAGAATACCAAATTTTAATCTGTGAGTGTTCTCCATCCGACCACTTTTTACTCTGAATATTCTTCTTCCTGTGCCTTGTGTTTTAGTTATCACACTACACTTTTGCTCTTTCAGCTAATGTTTGCAGTTTGTTATTCATATCTACTACCACTGCTAGGACTCTGGGTTTTGTTTTTACAGGTGGAAAGAATAACTTTTGGGAGAAAAATTCTTATTCAAAGTGCTTGTTCCTTTCTCTCTCTTTTTCCGTCTTTCTTACATAATTTTGTTTGATTGGAGAATTGATTTTTGCCCTCTGTCTGAGATGTCTGTGCTTTCTTTCCTCTACCTTGACATTTATACAGACCTGAAACTGGAATCTGGCTATTACTCAAGTTATTCCCTGTGATTTCCTTCCTGTCTCTGTTTCTTGCTTTTGTGTTATAAAAGGAAACTTTAGTTGGTGTGTCTACAAATACCTTTTTTTCTTGGAAATGCCCATTCCCAGTTCTTTAGCTAAGATCTCCTGTAGTATGTGCCTACTGGAGAGTTCAACCTTATTTTCATCCAACACCTTTATAATTTTCTTTTATTGCTGTAAGCTTGGATATAGAGGTTTTACAATGAAATCCCAATGCACTATTTCTTAGGCAGTATTGTGCTCAGTTCTTGTCTGGTTCTCCCTATGTAACAGTCCATGAGAAACCGTCTACAAAAGAAAATAGCTGCTGAGTGTAGTTAAAATGGTAGGTTATGTCTCCTAGTTGCAG
This sequence comes from Argya squamiceps, assembly GCA_037834095.1. Lineage (NCBI taxonomy): Eukaryota > Metazoa > Chordata > Aves > Passeriformes > Leiothrichidae > Argya > Argya squamiceps. The sequence goes on along the minus strand of JBBMKD010000102.1, from coordinate 76,790,627 downwards.
CTTCAAAACTGAGATCATGCAGAGTTCCAAACCCTTTTGTTTAAGGAAACAATTCTACTTTACTTGTTCTTTGCTGTATATGCTGAACCACCTAGCCATGGTAATTCAGATTCCCCCTAAAGAATATACTAATTTTTCCCTTATTTTTCATTGGGGTTTCCTCCATGTACATACAAGGACAATGCAAACATCTCGTGATTTGTTTTATGTTGAGTTGAAAAAAAATGAAGAAGAGAACATAATCATGTTTCTCTGAATTAGAATAATATCCTCCCCAGCTATCCCCAGTAGGAAATACTTTCATAGTTCCCTATTTCAAATTTTTTTAAATTCAAATTTCATTTGGCTGTGAATTTTTTCATCTATACAGTATTTTTTCTTTCCATTCACTAGTTCTTAACTTTAACAAATGGATTTCTTTTATCCTGCAGTATTTTTCCACTTTCACCTCAGTGACCTGCATCAACTCTGGTTGTCTCACAATTTTACACCTCCTTTATACAAAATTAATGTATTTCAAGTGAAGTTACTTCATCTTCTGGTCTGGCTCTATCCTCATGATGTTAACACCTGTTTAAAGTCCTTTTTATGAGAGGGTACCTGGTGGCCTCAAACACAGCCAAGGAATCTGTGTGATGAGGGTCTGTGGGGAGAAGCTCTTACATTTTCTTGCCTCATTAGCACATCACAGTGGAGAGAGGTCATGCCATATACTGGTTGAATTTTAATGCTGTTAAAAAATTAAACTCATCTTAGGGTGTGTCTGAGAACCCATCTAGCCAGCAGTTACTGGTGAAATGGTGATTTTCCATCCAGTTTGAGTCGGCTCTCCTGCTCAGGTCTTCATGCTGAAGGCAGTTCAGCTTCACAAAGAAACTGAAACTTAATCTTTGTTTCCTGCCAACAGAGAATGAGTTCTGGTGCAAGGTAAGATCTAGCTAAAATAAATTCCTTTTGCCTCTATTCTAGTTCCTGAGAGGACCTGCCTCTGCAGAATAGTCCTCCACTCCTTGCTGTTTTCTAGAGAGGATGTTCTTACCCCACATAAAGTAAGGCCATCAATGAGGTGTTTTTGTGTTGGGAAGTACGTACTGAAGCTGTTTATTTTGGTTTCAATTAATAAGTATAGCACTGCCCTTACAGTGCATGCACATTCCTGAATACCAGTTTGTAATCTGTTGTGTTGAAGTGTTATTATTGTCACTTAATATTTCGCTGCTCATTAAATCTGAAACATGCTTACACATGCATAAGCGTGTTTCCAATGCCTCCAAATAGATTCATGAGTGTATTTGTGTACTGAGGATAAGACACAGTGTCATAGGCTGAAAATGTAGGTCTTTGGAAGTACAACAATGATTTGTAAGTTCTCATGCATGGGAATGTAGGAAGTGCAAAGGATTTGAGTCTTACTCTTGCAACAAAAAATCCTTTTGTGTTCAGTTGTTTGTTCCCTTGTAATAACCCCATAGTAGGTATGTCAAGCATCTTGTAAAAATGTCCCAAAATACAGACATGGTTTGGTTTCTCTCTTGTGGTGTGTGTTTGCATGCTTCATTGATTCTTCAGAGTTGAAAGTGCTGGTTTAATTATGGTTTGGTTCAAGTCACAAGTGACATTGAGAGACATCCATTTAGACCTCTTGTCCTTGGTAATGAAAATGTCACTACAGGCATTAACAAAGGGTAACACCTTTAAATCCTGCTGTGTTCAAGCTACATAATTTTTTGCACTTTTTTCCTGGTATTTTCAGTAACCACTGGTAATAATGTGGTTGCTGACAATTTATTAACCAGACAGAGCAAGTTAGCAAGTATCTAAGATAAACACATCCAACCCCTATCTTTCTATGATTCCTGAGTGTCATTGCCACTTGTTGGAATTTCAAACACCAGTGGACCCAAATGTAATTGCTGGTGGTGTGTGGACCACAGCTTTAGTAAGAGTGGAAGGATGAATAGAGAAGGGATCAGGAAATCAGTCTTTGATTTTTGCAGTTTTTTACAGTTGAGTATGTGTTTAGTTGTGATCTTCCCCTGCTCAGCATTTTTACTTAAGTGCAAGGAAAAGAATAAAGAGAACTGCTCTATAATGATATTGGAAAGAGTGAAGAGAAATGTAAATTTTTTTCAGGTAAAGAGAATATTTTAATAATCTTACTTTTTAATTTTAAGAAGCTTCAGGTGTTTCATTAGAAGTGTTTTTAATGACAATAAAAGGGAAATTACTCTACTCAGAGTATTCTGCTATGAATGTAAAGACAAAATATTTTCAAGAACTTTCCTTCCAACCACAAACTCTTGTTCACTCTTTTTCTTGGATCTCTGCATCTCAAACATGTGACCTTCATAGCTGAGCATGAATGTGCAGCTACATTGTCTTTGAACAGTTTATTTGACTTCAGGCTACGCTACTCATAAGCCAAGAGCTACCAGGTCTGTGTAGCTGGGAACTCATTTCAAATTCAAAGGTCCTGTGTACACACAAACACCCCCCAGCTTGGAAAATACATGCACTGGTATAGCTGACTTTGTGCAAGTTTCCTCAATGGTCTTTAGTCTGTGCAACTGAACCTCAGCAGTGGTCTTGAATTTTGGGTTAGTGTTGAACATATTTCTACCACAGTAACTTGTCAAAATACTTGGTGGAAAAAATCAGTGCTCACTTGCTTTATTGAGAATAAATCTATATGTTCTTTTACATTGCAGGATAATTTGTTTGGATTTAAATAGCAATATTGTTTTCTGGATGTTAAGATAAAATATGTGCTCTTTGATAAAACAGTTACACTGGAGATATGTCTTTTCTCATACCAAGAATTTTCATGTGATTTTGTTTATGTTTAGTATTACACTGTATGGACATAAACACAGTGTTCCAATTTAGTCTAAACAAATTCTTCATTTATGAAGAACTGTGAGAAAGTCTGACAAGAGAGGTTCAAGGGAAAGTGCATAAAATCAGCCCTGGAATCTCCTAGCATATCTAAACTTGTCAGTAATTAAATTCAGAAACTGCTGGAATCCTTTAGAAGTTGAATAGCTGGGGGAATATTTAATTTTTCTCCCTTAGTGGATTGATTACTATGGTATTTCTGTTACATGTGAAGAAAGCAGCCCCTATGTGAGCCAGCCAAAATGCTCCAAGGCTTCTTTGGAAAGAAAATTTTAGTCTTGTTAATATGTGGTTTAAAAGATAGTGAGAGAGAGAGACTAAATGAGGGCATAATGTTTAGGTTTTGGCATTGTAAATGGAAAATAAGGTATCTGAATTTTTTCTTGCAGGGCAATGACAAGGAAACCTTAGTTGCTAAACACTTTTCGGAGTTATGCTCATGAGAGGTTGAGCCCATCCTTCTCACTTCAACTCAAGAGGCAGGATGAAGGAAAGAGCCAAATATCACTTACCAACAGAAGACAAAAGGCAGATCCAGAGAGTTGCTACTAAAGGTGAACCCTCATCTAAATGTAACTGGAAAGGAACCTGTGTTACTCATCTGAGTTAGCAGCAGCAGCTTTTCCTGAGCCCAGACATGTCTTAGTTCTGATCTGCAGTAATGCCTGAAGGAGAGCAAGGTTTACTAATACAAACCTTTGTTTTTCCTTTTGTGTAATTTATCATAATTACATACATAATTTTATTTCACAAAGCTTTACCTGAAATCTCATTCTGATTTTGATAGGATTCATGTGGAATTAATTCTAGTGATACCAGGTATTAAAATTAAGCCTATTCAGAACTTTGTATTTTTCTCTAATTCTCTTCCTAATAGTCACTCTTTTTTTTCTTTCTTGAATACAAAAGACATTTTTGAGGGAAGTGGAAACTGTTCATGTCTATTTTTAACTTTTAATCTTTATAATATATGCAGACCTGACTTCACAGAATTAATACTTTAAATTGTCTGTAAAGAAAAATTCTTGAACTCTAGACTCACTGGCTTAATGCTAGCAACATGCTTTACCAAGGCATGAGAAAACCTAATGGTAACGGACAATTAAACAAATGAGCAAAAGGGGTGGGGAAAGTAAGAAATGTGAAATGTCTGATCAGGATTAAAGTACATGTGCATGTGACAGGTATTTTGCATAAAAGCCCTTTTTGGGGTTTTTTTTGGCACTATTTTATGGGAATCCTAGTTTGAAAATGAGAGGTTTTGGAAGACAGTGTCAAAAGCCTTCTACTGTTTCCATCATACTATGGATGATAGAACTATACTGATTCCAAACTTTAAAACTTTAAGAGCTAAGCCCAAGAGTCCTTGGTTGTAACTGTTGCCAACTCTTAGAGCTTTCTTGCTAATTGGTCAATGTTTGATGTTTTACTTTCAAAACCTCGGTTCCTGGAGTCAGCTGACTAAATGAGTTAAGATTCTCACGATAAAACTAAAAAGGAAAATTCAAATTTTCTTAAGTATGGAAAAAAAATCAAATAAATGAATTCGACCAGTATGCAGACCAAAAGGAAGGATGCAACATTTTGAAAATTGTAGTGTTTTAAAATTAAATCCATTAAATTATCTAGAGGAATATGTACTGCTATGAACCAAGCAGAAAGCAAAATGTCAGTTGAGAGTTTTTTCTCCTTTCTCTCTTTTTTTTTCTTCAATGTACTTTTACACTTGTGTTCAGCCAGAGCTTTGCAATTTTGCTATCCTACTAGAGCAGATAGTTCCAGTTATTTCTCACAGTGCTTCTGGAGGAAGAAATGCACAGGAATGAGGAACATTATTCTAAAAGCACTGCAAAGAAAAAGAGAACAGCCTGTATTTAGCCTTCTTTCCCCTTTTCCTCTATAGTGACTTTGGACACAAGTCTCCTACAATAAAAGGCTTTATATATTTTAGTTGCCAATTCCAAAAGGAAATGTTGTATTATGCAATCAATGGAATTTCACAGTTGATATCTTTACATAAATGAAGCTCTTCTGAATTGTGACAGCGTGCTAGGAGATATTGCTTTTAAGGATGAAAGATGCTGTCGCAGTTCTCCTGGCTGTTCAAATTCCTCAGGTTTTATTCCTCAGGTGTTCTTCTCATCTAAGGTAGATATTGACAGGAGATACTGACCAAACTTCTGCACTGCTGCTCTGTGCTGGGGAAGAGCAGGGGCCACGGGCTATGGGCAGGGCATGGTAGGTGTCCCCAGGCTGCAGGGGCTGTGCCATCCCTGGCTGGGTGCAAATCCACCATGCCCAGCAAGATAAGCAGAGAAAAGACTGCCAGAGCTGGGGGCCAGCAGTCACCACGTGAAGCCACGGTGACAAGACAGGTCCTGGAATGCAATGGGCAGTCAGCTGTGGTCCAGGAGCAGGAACTCTGATCAGTGGGGTACATGGCCTGGTGCAGGCGTGGCTGTAACACAGCTGCAACATAGCTCAGGCAGAGGTGAAGGGCAACAACACAGCTAAAAGCAGTTCCCAAGGGAAGGAGAGGCAGCGTCTGCTGGAGCTTCTTCTAATTTTCTTCACAGCAGCTTTCAAAGTCAGCATCTGTGCTCTCTCTGAGCTGGCCATGAGCCCAGCAAAGTCTCAGGAGTAGGGAGATGTGCTTTAAGCCGTGCCACTGCCTGCCTGCACGATGCCATGAAAACAGAGCTCAGATCAAATAAAATACCTGTAGCAGGTCACACCAAAGTTGTGTCTAGCTCCATTTGCTATATCCACTGATAGACAGCTACTGCTAAGAACATAAGGACAGGACAAGTATGTAGTGGTGTTTCTCCAGGGACTTGTCTGATCTTCCCTTGACTTCATAGAAAATTCTAGTATTGCCAGAGTTCATTAATTTCTTCAGCTTATTCTATAATAAATCCAGATTTCTAACGTCCTTGCCTCAGTCCTAGAGCATTATATATCTCAAAATCCTTCTACTCTCCTGCTCTCCAAAGACACTTTTTGGCTGGTGCTGGCCTCTGGAGAGACCTCTCAGACAAATCTGTTTATTATCAACTTCCAAGCCCCCTGACCAGGTGTCAGGAGGAAAGGGACTTTTCCCCCTTGAATATCCTGAAAAAGACATGAGCTAGATGTGGTTTCTGGACTGATAGTAATTCTTGAGGGATTTCCCTCATATGAACTTGACTAATATTCGCTTCAAGACAGATGAAGTCTGGGTGCACAAACTGTTCTGTCAAGGAATTCCAGTAGTTAATAACACCTAAGTGAAGCACTACCTCTGTCTTGAAATGTGCTCCTTCAATGTTTTCAATGACATTTAGTACTTAAGTAAAAAGAAAATATGAATGGTTGGTCTTTATGTTTCCTCTTCCTGCTGCCTATGGTTTTAGAGACCCTTATCTTAATTGCCCAGGATTCCCTCTGTGCCAGATGAGAGTCTTACTCTACTTAGTCATCATCTCTACTTAAGCCCTTTCACATTTCTAATTATCTTTTTCATGCTTTTATTCTGGTTCTGCTGTGTCCTTTTTAAAATGCAGAAACAGAATCACAGGGCTTAATATGTAGGGAGCCCTGATTCCTTACAGTGGAATGTTTTGTTCTCAATTTTGTTCTTAATAATCAGCTCAGAGCGCATGATTTTGTATAAAAATTTAGGATTTTTCTTGCCCTTGTGTATTTCTTCACATTCCTTTACATTTTTCTCTACTGAACTAAAACTGTCTGTTTATTATGCAGTGTCCAAAGCATCTCTGCACTCTTTCATCCCCATTCTCTCCTATTTCTATGGACTATTCCTAGTCCATATCATCAGCAGAGGTTCTCAGCTTGTTGCTCACATCCTTTTTCTGGTTGATTATCACTGTATGGAGCAGCATCAACATAAGATTTTTCTCAGTCCTAATGATCTTGGTCTGTTCTATTTTTATTCTGTGTTTGCTGACTTTTAACAAGGTAGTCACCATGCAATGCCCTAACTAATTAGTTTTCTGAAAATGTGCTAAGGGACACTGTTAAAAAGCACACCTTTAGAAAGCCAGGTAGTTTATATTAGCTGAATGTACTTGTTGACCCTGTGAAGAACTCCCATAAATTTGTTAGGCAGAACCATGTAAAAACTCCTGTTATTTTTTTCCCCAAATACATAATATTTATCCACATGTCTACTATTTCTGTTATTTGCTATAATTTCTACTAATTTTCCCGCCACAGATATTGCCAGAGTTAAAAGTCTTCAGCTCCCTTGTGAAATTTCTAAAAAACTGACATCCTGTTTTCCACCTCTCACTCCTCAGATGAAAGGACTAATAGAAGAGAATACAAGCTTCTTTTTTTTTTTTTTTTTTTTTTTTTTTTTTTTTTTTTTTTTTTTTTCCCCCAAGCAGTTTGCTTTAGTTCCTTTATAATTTTGGGGTTACTATCATCTTAATCCTGTATCATCTTAATCCTGTTCATTTTTAACTTGTGGTTTGCTCTGTTTAAGCTTCTCCTGTTGTCCCTTACTTAAGATACACCCTCTAACTTGCTTAAAAAAATGATGATCCCTCCATTTCTTTCAACAGTCAGCCATTCTTTTGATTCTATTTGAAATTTATTTGGGGAGAAATCTTGCCAGATGGTTAAAAACTGTCTGCTTTCTAATTAGATCAAGTAAAAAGTCTTTGAAATTTCTCTACTAGATGATGGTCTGACACTAAATCACAGAGAGGGTAACACTGCAGTACCAGTTTCTGCTCAACAGTCTAAATTTTGTGTTTAACCCTTTGTGTATCCCATACAAAACATAAAGCTTGCTGTTGCACTTTATACAATCAGCTAATATGAGAGTTCAATAACCTTACTTGTGGCAACTATACTGGAAGGCAATAAATTTTCATTAATAATACTCTTATCATGCCTAATGCCTAACTACATCATAAGAAGAGATATAATACATAATTACATTGTAAGAAGAGATGTGATATTTTGCACTTATGTCAATAACAGTTGCTCACACAAACATACACATTTGGAAGTTGTAGAATTGCTGACCAGACAGGCAGCATTCTGCCTCTGAAAAGCCCTGGGTAAAACATGAACAACTGGTGGGGAAAAGAGCATTATAGAAATGGTAATTTGCCTTATTTTTTTGCAGTAAATCAGTGAGTGGCATTCAGTCCTTTTCTGTCTGGAACATCAAAAAGAAATTATTACTATTATTATTATTTTCCCCTTGGCTATCTCAGATCCTCCTGTGGTTTCTAAAATATTTTTTAACAGGATCCACATCAGAATGGAACTGAAACCACCTTGTGCCTAAGTGTGCTGCTAAATCATGAAAATTGTTGCTCATTCTCTGTCATCTAGAGATACCCAAACATTCCCAGCTTGTGAAGCATCACATAGAGGTTGATATTTTCTGTACAGGCAGCAGGGACAGTCATTTCTGGCTTCATTTGTGCACAGCAGGAGGAATTTCCAGTTTGCTGATTTTTTTTTGTTATGGCATAATGCGCTGCTAGCGACAGGCATACTGAGCTGGGGACTCCCAGTTGCAGCCATTCATTTCCCACTTTTGTCTTCATTCTTTTTATTTTCTGATGTCTTTTATGGAGGCCAAAATTTTTAAATTTTCTAACATTTTTGGAGACCATGCTCACAATTGTTGTTTTCTACCCTTTTTAATGACCTGGCCTTAATTTAAAAAAAACAAACAACCACCTCTATCAAAAGGTATGGACAGCAAAATCTTAAGGGGTAAAATAACAACAATACAGCTGGAAAAATGGATGGATTTGGGTCTGATTCTTCCTTCACCTTGAGTTCAATAATACCAAATGTGTTCTGTTAATAGCTGCAAAAATTGCTGGGTTAGTCAGCTTTGAAGGCAGGTTGATGTCAGATTTTAAAACAGATGTAACAGCAGCAGCAGTGGTTCATTCCTCACATTCCTTGTCATCATAGCTGTCTCCAACCTGGAGGGCTGGCAGGGCTACTTAGCTGCAGCTCTCATTAGAGCTGGCATGCAGCTGGCAGAGGAAGAGAAAAACATTGACTTTCTGGTATGCTGGCTTATTTTGTATACCCCATCCTCCTGCAGTGTTCTCCCCTAATTTCTGCCCCAGACATTGACATTTTCTGGCTGTTTCTCTTCTTCATTGAGCTCTTCTATTTTTATTGAGATTATCAAATGGTAATGTTCAGTCTTAAGTATGCAAATGTAGGAAATGGAATACGACTATATGGCACTTGTAAGACTTTCCTGCAAAAGGATTTCTGCAAGTTTTGGACTGGTTGACAGTATGGGTGGTGAAATTCAACATACCCCATTAGTAAGTAGTTGAATTTGCAAAATATATTTTTCAAGTATTATTTGCATTGCATTTAAAGCAATATTTCCAAAATTTATATACTGTGAAAGTAAGACAATTTAAGAAAAAAGAACTGAAAAGAATTTTAAGAACATAGTCTGTATTCAGTCTAGAACTTATCCCTGCACATATATGACACAGCAGATGTTTCAACTATTTATCACTTAGTACTTTGCTCCTCGTGCTTCCATGCATGAAATAGTGAAGAAGTGGCCATGTTTTTTTTCCTTTATCACTAGCCTTCAGTGTTCGATGCCCTTTGTTTGCTGTACATTCAGACCTAAGCCTGTTCTGAGTAACCAATTATTAATTTCTGCATGGGCTCTGCTGCTGATAATAACATTTCTGTGTACTTCACAAACATTATTTAAGTTACTGTCCCACAACTTTGGAAGGTTGAGGTATATGACTGCTGCTTTACAGGTAGAGTGTTAAGCTGCAGAAGTCTAAGGATCATATGTGTGCAATCTTTGTGACTGCACTGAATGCAGTTAAAGTTGGTCAGGGAACTTCACGTTGATTGCAGAGGCAGATCTCAGAGGTCTGAGGGAGCTGCCCTGCTTGCCCAGCACCCTGCAGTCTGGGAGGGGCTTGTGCAAGTGCTTGCTAAATGCCCCATACATCACCACCCCCAGCAGCATCGAGGCTTAAGCAGATAGAAGTAGGTAGGTATAAATGCCACACTGAGTGCAAAAATTTAAATTGCTTTATTGCATGGAACTGGTCTCCAAACTAAAGGTGTGCCCAACACCTTTCAGGACTATGTACAGGATAGACTGGCACAGGGCTGTTTGAGTCATGGAATATGGAGTCAGAGAGAAAATTACAACAACAACAAATCCCCCAAGGGAGAACATAAAGAAAAGCAGCTGCACAGATGGCCAAGCACAGCCTTAGAGCAATCCCCTGAGAGAGGTCTCCTCTGTGGAGAACTTTTTGGCTGCAAGAATTGAAGCTGTGAGCAGGGAGAAGATCTCTAGCAGTTTGATGCTGTGGAAGGAAGCAGGATATTGCACATTCCTGTGCTCTATCTCGCCTGCATCAAACACATCTGACCCCCACTCACACCTCTTCCTTTTGAAGGCACAGTTTTCAGACTCTTGGTATTGTTTTATCTGGTTTGACTAAGATGCTTAGGTTTGAAAAACTGACCTGTTTAGTCATGCTGACAACAACCTCAGTTATACACAGGGAAAACCCAACACTCCTCCAAACTGGACTTTCTTAGACTCAACCAACAATCAAAATAAGTTTTGGATGCAGTTGCACTGATGCTGATTTCTAGATTTCTTTTTTTGTTTTTTTCCCCCAAAATTGACTCATAGACAAGTACGCTTGCTTGGCAAGGCTAGATCCTCTAGATCTCTATCATGGATCTTATTGCACTCACAGTAATGGAAAAAGACTGTTTTTCTGTTGGTGTGAACAGTCACCAAAGGTAGGATATCTTCAGAATTTGCAGTTACTGGATTACTACGCAAGTCACTCACAGCTGACTTTCCTCTTTCTTCTAAACTGTGAAGAAAACCTTTAGAAGAATAGCTGATTGGTCCATATGGGTCGGGAAGTGTATAGAATTTTCACTTATGCAATTAATTAAAAACTCACCCCACTTTTTTACCTTGTTCAAATATACTTGGATACTCAATTTTCAGTTCCTTTATGAATTTACATCCTTTTGCCCACAAGGGTTGACTATATTGCTTCCCATTCCTTTCCTCCTTTCTTGTCCCTGCAAAGCAGCCTTTGTTGTGCTGTCCTTGGATACCTCGTATGTGCAGTTTGTTTGATTATAGTATTCTTTTGAAGTTTGATTTGGAACAGAGCATGCACATCGTCCTTGAAGCTGTGTCAAGCAGGTAATCTGGTTTCTCATTGCCTGATGGTTAGGCAGTTTTACCTTTCAAAACCACACCAGCTCTGGCAGTCTTAGGAATCCCTTGTATGCCAGGAAAATACAAGTTCTAAAAGATACGCCTAGGCGCATTTGCTCAAATATGTGCTGTATATAACGTATGTGTACCCTATACATCATAGCTTTTAGTGAAAGTTATTTCCAAACAACAGAAATCACCTTCAATTTATTTACTGGTGGAGTTTGAAATTATGTTTCACTGCAGAAAATATGAGTGTAGTTGCATCTGATTGAGAAATAGAGCCTCTTTCTCTGAAAAACTATTTCCCTGTTTATTTTTAGAGATGAACTGCTAGTTTAAGAGGAAAAATACCACTTTCAAGCTTTAAAATGTCAAAAAGAGGAATTGAGATTCATATAATCTTATCTTTGGCTGCTGTGTTATTTGGGCTTTTAGGGTGTGATCCATCTGTAAAATAAGTCTGACTGTTTTTTATAGACTCACGTGGAAGCTTATGTCTTTGTTTTGTAGGGTGTCAAATTTTTTAGTCTGATTTAGACTATCCATTGAAATTAAAAAGATGTTAAGATGTTAATTTTAAAATGTGACCCATTAGAAAAGATCAGATGTCAATTTGATGGAATGTAGTACTTAGTGCTAACAAAAATTTCAGAAATATCTATATGCTAAACCAGACTTCTGTAATCCAGTTGAGTGAAACCTGAGGGTTTCAGGCTGGTTTTTTTTCAAATCTGTTAACAAAATCCAGTGGGGCATACCATTATAGTGCCTTTTTTAACAAGAGTGAGAATTCAGCTTGAGAGACCTGAAAACAGATTCTTAGGACTAGAAATTTTAAATATAATCTAAGACACTACATTACATGGATTCTGTTCCACTCCATAATGTAATCTACCCTCATACAATTTAGATAGTGCCAACAAAATCAATAACAGTACCTGACATCTTTATTTCTTTCCTATATTCCATTACCTATGTTGACATGCATCTCAGCTATATTTGATTAATTTTTTAGCACCAGACAGTATTGAAGAGGACTTTCTTCTGCTTAAATTAGGAAGGTGAAAAAGGAAATTTCTATCAGAATTGAAATGACCTCCATTTTCCATCTATAGCTATAGTAATTCACTGTTTTGAAATTTGTTTAACTTTTTGGTGAAAGACAAAATGCAAGTAGAAAGATTAATCTTAATAATAATCTGATCTTAATTCAAGCAGTTTGATATATTCATAATACCTCTGTCTATGGATGGCAATATCATGAATGACAATAGCTGATATTGTCATTCAATTTGATTTGCACAATCATTTCAATTCTAAGAATGTAATATTTTTCTACTACTGCTCACTCTCGAGTAAAAAGGGTGTTAAATTTGTTTAATAAATACATTTATGTCATAAGCAATAAAAAAAAGAAATTATTTTAAATGCTTTTTGTTTCTTGTTTTCCTCAGCCTTGAGACTCTGATTATATGATTTCTTCCTACACTACAGCAGCGCCTTCCTCGTTCATTAAAATTTGAAGCTAAAGCAGTGCAAAAGATTGATTTTTTTTTCTTTTCTTTTGAGTAGGATTCTTCATTTCAGTGCAGCTTTAGGGAATTAAATATGGATTTGAAAGAGATGTCCAGCTGCTCATACCATTTGGCAGAAGCTGTCTGAACTGTGAAAGTGGGGGAGAATGCAGCCATCTCGAGCTGTTCCAGTCTCTTCTTGACTAGACAACTCAATCCATTCCGAATCCCCTGGGCCAGATCCTTACTGAGGTAAATTGGCACTGTTTCCTTAGGCTCACTGCTTCTGTGCTGACTTACACCAGCTGGGCCCTAGATTATATTCTCATTAAGTGGACAAAAGTAGCCAAAGCATGTCTGCAGGACTCAGGATTGAAATACATTTCTGTAAGTACTGTCTTGCTTTAGTAGCAGCACTAATGCAATGGGGGCCCCTGATAGCCTCTGTAGACATACTCTCAGGGGAAAAGTGAATTGAGGGAAATATATCCACAGCTGTGAACTGTTATCCATTTGAACCAGAGGGAAGTAGCTCTGCCAAATGGAGCAGAGGAATTGTGAACTGTCCTGACCATCCTGGACCTGCTGCACAGCAGCCCCTGTGCCCACACTGTTGTGCACACACTCTTTCCTGATAATACTCTTTCTCCCTTACCATTGGATCCAGCTCTCACACAGGGCAATTCCTCTTTTCCCACACATCCACTGAAGAAATGGTGGAAAGGGGATAGTGCTTTCCAAGGTGTTACACCACGTGTGAAGTTTTGAGGTGCCTCTCATCTGCTCAAAACCAGGAAAAGCCAAAAGCACTAAACAGAAGTTGTACTGTAGATGTGGTCTGAGGAGTTCAACATTGTGACTTGGATAACATTACCTCTGGAAAGGAGAAAGGGGCACTTTTCATACCTGTGACAAAAAAAAAACACAGCGTTTTTTCATAAAAGATCTCAGATTTACTGCTCTTTTAATCGGGAGTGAAGTAAATAGGTTGGCACCAAATCCATATTAAATACTAATAAGTTCCTAGACAAAGTTCTAATACCACCAAGGCAGGCTGTCAACTGGATGCAATCTATCTGGAAGAATTAGAAAAGTGTCTGCTTCTGCAAGATTTAAAATAAGGTCATTGTGTTTACAAGCCTTGCTTCTTCTGTGTCCTGTACATGGTCCATGTAGAGGAGTGTGCAATCATGAATATTTTAGAGTCTTGACACCCCCTTTAACTAGAAAATTGTGATGTTTATGAACCTGAAAATCTGGAATAAGAGTGGAATCAAATAGTATGATGCTGCTAACATGTTGCATTTAGCTTGGGTAGTGACGGCGTACTTGATGCACATATGTGCAGGATTCTATTTATTAATAACCTAAAATGAATGAGTGCTCTCTTAAGAAAAAGAAATGTTTTACAAGTGGCACAAAAGCCTATTAACTGGGACTTTAAAAGATTCTCACTGCCAGGGGAAAAAAAATTACACAGCATTTATAAATGCTGCCTGATTTTATTGGCCGATTGCTCAAAACACTACCAGCATGTTACGCCTTTTATTTGCTGAGTGGCCATTTTGAGCTTGTCTCTGCTGACTGTATTTGGCTTGGTTTCAAATCTCTCTTAATCCTGCAATGAACCTATAATAAAGCTGGATTGACTTTAAATCGTTACTTTGAAACATTAATTAAAATAAAACAGGAGGAACCAAAAGATCAAATGATCCATTGTGGTGGTGGTGGTTTTTAAATCAAAGCTCTCTTCTCCACCCCTCTCCAGAAAAAAATAAGCCTTTGAAGGCTGCAGCCGTATGACTTCCAACATGGTTTTTAAGCTGGTCTTAGGTTTTAATTACTTTTGCTGTTTTGGGTTGGCATTTTCTATATTTTTGAAGTGTTTAGAACAGTTCTTTTTACCCTTCCTTTCAGAAAAGTAAAGGCTAAAAAAGGCAAAATTGCTGTGAATAGTGTGACAGGGTATGCATTGGCAAGCCCACTCAGCCTGCTCTGCTCTGTGTTTCAGAGAGCACAGTCTCTTGCAAAGGCTGGAAATGGCCCTGGGAAGTGCTCTGTTTTCTGAGCCAAATCATAATAGCAAGCACATCCAGTGCTTCAGCTCTGGATCCTTTTATTTATTTATTTGTATGTTTGTTTGTTTATTTATTTAAAATTTCTTAGTGACCCTCTAGCAGTCTCTTTGTTTCCTTGTCTACTACTAGGTAGCAGTATGTTCTGCAGACAATGAAGCCTGTATGGTGACTGCACTCCCTGTTGTTCTGCTCCACTGTGCCTCGAGCCTGCAGAAAAGCTCACAGATAGAAGAAAGAAATGTGATTTGAACAGAAATGTTAGCCTCTCTCAGGGCTGATATTAATTACCTGGTATGGTTACATTTCAGGAACTAGCTCAGGGACACCCCATCCTCGTTGTCAAGGCTGCTATTTCATAAGTAAATGATCTCATCAGTTGTTCTCAAAGCAATTGATCTTTAGTCTTTGTATTGTTTATCAATTCCTGCACTCCCTTAATATGTGTCAGGTTACAGCAGGAGTTTTCCTGTACTACTTAAAAAAACCCCCAGAAATACGATTAAGCTTGTGAGAAACCTATCAGCTGTGTTACAGGGAAACTTAATAATCAGTAGCTTAGGCCTTGCCTCAAGTGTTTTTCACTTGCTTGAACTGAAGACTTGAAAATATTTGATACCATTACTGAAAGGGAAGCTGAAGAAGAGGAGTTGGGATATTTTCTCCAGCCTCAGTTAGATGGAAAGCCTAAGTGTTCTAAAGCTCTCTCCAGCAAGGTAAAGCTGATACAAAATGTGTGACTTCAGACAGAGGTAAGGCAAGGAGGAGGATAATGATGTTTAACTTAACAGCTGTGTGTGGTTGTTTTGCTGCTGAGCTGTGCAACCTGAAGCTGTGCAGGATTTCAATCATCTTGCATCTCCCTCCTCCCAAGGACCAGAGGCCAGGAAACCTACGAGAACAAACTATCAAGGCCTTTAGTGATTTCTCAATGTTACCACAATATCAGATACCACTGAATCAAGAAGCAATTGCATCAGAACAAGTACCATTGTAAAGTAAACTCAGATGTGGCCTAGTTTGGGCCACATGCAAAATAAATCTGCTTTTAGCCAATCTTACAATCCAAAGTAATGGCTAAGGAGAAACTGTCAAATGTAAAGTGACCATCTGGGATGGTCACTTTACACCAGGGAGAATCTAGGGGTGAGTAGGATGTGAGAAAAGCTTTAACACAAAGCCAGATGTTGCTGTCACTGGAGTGAATAGAGTTCTATTGGTTTTTTTCTAGGAGAGTGAATCTTCTGGTTTTGTCCTCTATTATATCTTGGATCTGGGGCTTCCTGGGGGAGGAGGAAGAGGAGAAGGTTTAGGCACACAAGAAAGTATACAACTACTCATTTACTTGGTGGAAGTACAAGGCTTTTTCCACTGCATTGCTTTGCACTGGGCTGAGTAGGAGGGACGGAGTTGTCAAAAATAATTATGGAAAAAAGGAAGCAGAAAATGAAAAAAATATCCCTAAATGTTGAGAGCAGCTGCAAGCTTAAAAATGTGAATTCAAAGTGGATTGCTTATATGGCAACATGGTAGCTTCTCTGGTGGGCAAACTGCTGTTTTTGACACAGTCACACAGAATTAGTCATATATACTCTTGCTAGGCACCAATCTGTTGGGTCTCCTGTTACAGGAGCTAATTGCTTTTTAAGCTAATGCATACAAATATAGTTACTTAGCTAATCTCTCTCTCTCTCTCTCTCTCTCAACTCCCTCTAGCATGTTTGAAGTGTCACCAGCATTATGAAAACTTCCTGAAAATATTTCTGACTTTAAGTCTTACCAGTCAAAAAGGGATGATAAGAGGATAGGAGAGTAGCAGGAGGAGGGAAGAATGTTGCAACAGGGGATTAAGCCCTCCCCACTGCCACTTTCTCAGTAGATCAGTATAAAAAAAACTAACCCAAAAGAAATTTTGCAGATTTATACCCATGGGAGCTGTGATTCATTGCTTCATTTCAGTTTGCTGTATGGCATGATTTTAACTTGTTTAGAAGATGCTTTTTTAAAAATGCTGTCACAGTCCCAGAGTCTGTGGCAACAAAAGTTATAGTGACCTGGGGAATTAAAAAAAACCCGAAACAAACCCACATTTTTTAATTAAAAAAAAGACGTAAAAAACATATTTTGCTTTATTTTTATTTTTTTATACTCTTCATTGGAAAATAATTAATACAGATTTTCAGAAAATTAGACATAAATCTTCTCTTAATTGTTTTAGGAAGGTAGGTGGTGAATGATGGGCAGAGAATGTCTTAGTGTGAACAGTTACCTCAAGAATGAAAGTTTGAAAAAAATTAAAGGGAAGAAGCAAGAAGAAGAAAAATGGCAGAGTAAGTACAGTATATAGAGAGATTTCAGTGAGACCTTGAAGTGTTAGTTTGGGAAGGGTTTGTCTGAAATGTATACTTTTATATTTCTTGAGAATTTCTGCTTTAATGGTGACATAAGCAAAAGTAACACTTGGTCAAACCCCAGCAACTGTTTTTTCACTGGGCTTACACAAAAATCATCTCTTTGACAGTATTTGACATTCTATTTTTATCAACAATTACTTCCAACTTTGTATTTGTGAGTAAAATCCCAGCTGGACATTGGAGTGCTATTGCTCTTGCTAGCACAGATACTGTGAATTATTCAGTGGATTGGCAAATGGGTATTTAATTTCTTGCAATGTAGGAGTGTGCCAATATTGTAGTCATTGTAGTTAACAAAGGCTTTTCCAAGGTAACTTAAACGTTAGTTACTTTTAGTACTACAAGTACTGCTTTCAATGTTTTCATAATGCTCAACACAGTTTATGATTCCCATCTGAGAATCTTAATAAATATTTGAGCTACTTAATACCATTTGAGATTTATGGTGCGGCTATTTCTCTGCTTGCAGCCTCTGATCTAAGTACCTTAAAACTGTCTATGAAATGTTTTTCTGGACAGCAGGGAGTGGGGTGTAAACATTTTCTGGATGAGAATTCATAGCCTCAGTTGCTCAAGATTGCCTCTAGGCCCAACAGCAGATGGTTCAGCCACCCATGCTGGTTTAATCCCAGGTTTCTTTAAAACAGACTCACTGAAATGACTGAATCTGAAGGAGTAACTTTTTCTTGGTGGCTTTGCCTGCTCCCAGCAGAACTCTTCCTTAGAAACAAAATGCAGTACAAATAAATGCCTTAGGCTGGTCCTTAGCACATGGGGCGCTAATGGGGGTCATGGTGAAGATAGACTAGATATAAGATAAAAACTTTTTCCAAGATGGAGGGGGAAACACTAGAGCATGTTGCCCAGAGATGTGGTAGATATTCTATCACTGGAAATACTCGTGGTCAGGCTTGACAGGGCTCTGAGCAACCTGATGTAGTGGAAGGTGTCCCTGCTCATAGCAGGGGACATTGGACTAGGTGATCTTTTTAGTTCCTTTCTAATCCAAACTATTCTATGATTCTATGGGTGAGTGGATTCTGTTAGAGCACTTGATAATGAATTATAATTTCACTAGTCATGATAAAGTCTGCTGTTTTGCATGCTGAAGACAGATTTTCTTAACTGGACCAAGAGACTGTTGGAAACTCAGAGTGATAGCCCCCTTTTTAAGAACTCTTATCACTGAAAACACAGCCAGACAAGCAGAGAAGGTGCTTTAGTCTGATCTAAATCTCAGCAGGTAGAAGGTTGGAGCTTTGGACATCCAGTGGTAGCTTTTATGTTCACTTCCTCTTTATACATGAGCAAGGAAAAAGTTATTTTCTTAGAAGTCTGTAAAGTCCTATTCTAAAGTGACTTCCTAAACTGAATAATTTGAAAAAAGAAATGAAGAACCACAGACTGCTTTAAGACATAAATTCTAACATTCAGGAAGTATTTTGAAGAACAAAGCACACCTTACAATTACTGCACAATAAATTTTGTTCTAGACTTAAATATTGTGTATGTAAGTAAACAGAGGTTTTTATTATCCACTCACAATTGTTTTTGGTATCATCTTTACATTAATCTGGTCTCTTATTTCCAACTGGAAGTGAAATGATCTGTTTCTCATTTATTTACATTGTTCTTAGTGTAATTATTTGCCATCAAAAGACATTCAATGAAGTTGATAAAAGACTTTGCTACTTGATAAGAAAAGATATATTAATGAATGTTCAATTCCTAGCTTTCCACAAATCTATGAAAAGGAAGTAGACAAAACCAAAATGTGATTTATGCCCTCAGTGTTGCTTAATAAACTATTTGTATCATTGGCTTGGTAGAAAGCGAAGAAGCAGTTTTTCTTCTGTTTTTTGTTCCAAGTACTACATGAAAAAATAATATAATTTTTAAAATGGTTTAATTTAATGTATTCCAGGAAGCTTAGATGAAAACAATATAACATGGCCAGTTACTGCTATCACGATTTTCAGAACCTGCCAAAATCTGTCATGAAGTTGAGCAGTTCAAGTCATTAGCAAGATGAGCTAGCACTTTTTCCACACCACCACCCACCCACTCACTCACCTGGTTAGTGTCTCTGTTCAGTGAGAGGAAAGTGTAGCAGAAGAAGGAAGGCAAGGAGATTAAAACTGGCCTGGTTATCAGAGTTACCCAGCTATCAAAGTTACCTGAAGGATGTATCTTTTGGATTAGTCCCATGGTGCAAATAGCCAAATTCACCACGGTGTTTTCTCCCATGTGTTTCAAAACCTCTGTGACCAAAATACTTACTGCTGATCAAGCCTGCTAGACATGCTGTATGCAGAGCTCTGCAGGCAGAGTCACTGGAGTGAAATAGGCAGGAAGAAGTGCAGAACTGTGCCCAGAGAGACAAGCACAAATATCTCAGTGTTACGTCAAGAGCCATCTCTGTGAAATTCTTAAGTCAGTTTGATCTGTGTATCATACAGAACCAGTACAGTAGATTTGAAAGAAGAAAAGGAAGAAAAAAATTAAAAAAAAAAAAAGAGAAAGAGGAAAATTCTGCAAAAGAGGTTTTATTTCCTTTGATTTAATACCTGTGGGCTTGCACTGTTTTATCCCAATTCTTCACCCTCTGAGCAGGGCCTGAGCTCTTCAATCTGATACGAGAAATGTCACTATATTTGGCTCTAAATTTGAATACAAGACATCTTAAAGTGAAACTGCCAAATGTTGTCTGACCACGTGTGGGTGAAACCCAGCAAACACCTAATCTGTGGCAGCTACATGAACCCAAAGGGTAAAGTTTAATAGTGTTTCTTATTTTCCCTTGAGACCCTACAGCAAGCCTGACCTGTTTTCTGCATTTCTACCTTACTCTGCTTTATGCCTGGCTTCTCTGCAACTCTCATAACTCTGAAAAATTGGGTCTATGTTTATCTCCCTTAGAAAATCCTCCTGCCACCTTTTCCCCTATCCTTCAAGAACCCTTTTAATGTCCTCTAAAAAAAAAAAAAAAAAGGCAGCAAATAAAAATAGTGTGTTTTTTGGTTTCATTTGTTTGTTCTAGCAAGTAATTTTCAAATACATGGCACCAAGTTAGCTTAGTAGCTTTCAAATGGTAAAAATGCAGCTTCAGAATCACTTGATGGAGAAAGAAAACCAGCTGTCTTAAATAATGCAGATTTTTGTACATCTTGAAGCATTTAGTGCAAGTGAAAGAGCTGTCAGAAATATGCATCAGAAGACCTAGCTTTAGTTAAAATCCTTGCCTTCTGATTCTGGTTCTATTTATTTAACAAGAATCTCTTTCTTACCAGCTGTTACTTACCAAGCCCTGATGCTCCAGAGTGTGGATATCCATCAATTACACAGCATTAGTCAGCTCCTGAACGAGCACACTGCAGATGATGAAAGCAAACAGAGAAGAATGTGTGACAGGGTTGCCTCCATTCACAGACATAATTCTTTGAAGCATGAAGCAGATGAAATGGGACTGTAATTCTGGGCTGTGTTAGAGTCCATGGAAGAGGAATGTCAAGCATTCTCCTGTGTCTTTTTTTCTCCTTTCACATATAAAATCAAGAGGACTATTCTGCTGCCTACATTTAGTAGCCACTGATTTTTCAAGATTTTTCAGAACTTGAAATTACCTTTATACTTTAATCCACAGTCTATTAATTAACAAGTAATTTTCTGAAGAAACCAGGATATTGATTACCCATGACGTCTGTGTATTTTACCTTCCCTCCCATCAAATCCTTAAACCTGTGGGTTTTTACTTTCTGTAATCATTTTTTGTTGCGTTTTTTTGCATGCAAAGTTGACATCCTAATATACAGCTACATGAGATCACTTGTAGACACGGGACATGTGAAACAGTTAACCCAAGGCAAATAGAGCTGTCCTGATTTTTGACAAGCAGCAACACCATCACGTGACTTGAGTACAGCTTGAGGCTGTCCCAAAGCACCCTTGGATGAGTCAGGGCCATGTTCCTTGGATGATCAAATGCCTTTATTTCAGTAGGCAGCTTGCTTCTTTCACAGGCTTTCAAATGCACAGTTTGCTACTTTCTCAGGAGCTGCCATGGTACATTTTTTCTTATCCAACTCAACACCTGCATCATTGCCTCTTCCATCATGTAGCCAAAATCTCAGCTGAGAGTCCCTATGGC
The DNA here is from genome assembly GCA_037834095.1 of Argya squamiceps. Classification (NCBI taxonomy): domain Eukaryota; kingdom Metazoa; phylum Chordata; class Aves; order Passeriformes; family Leiothrichidae; genus Argya; species Argya squamiceps. Next base: position 76,769,352 of record JBBMKD010000102.1, on the reverse strand, counting down.
TGCCACAACAGGACTTAGGCAGCTTTCAATCAAAAAGATTCAACTCAGTAGGGCAGCAGCCAGAAAGAGCACAACTGATGTAATTACAGGTTTGTTTTCAATAACAGTCTCTTGATCTCTTGAGTAAATTGTTATGCTTTGTTTTCTTAAAGCATTTGAAAGAGGGATGTTGCTCTTCCTACTCATGCAGTGACCTGCAAGGTTCATCACAGCAGGCTGGTAAGAGGAAGAGAGGTAGACCTTTCACCAGAGAGGAAAACAGCAGCAAAGAAAATAAAAATATATGTCCAAACTCAAATAGGAGAGAACCTGAACATTAACAACGAGATTGTTCTTACTGTATTTTCTTGGGCAAAGCAGGAGCTTGGTAGCTTTCCAGGTAACCTAGGGGTTTTTCCCCTGCTTGGAGAAGGTCTGAAAATGATAGCAGATCATGTCAGGCACCATTTTGAATCAATGGCTTGATATTCTGAATTTTGAAAAATAATGATGTCTTTATGGGTTCTGCTTGCAAAAAAAAAGAAAAAGAAAAAAAAAAGAAAAAAAAAAAAGAAAAAAAAAAAAGAAAAAAACCCCAGCCATCAGGAACTTGAATCACAGGGGAGAGAGCAAAGAGCTTGCAGCAGTATTTCTGAGAGGTCCAAATGGCCCATTCATTTCAGCAAGATAACTCAGCTGGCTAGTAATGGTAATTTAAACGTCAAGCTTGTTAGCAGTTTCATTCCTAATGAAAGACCTGGCTTTACAGATAGCTTTACTGGATAACTTTCCAATAAAACCCTACTAATGGAATCAGAGTTATAGTAGCAAAAAAGTGCTAGGGCTGGCATAGTTTACAGTGGTTCAATGTGTGAAATGAACTATACTGACAAAAGCACTTTTGGACAATATAACTGCTTCTATGGTGTCCGGCAGATTTGTGGCAATGGATTAAAACTACACAGCTGAAGGGGTTATAGCCCACAACTTTGATTTAGGTCCTTTTCACTGCCTAGCAGCATTTGTCAGGAAGGTGCAGAGGACACCTGGGTCATCTAGTTTTAATCTGTTGTCACAGGTGTGTCAGAACACAAACATGGGACTTTAGACAGTCACAAGATTTTTACAAATCTTATGCACACGTATTTAACCAATATAACTGATACAGCTAAAGTTTCTTACATAGTTTTATGTATGGAGGTACTCATAGGTTTTCATTAAACATTGGTACATGGACATGTAAGTGGCATGTTTGCTTGAGAAGTGATATTATGTTTTCCTGATATAGAAACAGCTAAATCAAGAGACCCAGCAGAGCTGATGAGTACATTTGAGCTACACTCAGGGGCTCTACCAACACAATTGTGATCTGAACATTTGTGTAGTACACTGCATGTGGCATCTCAAGTAAGTAAATAACACAGCTCCTGCCTGTACCTGAGGGACTTGCACCCACATTGTCATTTAAATCCTACTCAGGTATTCTGATGATGATTTACCTAACATTGAATAGGTATGCCTGAAACTCTGAGCTGAAATCCAGGTGGAAAACTAGGAGCAAAGAGCTCTGTCAAGGGTTGGTTGTGTTTTTTCTGGTTTGGTGAAAGCAGTTTGAAACACAACATTTCTGAATTTGACTTTTTAAAGTGAATGTTTGGATTTGTGCATTCATAGAGCTGAAAGAAATCACCCTGCCATAGTCTGTACTGAGTTTGGCCTCCAAGCTATTTCTAAAGAAAGTAAACTTTCTGTCTTCTGTTAGAAGGAGGCATTTGGTGCATACCTGTACTTTATGGCTGCAGTTGGAAGATTTTAACAGGGTTCCCAGTGTGTCCAGTGTGCCCTTTTGCCTGTATGTAATATACCAACCTGAGTCTCTTTTTCCTCCTCTGTGTTATAACACTGATTGAATCTACATAACCTCTCATTGCATCCTATTAATTGCTCCACTAACTGTGCAGGTTCAGAGGTAATGCATAATGCATTAGCCTTAGGCTGAAACTGAAGGACCTCAGTACAGCTCTGCCTCTTTCCAAGCTTCTGCTGGTGTGGCTCCAGGGAGACCACTTAGAAATAAGGGCCAACATGCTCCAGTAATGAAGAGTTGTGTCACTGAATAAATGACCAAGGCTGTATCACCAGGATGTCGTCTTGTTTGTCCACAGAGGTGTAAGCAGTCCTGGGCACACAAGTCATCTCATACAGAAATTCCACTGTCAAGAGAAGCTCTCATATATTACTCTTTGTTGTTCACCTTCAGGGAAGCATCTGTAATATTCCTTCATTTTTGGTGAAATAATAGTTTCTGTAAGATGGCTTAAGTCTTACCTTCCATCAGAGCAGCATGTGCACAAAAGGAAACAGCGTGCTTTATCTGCTAATGCACAGGGCTGGGATTTGAGAGCTATAGATTCCCAAACTGCTTTTGTCACAGCCTTGGTAGGTGACCAACAGAGTAACAGTAAATTGAACTCTTGTGCTGAGGAAGGGAAAATACTACAAAAGTTTTCTAAAGTGTGTCTTTGGACATTGATTATTTGTGTTGCAGTGTTAAGATGTTAGCTTTTATCAAAAATTAAAATAGAAAATGAATTCCTTGCTCTAGCAGCCACTGAACTTAAAAATAGGGGATTTTTACAAATTGCATGACCTTAAGGCCAACTACCTTGTTTTGTACAGGCTTCACAGAAAACTGACATTTTATTTAATTTTCTTTTTTTGTAAAGCATCAGTCATGCATGAACTACGAAATACCTTTCTGAAACTGAGTATATATGGCTTTACTGTGCAAATGTTTGAAGTGCATGACTTCCATTAGGAAATTTGTGTAGTGGGGTGAAATCCTAACTGTGTTAAAATCAGCAGGGTTTTTGCTATTTGTTCCAGTAGGCTATTAAATTTTCAACTGAGAATAGTTTACCAGATAGGGTGCAACGTTCTTGGCTTTTTTGTGGTTTTAGAATTATGTCCAGGCAGAGTAGATGGAGCATAGCTTTTAACTGTGAGTTTGAAAATGCTTTGCTAATTCTCCTAGCAATTGTTGTGCATGAATTAGTGTTTATTCCCATTTTAGGGATAAGAAAATTGAATAAAACCCCCCAGCTGTCCAAGATTGCACAGAAGGAGTCACAAAACCAAGGGACAGAACTCTGACTAATTGCAAATTCTGGCTATCACAGTTTTTCTTGACTCAAGAACCAAAAGAAAAGATTCATGACTTTTAGTGTCAAAAAGGTTGGAATTTGCCTGTAACCCTCAGAAGATAGGAACAACACATTGAAGCACAGTACATATTTCTCTCTAGATCTGATATTCTAGTTTGCATCTCTCCTTTTCATTTTGTCTTGACCCTGTATGTTGTTTCTCTGATGCCCATGACACTGCTTTTAGAGCTCTTTTATGGACTTAGAGAGAACTGAAAAGTCTGCAGCAGCTTGTTTGGCACTAGGCATTAGAGATGGATTTGAAAAGTGGAAAGGTTAGAAAACTATAATGGTATATATATAAGTAAAACTCATGAGCAGTAGAGGGTTGTTTGCCCTCTGCCCTTGGAAGTGGGATGGAGGTGACTGTAAAATCAAAACAGTAGAAATTAAAGGTTAAACTGTACTGAAAATACATTGTTTCAAATCTACTTTTAGCAGACAGACCAAAAAGCTTTTTTCATCAATTAGACCTTTTTTTTTCCCTTTTAAGCTTCTCTGAAGTATCCATTTACACTCCAGCCTTCTAATGCATAATGCACGAGCCTCAGAAGGTCACAGTTGGATGGGGAGACTGTGTTTTCATCAGTTATGAAAAACAACTCCTGCTATACCTGACTTTTGTAGGAAGAGTACGTATTTAGAAAGCCTCCAGAGCTGTGGGTTTGAAGCTCAAAGCATCTGCTGAGGTCTCCCAGTTTTCAGAATAGAACGATGCCTTGACTGCCGTCTCTGGATTTTTTTGTTGGAATGTTATATGAAGCTTGCTGAAGCAGCTTTGTGAAAAGCAGAATCTTAAACAAAGCTTCTTCAGTTAGGAACTATTGTCTGCAAGGATCATCAGTATTGAAACACTTTTTGTTCATCAGTCTGCAACAAAATCTCTTGCTCATGGTACTGACTGTGGCTTTAGGAAGTGGTGCTGGAACAGCAGTAATTACAGAGAAAGATAACTCAGCCCCTGGGAGTGACATTAGGAGGCTTATAATGGAAATGTGCTCCTTACAGTAAGTTTACATTTTTTCCCACTTAGCAAACTGTAGGTTTCTGAGCCAAAAAGTGAGAAGGGAGAATTGCAAACTTATAACTGAGGGTAAATTAAAGCAGATCCATATGGTTAATCTGTCAGCTATTGCTTTGCCCTCCCATCTGGTAATAATCAATAAGAGGCATAACATAAATAAGCCGCAGTGTGTTTTGTGTGCATGCACGTGTGTGCGCATGCGTGTGTTCTGGACGTCTGTTCCATTTTGAAATCACATCTGCACTTTATTAGGAAGATGCTTGGACGAGATTGTTACCAGTACTCCACATTTGCAGCGTCCCTCTGCTCCAATGTGATAAATATTTAATGTGCTTGGCTGTGTGCATGCAGAATAATAGGCTCTGCCAGAAATGCAGTCGAATCACTCAAGCCTACAGGGGCCACCACATGCAAGGGAGCGCACAGTGCACACACACACAAACAGGATCACCCTCTGTCTGTCAGTCAGTCAGTGGATTTAATGTTTATTATCGTGGGGAAGACTCTTATCCTATTTAATCCTGTATAGATGGCTCTAGAATTTCACACAAACACCCAACTGAGAAAATGTAATCCAATAGTACTTTATTTTAGGGAGCTGTTGAATGCAGATGTAGTAGACCAGTTCTGTTTTCACTAGTAACTTTTCCTTGTGCATCATGTTAACCGCCTTTTCCTTCTGCAGTAGCTATCCTTGTTCCCTTATATCCTCTTGCTGCAGTGACAGAGCTCTCTGGTTTAGAAAGGCAATTAAGTAAAATAGTATCTTCTGAACATAGAGGTGCAGCAACAGGGGTCATAGTGCATTTAACTTTAATTGTTTCATCAGCTTAAGAAAAGAGTGCTACAAATTGTAGTGAAGGTGTAATATTCCTTTTGAATCTCTGTTGTGGAATTGTTCCAGACATTTGAGTTAATACATGACTGCATGCATAAATAATACATTTTTGAAGGCAGCATATCAGGAATAGCTGAGCTCTGTAGTGATGAATTTGTGGTGAGCTAAGCAAGTTAGGGAGCAAGGGAGAACTAAATTAAAATAACCTTTACTTCTCTCCTCCTCTCCCACCTGCATGCCATACTCTATGGAAATAATCATCATTTTGTTTGATGATAGAGCACACATTATGTCAGGTATTTGTTTGACAGAGAATAAAGAAAAGTGTGCTGCTGTAAGGCAATTGAATATACCTCGCAAAACACGGTAGATTTGAAGGTCAGTGGATCCAGCACTCAATCTACCAAACAATCTACCCAACTCGATTTATCTGTCAATATTTAGAGCTAGTCAATATTTTCTTTTATGAAAGAACATTGGTACTTAAAAATGCTTAACTAAATTAGTTTCACTTGCAGAACAAAAATATTTGGCAAAAAAGTCATATGTTCTGATCCTCTGCTGAAATGTTAATTCACTTCATATCCCGGCAGGAATACTTTGCTATGGACTAAGATGCTGCCAACTTTATATTATTTTAATACAAAAATCAGAAAAAGGGTGGGTTTTTTTGTAATCAAATTCTTTGCTCTACTTTATAAGGGAGAAAAAAAATACAAGAAACATAAAAATACCAAAACTTTAAGGCCTAAACTTTCTGCTTCAAGAAAATGCTTTTGGCATTCCCATCACAGAAATTTATAAGAAATGATCTATTATTACTAATGTTTTAAATGATTATGTACTGTCCAAGTAATATCTATTGCACCCTATGGTTTTGTAAACAGGCAAGCCTTGGCTACTCTCATCTTTCTAATCCAGATGGGAAAAAGTCTGCTCATGGGGATTATATTATCAAGCAACCAGAAGACTAAGCTTATTTTCCCCAGGTTTTTGTTTTAAACAAAGAGCAGAATGCACTTTGAGTTGGCACACACCCTTTCCTGCCCCCCTGCATCCCCAAACCATACACTGTCTTACTTAGCTCTTTTCAGGCACTGGCTGTGCACAAAGGAAACATGAATGTGGGAAAGGCAATGAGCAAAAAGACAAAGTATGTTGTTGGACATTAAAAGTGATTTTCAGGAGTATCTGCTCTGGGTTTATGGTGAAGGCTGTGAGTTGACTCAGCACAGTGAGGCCTGAGGTGTGCCTGGTGGAGCACTCCTTGTGACTGATTGTCACTGTTTTCTTCAGTGCAAAGAGGAGGGATAAGACACCATAAAGCTGGAACAGGAGATGCACTCCATGGATACAGAAGAGAAACTGACATTGTTGAGCTCTGAGCATGTAAGTTAGTGTACACAGATTAAACGCAGTATAGGAATTATTGATTTGTAACTTGAAATGGAAAAGAACCACATTTCCTAACTGCTCTTATTTTGGTATGGTCAGTGACCAGGGTAATAATGGATTTCTATCTTTATATAAAAAGCTTTTCTTTATTAAATAAACAATGAAATGGCATTCTTCTTCCCCCCTCTGTCTAGCACACACAGGGAAAATAAAGCTCAAAACTTCTTTCTGTACTAGTTCTTTCTTTTTCTGAAGGCATTTATCCTACTACTGGAAAAAAATCTCGGTTAATAATTCACAGAAAATTCACCCATAGTTCACATTCTGACCTTCCATTTTGGTAACAGATCTCCCTCCAACTCTCACAGGGCCAGAATGATGTGTTTTATCTGGTGTACAGGATGGAAGCTTTCTGCCAAAGGAAAAAAGGACCTTTAGTATGTATTTTGGTCTGTTAATTGAGATGGAAATCAGAATTGCATATAAAGCTTTATACCAATCAATTAGTGTTTTCTCTTCTTTAGGGTATTTTTTAATGTGAAATTTAAAACATGCCCAGATAGCTCCTTTGTTTATTTTTTTGTTTAATAAAATTTTTAAAAATCCTGCTGCTTTGAACTTGATAGGAAGAATTCTATTAGCCTGCAGTACATGCTAATGCAAAGAGAGCCAGCAAGCGTTAATTCATGTTTAGATGCCTTATTGATCTGGCACAATTTGAGAAAGGAAACGCAATTAACTACAGTTTAACACAGTTATATCTATTCATCCCAGGAAGCAGCACATCCTGGAATTTTAGATTTACTTCTGAGCTGCAAAGAAATACAATTTTAAAAAATTATTATTATATTGCAATTTTAAGGGTGGCAAACATTAAATTTGTACTGCTTTGAACATCAGCTATCATCAAACCCTGAGATACATGTGATGGCAGCTAAGATCAAGTATATTTCAAACCTACAAGACTTCTAAATGTTGGCTGCTCAACAAGATATGGCTTAACAAGATTTTTCTTTCTCTTACAGGTTTCTTGTAAACTTGTGCTCTACTTCATGCATGAAACACACTGAAAACCTCAAACCACTTTAATCTGCCAACTAATCATATTCCAGGAAGTTTTCATAGAACCCAATAACTATTTGTTACTCAGTATCTAAAATAGCTACCAAATATTCAGTCATTCCTGTGTATAGCAGAAACACTGTGGAACCCAAACCCACTAGCTTTGAGTGTGTTAATTCCTTTCTGATTAATAGTGGCACCCCTCCACTAAGGTAGAGGATTCAGCAATTTATCTTAGCACTACAGTTATAAAATATTCACTTTGATGATGTAATAAGATGAAGAGATCTTAGAAGTTTGTGTCTATGCTGAAATAATTTTAAAAGACCAGAGGAATATTCTGTGATATGCAAATATTGCTGTTATTCAGCAGCATGTGCCTTTATCAAGATAATCATTGCAGGTGATTTTCCTCCTCCTACAGTAATATGTTCCAGATGTGGGGTTACTTTAAATAAATGGCAGGTAAAAAATTGATACTAATTAGCTCTGTTATATGATTAAAAATTATATAAATATATACAATAATATACATATCCCAACCTTATAAAAGAAAAAAAAAAACAACAAAAAAACCAAAACATAGAAAATGAACAAATCTAAGGGAAGCACAGTTTTGAGATTCTCATGCTACCATCATATTCCATAGTGAAATTAATATTTACATATAAGAGATAACAGATAATTGTTAAAATAATGTATTATTTTCATTGTCCTGGGTTAGTACAATATAAGGCATGACATACAAGGATGTTCCACCCAAACACAAGAAAAAACTTCTTTACTGTGTGGGTGACTGACTGCTGAAACAAATTATCCAGAGAGATTGTGGAGTCTCCCTGACTGGAGATATTCCAGAACTGTCAGGACACAATTCTGTGCCATGTGCTTTAGGATGACCCTGTTTGAACATGGAGGCTGGACCTAGATGACCCACTGGGGCCCCTTCCAACCTGATCCATTCTGTGATTCTGGATGGCTCCATTCCCTATTGAGCAGGGCAGGGAGGTGTCAGGAAACACCTTGTAGGAGCACTCAGAGCTCCTGCAGCAGGAATGGGTCTCCGGGCCACTTCACCTTTGCTATGTGTATATGTACTTGTGGCAAAATAGCCCCACTACCAAATTAATTCATTCATCTTTTCTTGGGAGATTTATGAACTCTCTTTTCAATAAAAAAAAATAAAAAGAGTTTAATGAAGATTAAATTCCCTTGTAAATTCTTGAACTGCACTGCAGTGCCATCCTCGAAAACCTCTGTGCTATGGAGCTAAAATTATGGAATTGTGATAGTACTGGTGATATTATTCATATATTTAGTGTGAAGAATTCTGCCATTGTCCATGCCAGTCATATGATGGTGCAGGACAGAAAATGGATTTCCTGAGATCAGCTTGCCTTGTCTCGACAGAAACAGAACCTTCTGAATGGTATTAAAACTAAAATAATATTTTCTGAAGTGGAAATCTTCACCATGACTAGACATCACACTTTATGCAGAATTCTACCTCACTGGTTTTCTCTCCTTTGCTACTTAAAAATGTTTAAGAATTTGGTTTTTTTACCCTGAAATTAAATGGCAGAATAATAACTAGGAGACCTCTTAGGGCATGCAGCATTCTGGGAAGTACATGCATTTAGAGAATATTAATTTTGCCCCTAAGGCAAAGGGGTCTCCATCTGCTCAAATCTTTCATTGCTTAGCCTGTGAAAGGCTCTACATTAATTTTCAGTGAATTCTTAATCTCCATAGGAATGGTTACTATGCTGACATTGCAAGCTAGTGTCACCATTTGAAATTCCAATTATCACTGACTTCTTTATGAATCTGTTTGCTTATGCTTAGTTTCTGACATATCCTTACTAATTTTATATCTTGAGATATGCTTTAATTAGGTTCAGTCAGCTTGGAAATGAACTGTGAGCTTACTGGAACTTTGCCAACACGCAGTATGATTTTATGCAGTTTGATCCATTTAGATGTCTCATGTATGTTGGTTCATAAAAGCTGGGTGATCTATCTGTCCTAGAGTCAACATATGTTTTCTGTGTCATGGCTTCTGTGCTGCTTTTGGCTGGGGCAGAGTTAATTTTCTTTACAGTAGCTGGTATGGGGGCATGCTTTGGTATTGTGCTGAAAACAGCATTGATGACACAGGGATGTTTTTGTTATTGCTGAGAAGTGTTTACACAAGGCCAAGGCCTTTTCTGCTCCTCACCCAGCCAGTGAGGAGGCTGGAGGTGCACAAGAAGTTGGGAGGGAGGACAATATGACCCAAGGGATATTCCATACTGTATGGCATCGTGCTCAGTTTATAGGTCTGGTGGAGAAGGGAAGGGAGGACATTCAGAGTGATGGCATTTGTATTCCTAAGCCACCTTCATGTGTGATGAAGACCTGCTTTCCTGGGAAACGCTGAATACTTGACTGTCCATGGGAAGTAGTGAATGAATTCCCAGTTTTGCTACGCTTCAGTGCATGCTTCTGCTTTCCCTATTAAACTTCCTCTATCTCAACTCATGAGTTTTTTCCCTTTTCCTGTTCTCTCCCTCATCCCACCTAGGGGGAGTGAGTGGCTATGTGAAGCTTAATTGTCAGGTGCAATTAAATAATGACAACTTCATATGAAGGAAGCCAGGCAACTGTAAAATCTCCCATTTGGTAAATGTGAGGAATAAAACTTTCTAAGGTTGTCCAATGTCTTCTACACATCCACATGGAAAGAGAATCCTCTGGCTTACTAAAGACTTGAGTCAGCTGATTAGCATTACCTTGAACTGACAAGAGCCATTTCTGTAGGAACTCTCAAACAACTCTTTTATATCCTAAGGCATGATTTCTGAAATATTAGGGTATGTTTTGTTACTTCAGGTTACTGTAATGGTTTGAAAGCAAAACAAATGAGAGGCTCCAAGTCAGAAATACAATTTAATAAGAAAAAGAAAAAAAGG
>JBBMKD010000102.1:76715813-76758800 GCA_037834095.1 Argya squamiceps | reverse complement strand
AACAATTGGTTTCAACAGATGATGAAGAGGGTGATAGAATACTTTGTGCATATCTTATTCTACAACCCAGGACAGTTACCTTACACACATCCACTACTTTAGGAATTGGCCTCTCCAAAATATTTTATGATGGTTTACAACAGTCTCATCTGAATAAGGCACTTTTTTACTGTTTTTTATTTTGAGAGGTATATTTATATTCACTAAATCCAAAGAAAGTCACTCTGTTGTAAACTGGATAGCTATAGAAATGTTCTTGGAAAAATTCCCATCAGACAAAGGTCAAATGATCATATGTAAATTGTTTAACACTTGCCAGTTGTCTCTGAGTACCCAAGATCAGCTTCATGTACAACAGTAGGAATGTGATTTCCTGTAATTACGTGTCAAATAAAGTGGTTGGATGCTATCTGTGAGAAACTTTCATATCTCATGCCTTATCTCAGTTAGGTACCACAGCCTTCTGTGGGCAGAATGCAAGTGTGGTGCTTCATTGGGAACTTCAGTTTCCTCTGGGAAGGTATGGTTTAGCACTACACTGCATCTGAAATGATTTCCTATAATCATCAGATCTGTTAAACAGGAGTTGACAGATTGACAGATAAATGGTTCAAAAAAATGTTGATGCTATTTTGTTATGTGCTGTAAAGAGAGAGAAATTGAAGAATAAGGAAAAAAAATCAGTCAGCAAAATTGTAAGTGAGAGAGAAGTCTGGCAAAGTTTATATCATGTTATTAAGGAGAAGAATAAGATGAGAGGATATGGTCTGTTCTGCGGGAAAGAGAAAATAGGCTCCCCAGCCAGAAATTTTGTCTACTACTGGCTTTCTGCAGGTGAGCAACTTCTCTATTTAAGTGGGCTGCTGCAAGCAGTTTTTTCATCCTTACCTCTTTAATGCATCCAATGCCCCGCTGTCAGTCTTCATTGTGTTATGCTGGCCCTTTTGCTGCAGGATGCACCCCTCCCTAATTGTTGGGCTCACTGTTTGTTAGGACAAGAGCAGCTCTCATGCTAGGGCAGAGAACTGAGTGAGTCACAACCAAAGGGCACAGAGTAGCAGTGATCCAGACACCACTCACCAGTCCCCTTCTGGATTCTGTCTGTACGGGGAAGGCAACCACTCTGTTGCCTCATATTAAGTATTTTATTCACTACATTCCAGGGTCTATGGAACCACATCTATCTCACTAACCTCTGACATCCTATTGACACTGGCTTGGGATGATGTCCTCCCACCTACTGCCCAAGAAAGAGAGAAGAGAAAGGTAGATAAGGTTAAACACTGTGCAGAACAAAGCAGACTGAATTGTCTTCGTCTTCTGTTATAGGCATAGACTCCGGAAAACTGTAAGCTTTTCAAAGAGAAAATCCAAAACCAATTCAATGCATTCCAGAGCTCTGCTTTCAGTTAATACAGCTAATTTAGGAGTTGCAGGCCACTTTGTTACAACTATATTACCAGTGCAGATGCTGCTGCAGTAAAATGTAAGAGTACCCCAGCCAACTTCAGTGTGGATGTGTCAAGGACCAGTATCTGATTATATATGATAACCCAGAGCACAGGCTAAACATGGAAAACTATTTGCTTCCTTTTCCAGCACACAAACTGAGTGGCATCAGATTCAGCTATCAGGTAACAAGATAAAAAAAAAAGAAAAAAGAAAAAAAAGACAATCATTAGAAAACATACAATCAAACAGTGTAACCTGTGGGATTATGTGCATGATAAACCTGCATGTAGGACGTTTAAAATTTGGAAACCTGTATTTTGTGATAGAGAAGCACACTGTGGCCTTTTACATGCAGATAATTGCTTTGGCTCAGAATGTCTCTAGTCTGCAAATTAATAGTAACCTGGTAAAAATTTAGGGCATTGCTACATGCCTGCCCTGCTTCTTCACTCTTTTTCAAGCATCCATATTTAACTGCTCTTGGAATGAGTGGAAGAAGATAATGTGCTGAATGGCATTTTATATATGTAGGATGAGCACAAGCTGGAAAAATCTGTCCTTTATGGGAACTGTGGGCAAGGAGGCAAAGATCACAGGCACTCAAGCTTCACTGGGGCAGCAAGTAGAATCTGTAGCAATATTCTGTTGAGTAGAAGATTTCTAGAGATAACAGTGTGGAAAAGAGAACTAGGGGCCTTACATTATAGCCATGGGCTGTTAGTCTGGGAAAAAAAAAAAGAAAAGAAAAAAAAAAGCAAAAAAAACCCCCCAAAAAAGCCCCGAACAAGGCCCTGACGCTCCAAGTCTCCAGACAGATGGAAAAATGAGGCCTGAAGGCTACTGCAGTGGTGTAGGAAATATCATTAAATGAAATGGCTGCCTGGAATTATACTGGCATTTTATATGACACTTACACTAAATTGCTCAGCTGGGACCTGAAAGCTGTCACCTGACTGGTGAGACTTTATCTAGTGAAATTGCAGAGGAGGACTGAGAATGATTTTTTGAAAAATACTTTATTTTTAGAAATCCCTGCAACTGAAGTTTCATGAATATTATATGCAGCATTATTCTCAGGAAAAGGCAGCAAGTGAAATGACCAAAGGTTTACATGAGAGTCATGCCTCCCTAGTGTACTCTATTTCCTGATGAGGTTAATTCTCTTGCTACTAAGATGGTCATTTTTAAGGTCAGGCTGCTCTGTGGGAAAGCCATTGTGCAGACAGCATGTGTGCTGTACTAGAAAGGGCGGTGGGATGCTTCCCCCAAACACCCCTTAACAAGAGCACTCCTTTAATAGGGCACTCTTTGTCCTGTCCATGCCTGTCTAGCCCTCTAGACTGGCTCTTTCCCTGCACACACTCTGTGACTCATGACTGTACTTCAGACCCCTGGGGCCAATAGCTCCTGCCCCAGTGACCCAGTCTCCAGTCCCTCAGAGCCCTGCCTTGCCTGGCCATGGGCTCCACCAAGATGGGCCAAGTTGTGGGCCTATACGCCAGCCTGGCCACAGCACATTCCAATTCCCATGGAAGTTCCTGGAGCTGGGGCTGCCTTGGGGCCTCCTGGTGCCAGCAGGTCGAGGGAAGTGATCCTTCTCCCCTACACAGCTCTGCTGAGGCTGAATTTGGAGTGCTGTGTTGAGTTCTGGGTTCCTCAATACAAGAGAGACATGGAGCTCCTGGAGCAGTTCCAATGGAGAGCTACTAGATTGGTGAAGAGTCTGGAGAACCTCTCTTCTGAGGAAAGGCTGAGGGAGCTGGGTCTGTTCAGCCTGTAGAAGAGGCCTCTGAGAGATGACCTCACTAATGTGTATAAATATCTACAGGGACACTGTCAATAGATGGAGTTAGGCTCCCCTGGGTGATGCCAAGCAACTGATGCATAGGAAGTTCCACCTGAACATGAGGAAGATTTTACTGTGAGGGTGACTGACCACCGAAACAGATTACTCAGAGAGGTTGTGGAGTCTTCCTGAATGGAGATATATCAGAACTGTCAGGATGCAGTTCCATGCAACGTGCTCTAGCATGACCCTGCTTGAGCAGGGAAGTTGGATCGGAAGGCTCACTGTGGTCTGTTCTAACCTGAACAATTCTGTTATTCCTTGATTCTGTGATTCTGTGGTTCTGTGAATGTGGACTTCACTCCCTAAAGAATAAACCTCTGTAAATGTGGTCACACCCCTTAACATTTCTGTCTCTTGTTTTAAAACAAATAAACAGCTCTTCAAATATCCTGGAGGAAGGACTTGAGAAGAAAACATATTCAAAGGGTTTTGGAATCCTCAAAACCAAATTCCTCAAAACCAAAACCATTGAGATCATTCTTATTACTAGAGCACAAGCCTAATTGGAACATTACATTTTGCTCTGGGCAGTAAATTCACTATTGTTATAAAATGATTAACAGTCTCACCATCTGTTACAGGTATAATAATAATTGACAGTTTTACTCATATCTAACATTGACATGATCTGTCTTTACATTCTCATCTTTGCCATTTAATTTGGTATATTTCTGAGCAATAACAATATATTAAATTATAAATGATACATATTTACTGATGAAACCTACTCCTTGTCTTGTTTTTCTTCTTAGTAATTACCCTCAATCATGACTTAAAGAGTTAAAAAACCCTCTAAAATATGATATTGGAAGGGAAAATATTGCATTAATTTTTAAGCCATGTCATATAGACTGAGACCAAAGGTCTGTTTAGCTTGCTGTTTCCTATTCTGATGATATGTCATAGATGGTGCTTAGAGGGAGATTGAGAATCAGGGCAGGCACAGAATAGTGCTCCTTTGAAACCTCCCAGTTTAGGGCATTTAACAGGGCAGAATTTTTGAGCCAGGGGCTATTATTTGTCCACTGTATTTAAAAGCCTCTAGTGGACCTGTCTTCTGTGATTTTTGTCTAGTTCTTTTTTGAGCATGTTCGGTCTTTTGGCCTCAACAGCTTACTGTGTCAATGGGTTGGACAGTTTATTATGTAATGTGGTTTTAAATTTGACACCTGGAAATTTCATTGGATGCCCTCCAGTTCCTGAATTGTGATGAAATACTGAATCCTCTCATTTTCTATGACTGCATTCAAAATCACTGGCAAGCAAGGATTCTTCTGGGGTTTGAATGAGAACTACAATGTAACTAAATAAGAAAAACATCCAATTTTATTTGTTAGAACAAAACATTTGCAAAAATCACTGATCCCAGGTACGACATTGAAACTTTTTTCTATCTTGTGATATAAATCTAAAGTCAGAATGAGGTAAGAACTCTAATGCCTCAATCAATTGACTGCTGGGAAAAAAATGGAGATGATGGCTTTAATTTATTTACTAACAAATATGTATCTCTAACATGAGTCCTGTGTAGATAATAAAAATCTTGACCAAAAAATAATTTTATTTTACTACAGAAGTTAGGAAACCTATACAAAACTACTTTAATGAAATAGCAAGAGAGCATACAGGAGAGGCTTGCTCATTTGTCTGATAGTCATTCATCATTGTTGATGAGATATCAAAAGAGCAAGGGAATAAAAAATCATAACCAAATATTTCAATGCTTCTAAAGTACTATATCTACCTGTATGTGCAGACTTTTGCTTGAATATTGGTGATTTCAAAGTTCAGCTTCTGGGTTTTTTGTTTGTTTTGCTATGTCTTGTCCAAGGTGGTCAAATCCTTTCATATATGTTGTTGAGAAACTGTAATCCTTTTAAGATTACTGTCAAACACAATGAGAAAAAGAAGTTGATAGACCAAAATATGAATGTGGGTGGAAAAGAAATGAAAAACTTATACACAGGTTAAGTAGGCAATGTAGGCCATGCTTGGGCAGCATTCTAATTTATTGACGACAATCAATGTTTTATATTTGACAGAGGTATTTTGTTAACAACTTTTCAGTCTGTGCTTTATGAGGGAAAACAAACACCATTAAATAATGTCATTATGACTTGGGATCAAATTATGACTTCCCATTCTGATTCCCAGGTAATGTCTTCTTACTTTTTATATGACTTTAAGGACTGATTCAACCTGTTGCCTCACGTCAGGACTGTAAAATCAGGTCTTGCTGGATGTCTATGCAATATAGACCTCAATTTCTGCTCAAACTTTGGCATATTGATTTGCCCATTTCTTCCTCAATTAATGATTTTCTGGACCCTTGACTTTCTGATATTTTTTAGATGTTTTCATATTTACTATTATTGATTCAGATTTAAAGGATTATTTTTGTTTCCTGGCTTTGCAAATTACTCATGACCCAGTAACAGAAATATGCCTGTTAGGGACACTAGTGACATGAATAGTTTGACAATGAAACTGAATAACAATAACATAAAAACAAAAGTTAATAACCACTACCCACATATATTTTTAGCAAAAACAGGTTAGTTAACTTGCTCGCTCATAATTCCCCTTCTGTGCTGAAGAGAAGCTGTCACAATGCAACAATTTCTAACAAGAATTAGTATACTTCAGGACAATGTCTTACTGCCTAGATACAAGTAATATAATTTAGTTACTTAAACATGAGTTAAGTCTTTTTTGTGTTTTTTAAAGCTGAGGCCTTTGCTTTTGTAAAGCAGACATAAATCCCTGGGTCCATTTCCTCTGAATATTTAAATATCTGTCACCCAGCTTTGGTATCAGGTCTATCTGTGTACTTTGGCATTTTTTGTTCTTAAAATTCAATCAAATACATAAAAAAGTTAAATATTTCTTAGTCTATCTGGTTTTTTAAGACATTATGTAGATGTCCATCAAACGGATTATGAAGACGAGAGTGGGATTTCAGTACCCCTTAATGAATCTTAAACTATTCATGAAGGTCAATGGGTTAAATTTGTTCATTTTCTAAATTGGAGCAATCCACCATGTGGAAAAATACACTGAGCTTCTAAATGAAAAGGAATTATGAACATACATATTTTTGTTTGTTTGTTTTGTTTTGTTTAATTTTTTGCCACAATTTTACTCATTATTTGCTTATTTAGCTAGCTCATAATGTTTCTTCTCTTTATAGTTTCTTCTTTTTATAACTCCTACATGTTGTATTTCATAGGCTGGGAATCATGAAAATCTCACAGTCTTGTTCTTACTAAGACAGTAGAAGAGATAAGAACCTTACAGGAGTGCAAAATTAACAGAGCAGAGCAACAAGGCTAATAGGGAAAAGCAGCAGGGAGCAAATAGAGAAATAAAATGCCCACTGGTATGATGCAGTAATGCGTGCTGGTCTGTACTGACCTTGTGCCCCTAGAGTTGAGCACTGTGATATGACATGGAGGAACAATGTTGCTTCATGTGATGGTGGTAGTCACAGTAAGATCAGAGGCATCTACATCCTTTGGTACAATGGCTGTGGAATATTTTCATCCTTTATCCTTTCCACAGAACTGTGATCCATGGTTTAAAATGTCCACAGTTTTGCATGTTCTTTCCTTCTGTGTCCGCAAAAATCTCAGCCATGAATCATCTGAGGACTGATATTTTACTAATGTCTGAGGCTATACCATGTACCTGAAATAATGACTAAGAAATGTCTTTGGTGGTCAGTGCCCATTCAGAGATTAAATAGTTTTAAAATTTTTGAGAGTCGATATTGGAGGCTGTTTAATGCCTTTGGATCCCATAACTCTAAGGTGCCCTGGTAATTTCCTCAATGACTTAAATGTCTCCCTGCAGTGTTCAATGTCTTTTGACCTTGTTAAAATAATTATTCTTTTACACCACAGAGAATGTCCCATTGTCAAACTAGAGATAGGGTCAAATAAGATTTGCTGTTTTCTAGAGAAAATTCTACTACTTCTACTTCTACTTCTACTTCTATTCTACTTCTACTTCATTCTACTTCTGTGTAACTGTATCAAGGTACACTGGGGAAAGGTGTGTCATTTGTCATCAGGGTCAGAAATCATAAGGAATGATCACTGAATTGTTTTTCAGGAGAGTAATTTGCTGAAATAGATCTTAGATGAGAGTTCTCCTTGCTGGAGAACTCAGATTTTATTCAAATCTGAATACCAGATCTTTGCCTGAGGGCTTCTTTGTAATGATGAATCTGTTCATGATACTAAGCATTAGGAGAAGCCTGTGGATGGAAGGAAAATTCTGTAGGACACCATCTCAGGCCCAAAGAATTTCTCTGGATAGGGAATTTTATGAACTGATTTTTAAAAACGTGGGCTTATGAACCTGGACCTGGTCCAGCCTGTGCCAAAGTCTGAGTTTAATAAAATGTTTAATGAAATGTTTAATGAAATACATTAACTTAATCAAAATTACATTTACAAGTAAGTAAATGTTTCTGATGATTTTGTTGTAACACAGACCTTTTAACATAATTTCATTTAAACAGGTGGAGGAAAAGGTGAAAATACTGTGTTAAGCAAAATAACTTCAGTAATAGACCAAGAAAAGCCTGATTTTCAAGATGACTTAAAAAGCTATCTGCAACTATTATTTTGGTTTAAGGTATTTTTACTTATAGGAAGATACAAAAAAAAAGGGTGTGTGGAGTTCTCATGAAGTGTCACAATGGAAGTATGAAGAGAGACTTCAATCACTGCAGGGCATAACCAAATTTATTATTTAGTAGGCAGGAACAAGCTGACATTTAACAATCAAAAATAGCTAAATGCATCTTCTGAGCTGGACTGAACTTTCACCCTATGCCAGAAATAAATCCAGAACTTCATTCTTGCTCTTCTGACTGTGCTGTGTTGAATACTTCTTCAGTATTCAGATAATTAAATGGATGTCATAAACAAAACATATTTACATGTAGGAAAAAAAATAAAATGGTTGTTGTCTATTTTTTTTTCCAATTAATCACTTCACTGTCCTGCAGAGTAACCCCTGAGTAACTCGTAAGATTAGAAAGAACATGTATTTTTTGTAACCACATGAATAAAAATTTGGGGTGGGGGATTGAGGTGTGTTCTCAACTTTGTTTTTGTAGAGTTTGATTTATCTCTTGCAAATAAAGTTAAGACTTGTTTTTCTTTATTCATACTCTTTTTCAAGATAAAGGACAGAAAGATTCTTCCAATTATATCAGTGGGAAGTTATTGCACATGAGGGTTGAGGTACAGCAACGAGGACATCATATTTCTTTAAGTGAGCTGATTTTTTTTTTTAATTATGTGCTATATGTCATTATTTGGTAAGAAACTCATGGGAACAGTGATCAACCAGTCCAAGGCTTAGTGAAGAATTGTGACTCTGGGACAAAAATATTCAGTATTTTAAGCTGCATGGCTTTGCAGCCAGATTTGAAAAATACTTAGAGAGAGAAAGATGCAAGTAGCCTCTTTAATCCCTAATTGAAATAAACTGCAATAGACTCCCAGGAATATTTGAAAACTCCCATAGGTGTCATTGCCTTGACTAGAATGACCTAAATGGTTGAGTTCTTTTTCAGAGTTATTCAGGTAGTTCACAGTCCCACCACTTGGCCTGCTTTTTCCTAGATATATAGCAAAATAGCTTGAGGTATAGTTGAGCCACTTTGAAGAATGATGTGCTTTTATGCAAAACTCATGGTCTGTGTTCAGTAAAGCCTGTGTTCAGAGAGAGTGGATTATCTTCAAAAGTGTAGGACTTAGTACACGAGTGGATCATGTTTATGGAGTTTCTTACCAGGATAGGCTTTAACAAGTTCTTCCCATGCAAAGAAAAGAGGCCTAGAAAACAGAGAATACTATTTCATCAGCTTTAAATGCTCAGGTATGCCATTCTCATAGGCCTAATGAGTTTTTAGATGGAAACTTCAAGAACCAAAGATAATAAAAGCCTGTGTAGCATGTACATTAATGAAACTGCCAGACTGCAAGCTGATAGGACTCCTCATGATACCTTATCAATTATTAGTCTTAAGGCATTATTTCACCTTATACAACAGGTTTGTGCATGGTCATTGTAAGCTGTATGAGGAAGACTGAATTAATAATGGAATTACTATTAACTGGATCAAACTGGAGACAGTTGGAACTGGTTAATTTTGTCAAATAATTAAAAGCAAAATGTCACTGCCTCAGTTCCCCTGGGGAATTTTTTTTCTATTTACAGAGTAAATAGTCTGACTACAGTAGGTATTGTCTCCAAGCAGAACCCAGACTATACTGTGCAAACAGTGAGCTGCCAAATAGTTGATATCAGAGAACCAACTGCTCTAGGCATGCCAGGCACATTTGTTAGAACGTACCTTTGGAATGAGATCCCTGATGGAGCACTTTGCATGTGGCTTGCTTAGACTAAAAGTTGATTGCACAGCTACACAATGACTTGGCTGGTCATTTTAAGGACAGATGAGAGCGATTTAGGCTTTTTGACATTTTCATCCAAAGTAGTTGGATTAGAGAAACATCAAAAACCTTTCACTTGGAAATGCTATGACAGTCCTACCTATTCTGAAATCTTTTCCACAGAAGAGATGTGTATTGGTAGTCTGAAAGAGAGATATCTGGTATATTATGGGGGGAATGCAGCCCTCTAGTCTGTAGGAAGGAAAGAAATAGCTAAGAAACTCACACACATCCTCCTTGCCTTTTTTTTCTCTTTTTTTTTTTTTTAATAATACCTTGAAGCAGCCTAGTTCCTTTATTCATGTGAGAGGGAAAAACAGAGTTTGGTAAAGCTGTTGATTTTCAGCACAGTGGAGGTCTGCACAGCACAACCAACACAAGGATGAGTTCAATCACTGTGCCCCTTCAAATACACTAGGACAGTCAAAATGCAAAAAGTCATACAGATGAGGGGACCCTGTTAGAAGAAAATAACAGGGAGAGTAATAAAGGATCATTCCTCAATAGTGACTGGAAGAGGTCTCAATATTTTCTTTGTTGAACTTTTACAAAATACTGAAAAGCAAATAGAAATCCTTTTTTAAAATCAGGTTTTGGGTAAATGTTTAAACAGTTTTAGTTTCTTCACAGTAGGTCAGCGATTCATTGTTTAAAGGGCACAATAACTAAATATTCAGCACAGAAGACAGTACATGGAAGGAAGACAGGCAGATATATAATAAAGGCCTATGAGAAGCAGAGATGAAATTTCAAGCTGCCTTAAATCATCCCTTTGCAACACATGTACAGGCAAATGATCAGATTTTAGGCTGCATGCAATTGTCAGAAATTCAATAAAATTATGAAAGTAGGAAACAGTGTATCATAAATGAACAGTCTGGAAGCAGACTTGAGCCTGAAAGGGAGAATGAATTAAAGGCACCAGAGTTTCCTTTGCTATGGCACCATTTCAGATTCAGTATTTTTCCTGTTTCAAAGGCATGGTTCATTTCATAGCTGTTTCTGACAGTAATGCATCAACAGAGAAGGTGTCTAAGCAGAGAGTTTCGCACATAAAGTAACCTGATAAAGTAAATTAGTAGTGTAAGAAAGGCACTGAAATCTGTATATGAAGTAATTTTAATCTTGATTTCCAGTATTTAAACACAAGTACTTTTCTTGAAAAATGGTGTGTGGCAAAAATATGCTTTCTGCAACAGTGATTTCTATTAATTTTCTTCACACATTGATTTAACCATTATGTGCAGGACTGTAACTTTAAAGTCAAAATAAACATTTATAGAACTTTGCATTAAGGTTTTATAAATTATGTGCAACATATCATTAATAGATCCAGCAGAATTTAATCAAATGCCATTAATCAGTTCTAGAAATCCATGAATAATTTATAATAACTGCTTATAACCTGCTATAGTACATATTAAAAATGATTTTGACATTCTCAGGAATATTATTAAAAAATTCTTAGTTATTCATAAACTATTTGTAAATGGGATAATAAGTGATATCTGCCTAAAATTCTCTTGATTCCCAATAACATCATCTACTTTATTTTTAGCCCATTATTGACTATTGTTCGTGTTCCTTTTGCGTAAAGAATTTTAGATCCTTCCAATTCTGTGTAATTTGCCTTTAGCTGGCAGGTTGGTTATAAACACATTGTGCATTTTTAACAAGAAGTTTCTAGTCCTCAGATGAAATGCTGCTGTAAAATCAGTCATTTTTATCATCTGTTCTGCATTTTCTGGATGCTATGAAACAATAGTTACTGTTTTAATTGCTGCAAGTTATCTGGCAGAATTATGCCTAACACTAATACAGATTTTGTGCACCTCTGAAACAAGATGTTTATTACAGTCATTCTCTGAAAATGATGACATAATATCTTCAATCTATAGTAGTCTAATCATTCAGAGTGGACTATTTACGTAGTTTTTCTTCTTTTGGCTTACTTCTCACAGTTTTTATATAGTAGGACTTACTAACCACGCCTTTCCTCTGCTGTTCTTGATATGACCGCTACCACTTCTCCTAAGTTTCTCTTCTGACTTCCTCTTCTAGTTCCTCTTCCTGATGGGTAAGTTCAGACCCCAGAGACTGAAGAAAGAAGTTGTGATGACCTCTATCTCTTTAAAAAGCCAAAACAAAATGGCAAAACCCAGAAAGGCCTGACTTGAAGCAGTTGCAATTGTGGTACTCCATTGAGAAAATGAGTGTGAGGACTAAGTTCATACTGAAGTCCCTGTTGGGCAGGAGAAATGACATTTTATTGAAGTAGACTGTCTTCTGTCTGCTGGTATATCAGTAAAGGAGTCAGATTAATAGGAACATCCTGAGGAAGTTAATTTCTCTTGGGATCAAAGCTAAATCCTAATCCTTGTCCCTGAGTTGGGGTTCTTGGTTTAGTTGGAAGACAATATTATGGAGAATTTATTATTGAACTAGTAGCTAGTCTAGTCATAATTGTCTAACCTTAGATTTTTCTAAAGCCTAATTTAAATAACTGTTCTTGCTATGTTAATTGCAAAAATGGAGCAAACCCCCAGTCTTTTAGAAAAACACAGTGTCTGATGTACACCCACCACTAGCGTCCCTTTCCGGCATTACTGCTTGGAGCTGACCCTCGGTGCTGGTGATTACTGTCTTGAGCACACACTTAGCATAAAGCAATCTGTATTTACACTTTCCAAGCTCCAATTTCTGGTTGTTGTTTTAGGGATACTCACCTTCACAGGTGGTTTAAGCAAAGGTCCAGGAGTGGAGGAAGCATAGACACAATCACTTTCTGATGTTGTTTCTGCCTTGGGCAATGCCATAGACAGCTGTGAACTGCAGTGCTTGACTGCCACCACTGAATGCATGGCCTGTTCTTGATCCAGTGTATGGCATAGCCTCACTCAGCCAGTTATACTTTAGAAGTTCCTCTTTTCTTAGATAAATCAGAGTCCATGCATAACTGTTTTTAATTCCAACACCTTACCTTCAAAATGAGTGTCATGTACCCTGTTTTGAAGAATGATTACAAGATAGAGCTTGGGGAGGGTTTTTATCTACTTGAGTTTCCTGTGGGGAATGACTCTCAGATTTCAGCATTTGAGAATGTGAGTATTTGTTATTTCAACTGAAGGCCTAGATGTCTTCAAAAGGATGTAGTATCTAGCACATGGACTCTTTGAATTCAAAGTGACAGGAAGGCAAAGCATTCTTGGGGGCTACACATTTACCGTATTTATATTTTTGGTTTTCCTGCCTGAAAGGCAACAAGAGAAGCTTGTGTTAAATTGAAGAGCAAGCAACTTCTATTTCTAGACCTGCTTTTAAAAGAGAATGTGTTAAAACGGCAGTTAATTTTCTCCAGAAAATAAGCAAATTCATGTGACAAAGGTTTACACTCAAGGCTCTGGAGTCCAGAAATGATAGTAGCAGTCACAAGAAGTGATGCTACCATGACTTGCAGTTTCTAGGCTTGGCTTTGGGAGTCTTCCTGTGAGTGCCCTCTCCACATACACCCACAGGAACTGTGTATCTCTCTTATTTCCTGTAGTACATTTTCTGGGATAGTGCACTTTTCTCAAAAACCTTTCAAAATATTTGTTGGCTTCTTGTCTTCTTTCCTACTTTCCCTCTCTCTGTCTGTATCTTTCTCCTTTTGCTTTTAAGAATGATGTAAAAATTGTAGAGTAGCAACTAAAATTTTTTTTTTGTCAGATTTGTAAGAGTTAGCTAAGGTGACAGATCTAGTATTCCTGCTTTAGGCATCATTTGAAGTTTGTTTACTCCACACCTCAGCGAAATGTGTACCAAGAAATCAGTAAGAAATGTGTTAAAATGAAA
The DNA here is from genome assembly GCA_037834095.1 of Argya squamiceps. NCBI lineage: Eukaryota > Metazoa > Chordata > Aves > Passeriformes > Leiothrichidae > Argya > Argya squamiceps. The sequence goes on along the minus strand of JBBMKD010000102.1, from coordinate 76,745,192 downwards.
ATGTAGCTCTGAGTCACTAAAAAAAAGCTTTGCTTATTGTTTTATCTGTCCATTTAAAATTCTAATTTCTTATGAATTATCAACTTGAAGCAAGTCATGGGAGTATAGAAGAACATTTTTATTAAAAATGCACTTTTAATCATATTTTATTTACAAACATTTGCATTTTTTACTCTAAATTTATTGCTCTTTCCTTTTAAAAGTAGTGTGCTGCTTAGATTACAGGATTTCTGCTGAATTCAATGTGAGTTTTGTAACTGACATAATAAAGAAGTCTTTCTATCCATGTTGTATGAACAAATTTTTATCAAATAGGTGAATATTTTCTCTTAATGAAAAACTCTTCCTAAAATAGTTTTGAAATACAAAATCCACCAAGACTTGACTTATGACATTCACCAATTCTCTATAAAAATTTGTGCTTTTTTTTCAAACTTTATTACTGTTCTTAAGTTTACAGGTTTATACTTTATACAGGCGTGCAGAGATACATCCCTGTGGAATTGATTGGGAAAAAAATGTCTGGAAAAATATAAGGATCCATTTGTAGGGCAATACATTAAATGGTAACATTAGAAGACTTAATAGTAGTAGTATCTCCAAAGATCCTAAAGGCTTATATTGGAAGTGGTGTTAAGTGGTTTTGCTTAACCTATTTTACTTCCTAGGGTAAATGAGGCCAACTTACAGCAGTTTAAATACTAGTTGTCTTTTCTCTCGTGACACATTACTTTATATGCATGATGTGGTGTAGAGAGGGTTTTCTTCAATTTAGGACTCCTAAAACGAAGGTGATACTCACTTCCCCTTCCCCCTCCAACTGGAAGCATAAAAGGCAAATATCACGGTTTGAAATAAGAACAATTTACTGGAAACAACAATGAGATAAAAAAGGGACAATAATAGCACCAATATTAATCATGAAAGTGATAAATATAATAAAGAGAATGACACACATGCAAAAATGCTCACGCTGGACCCCACAACAATAAAAATATACCAGACATCTTTCCCCACCACATTTTCTCAAGTGGAAGGAAAGCTTTTTTCCTTGGAAGCAGGAGAGAGTCCCTTGGTATCAAATACCATTACGGTCCCAGTCACACCACCTCCTGGATATTGCAAAAAAATAGCCCTATCTTGGCCAAAACCAGGGCAGCCCCAAAGTTCCAACAGCATATCATAGTTAGATATTTATTATTAAGAGTCTTCTCTTAGTTTCAGGAAAATGGTCAAAAAGTAGTAACAGTGGGTCCAAATTTTCCTTGAAAACTGAATGATAATTATATTGCAGCAAATTTAGAATAAGATAGTTCACAAATTACAAATATAATAACTGTTAGCATAAAATCAGGGACAAGAAAAGAATGTCTGCTTTCCCAACAGCTTCTAGTTTTATTAGAGAATCAGTGTGAAATATTTCTCTCCTGGTTTTCTGTTGCAGGCAGGCTGAGCTGACTGTACTGTTCACAGGTCACAAAATACTTTAAAGCTTCAGACATGTGTTTGGGTGACTACTGTTTCCTTTCATGATTCCTTTCGTGGAGTTAGCTGATAACCAAAATTAGCCATGAATGACAAATAAAGCTCATTATTTTATTGAGATGGGGGACACACTCTGCACTACTTAGTTCAAGATGACACAGAGGAGAGCAAAAGCAGATAGACTGTGCCTTGTTCTGAGGCACAGCTGGCCTGAACTAGAGTGTTGCTCAGGTTCTCAGAAGTTTAGCTACCTCCATTAGCTATAAGACTTGCTGAAAGACCTATTAAACCATTTTGTGCTCTGCTGCATGACTTCAGGATTAATATCTAAAGTGACATTTCTTTGGTGTTAAGTCAGATTGTCCAGAAGGAGTTCCATCTTTCAGACTTAGCACTAGGCAGACCTCAAGGCAGTACTGGAGGAAATCCTGAATTTCTTTGCAAATAGGCCTGGAGATGGTTATATTTATTTGGTGTAAACCTTATGCATTTCTAGTTCAGAGAAGTCTGAGTAATGAATAATAAGCATGGATCACATTGGATCACCTTCCTATTGGCTTTAGCCTTAGGAGGTAATTAAACACACTTCCATGGAGGCAACAAAAATGTAGTATTTTTCTACCCTGAGAGCTGACACAGCATTACTTTTTCTTCTAGGCTTAGCATGAACATAAGCATTTGTGGCTTACTGACATAAAATAGGTCGAGGATTGAAGCATAATTAATTACGTGCCTTTTCTATAGTGAATCCTCAAACCTTGTGGCTGAATGAATTCCATTAGATGTACACACCTTTTTTTCTAGCTCTACCCTTATTTTTTGTCAACAGACAGTATTCAGAGCTCCTCAGATGTCTGAATTGATTATGCCCATCTACACTGTTTTCATCTGCTCTGTCTACTGAGATTTATTTTTTTTATTCATTTTGTGACAGCTACATAATTTGCTTTAGCTTTTTATTCCTCAGAACTGAAAATAAGTTTTGAACTACATGTTATTGCACTTCCCCAACAACAGTTATATCAGCATAATAATGCCTTTGTTATAATCAAATGTAGGTGTGTAATAATTTAAAAGTGAGAGTGATTTCCTTGGGCATTGTCTTAAAAAAGAGAACAGCACAGCAGCATAAATGCTCTCCCTTTCTGTATCAGACTTCAATATTCTGCCTCTCAGTGTGCTCACTGCATCACCTAAAGATTTCAGTGTGCTGGAGGTATCTAAAAAATCCCTCTCTACTTTAACCCTTTAAAGAAGCTCAGCTGTGCTGAATCTGGAGCTGAGGGAGGGCAATGCTTCTTTAAATGACAATGAAGGCAGTCGGGTTTCACTTCCTGGAAGAAACACAGCCACCACTGTGATGTGTTGCTGCTACATGGCAGGCAAAAGCAGGGGTCAATTTATCCCTCTATTTCTCCCTAAATAGTGTCCCTTTTCTTCCGCTGTTGCCTCCACCTCAAGGGCCGGAGTCAGGGAGCTGGTGGTGAGCCCTGTTGCTTAGTCTGGTCTTTATGTAAGGAAGAGACAGTGGGGCACAAAGGCTTCCTCTTTCCTCTGCCTCCCACATATAACTGTGTCTGTACCACACAGAATAAAAGCATCCAGCTGTTTGCAAGCTGCTCTGTGTGTAATGCCAGCATTTCTATGTCTGTGCCTATATGTGCTCGTGCTTTGCAGCTCCCCTCTCCTTGGGGCACGGTGCTGTGCACCCAGCAGTGCATTCATACTTTGGTTGCCTGTGTCTGGTGCTTAGTGTGGCATGTACAAAAGGCCCATTTCAGTGAATGCCTTCTGGGCCTTGGTGGTTTTTTGCAGAGTTAGATGAGTGTCATGGAATTATCCCCAATGTTCTGCCCCTTCTGCTCATGTGAAATGATCAAAAAATATTCACAAAACATAATTTTTTTTAATAATGTGAGTAATTTTTTGGAATGTTTCAACTGGCTCCACTACTGAGCTCTCATCTGTTGTAATTTCTCCTCCTGGGCAAGAGAAAACCAACGGGCAGCCTTTGGACTAGCAGCCAATGGATTAATTTGAAAGTTTTCCAAGTATTGAGCGTTGCAAGACAAAGAGATTTTGTAATAGTGCTGGACATTATATAGGCTTTATGAACAACCTCACTTGTTAGAATTATTGCTTCCAGAACTCATCTAGAGAATTAAAAGCTCTAGTTTTCTCTGTCTAAACAGAAACCTCACTGCTGGAGAAATGATCTTATGAAACAGCTCCAAGCTCTTAGTTACTATTTTTACCACCAAATTTGCCTGCAGCTGCCAGTTTGAATTACTTCCATCTTTTCTCTGCTTAGAACAACCAAGGGAGTAGAGAAAAGAGAAAAAGAGGTTCTTTAGAGATTCTGATTCTTCAAGATGCAGTAAGAATTTGTGTACCTGAAAATTCGATAGGCATGGAGCCAGAATGGACAGAACAATTGATTCCAGCATTTGTCTGTGTTGGTTCCTCCTTTTTCCTCATGTAACCAATTGGCTTATTACTACTGCAGTATAAATCTGTAGACAATCTAGGACAAAAATGCATGTTACTTTCCTTATGCATTGCTGATTTTAATAGGGTAGAAGAGTTAGCAATTCAGAAAAAAACTGTGCATGACTTTATTTAAGAATTCAAACCTAGGCTTGGATTTATAAAACTAATAGCTATACTTTTAATGTTTCAAGTGATAAAGAAAAAATATAGCACAAAATACAGCAATTGCTTGTAGTTTTGATTTATAGAGTCTGATATGTGTTGACCTCACTCTGTCTACAAAGCAAAGGAGTGTGGGGTTGTCTCCTCTTATCACTTTTATTACAGTGATCAGTCTACTGTAATTTTTATCTATTTCCTGAGATACTGACAGTCTAGTGTTCCTGGCTTTTACTTTTCTGTGATCTAAAAAATTGTGTTAGAATAATTGTGTCAATTGAAAATTTGATGGTTGTATTTAAAAGCACACATATTTTTCCCTATAGCATGCTATTGTGTTTATTATTACCATGACTGAAATTAAAAAAAAAAAATAAAAAGAGATGAAATTTCAGGATTTTTACAGAAAATCTTTCTCAAGCTTGGTCATGTCATGATTAAATTTGGTTTCTACATTTTCTCAACTGTGTCACAGAAAAAGAACTGTTATATGGTTCTCTCCCATGATGCATTCACAGTAGGCATGTTCAATAACTGTGCTATTTTTTTCTTCAAATTCCAGCCATGTGACTGTGCTAAAAATAATTCTGCCTGTGACTTCTGGCTTTGTAGATTTGCTATATTTGCTGTAAATGGAAGAAGATGAGTAGGGACTTGGAGTCAAACCTGATTGCTCAGTAGTGGTCTCTTACTGAAGCTGTGAGATGTCATATAAAGAAACAGATATTAATTGACAGAATTAATTTGAATTATTACTGGTGTTCTTCACATTCTAATACTGTGTTCTATTTATGGACGGATAGGGAAAAGTAGATATCTTCAGAATACTTTGAACTTCACTTCTAATTACTTCTATTTTAAAAGATGTAAGTTCAGATGAAAGGTGGAATTAGGAAGCTATTTGCATCATACATTTACCTTCTTTCTCTGGAGAACTGAGTAACATTTGTGGCAAAAACCCCAGATTCTCCATCACCAAGGCAACAGATTAACCTATGCCAATAATGCAAACATGATTATGCATAAAGATTAATATTTTGTGGAGTGCATAGTGGGGATTCCAATGGTTTTATTAAATAAGGTACTGAAGAAAAGAACCTGTTAATTAACCTTTTAAATTTACCAAAAGGAGGGCTGTGTGGGTAAATGCCTGGGAACCTTAATGCAAAGGGCAGAAGACACAGCAGGCAATATCCATGATGATAGAACATCACCTGATGGGAGATAGATTTACAAACCAATACCCTACTGCTTTGAGATAAGGGATCATTTTGTTTTCATAACTTCCTGCTGAACTGACCATCCACCTGAGGCTTTGAATTTCCTCCCAACTGCATTTTTGCCACAATTTAATGAATGCCAAGGCCAGAAGAGGCATGTGTTAGGGTTGATCCAGAAGATAATCTGTTGTACAAAATGTTTATGGACTATTTCAACTGAAGTCAATGGAAGACTATTTATTTAAGTTGAGCAGATCTCTCTCCTCTTTTAGAGAGGTTTTTTTTTTTTTTTTTTCCTTCTAGCAGTTAGCCTTTCATGGGATCCTGGCTTCTAATTAATAAAATACATTGCTCAAATTTCATTTATGCTATAGTGTAGGGTATTTTCACACAGTGTTGAGGAATCTTCTGGGTAAAATGTGTGTGCTAAAGCTCTAACACACAGCCAATGAAATATAAAGGAGTCTTACTGTGACTTGAAATCATACCTATGTATATTTACTATATTTGCAACCTTTGTATTTTCATAGTGAAATATCTTCCTAGTGGATAACATTAATTTTCAAATGAAAATCCAATTAATATTTTCCTAGAAAATACTTGTGAGTGCCGCCCAGTGTTTTATATCATGAATTTTGAATATTGTGACAACTGAAGAAATACATGCATGTATGTATGTATATAACATACAACACACTTGATACTGTAATTTCTCTATTGTCAATACACGCAAGAGCTTATCTGTCTTTTCTCTTGCCTTACTTTATACAGAAATTCTCAGAGAAAGTGACAGAGCCCTGGCAGCAAAGTGGCTTTAAAACTTGATGATCATTTATTTGCATGGAATCTCATCTGAACGAATCAACTTTTACTTCTGCTACAACATTTTTTTCAAGTCTGAATTCTCCAGAGAGATAATTGAATGACGAAGCAGTACTTTGACTGCAAGGAGAGGAAACCCGAGAAAGAAACCTGAGGTTTTAAGAATTTGTTTTAGCAATTGAAAAACCAAAGACAGTAGGAAGAGAAGAAAAAGTTTAATACTGGCTGGTGACACGGGAAGGATCTTTTTTTTACCACTGGGAAGCAAGGAGGGACAAAGGATTCTGAATGCTGCACAGCACCCTGACCCAGCTGAGACAATACCTTAATGTGATTAAATGGTATGTGAGAAAGTATTGAGAGGGACTTCTGATACAAGAAAAAATTCACTTGTCAATTTGCTATTAAATATCCCTGAAAAAGTGAACTGTAAATCAGGAGTGTGTGTGTTCAACTGGAGGTCTGGGGAAGACAGCTGTGCTTAAAAGATATTGGCATATCAACAGTGGATTCAGGGCTTTCCTAGATGCGTGGCATAGGAGGTGCTATTTTCACAAATTAGAAACTAAATGAGAGGAAGTAATAGGGAAGCCAGTAAAAGAGAGTATTTGAAACATTCCAGAAAGAAAGCCAGAAAGACATTAATGGAAAAAATACAAAAATGACATCTCTCACCCTTTAATAAATTAATCCAAATTGCTTTATTTTCCTGCACTTATGAGAAATTCATCAGAAGAATGGATGTCCACAGTTAAAGACAAATAAACAAAAGTCAGTCCTCAATTAAAAAAAAATATTCTTACAATGTCCAGTATGTTGCTTGTATGCCATTGAAGAAAGGTTACAAATAGACACAGGGAAGAGAAGCTAATGCCCACTTTGCTGAAGAACATAGCCTCTGGATACTGCTGTGCCCACAAAGGAATCACAACTGATTTTGATGGTAAAAGTTTGTGCAAAATGTCACTCCATGCATGGTGAGCTGTCTGATCTCTAGAAGACAAGATCAGTGCTTAGTTTAGTTTAGTTTATAATCTTTTAACAAAATGGGATGCTTAAATTCCCAGTCTAACTCATGGTAGTGTAAACATTGAGCACCCAGGCCCAGGAAATACTGGGACATATTTGGTAGTTATGTTCTGACTCTTCCTGCCTGTGTTTTTTGGTTAAAACGTGGGTTTTGTGGGCTTTGGTCCAAGTTATCCATTTTAGAACTCCATATGACCTGGAATTTTTGGCTGACCCATATGCACCATAAAGTAAAACTTTATATATTCTCAACACTCTGAAGCGGGATGTATCCCAGAGTCACATTCACTGTATTTGTCTGCTACAAAGAGCTCCTTTGCCTTGCCAAAGAAAAGCACACAAAATATTCATAGAGCCTTGCAGAAGGGAACAGACATTATAATTTTCAGACCAACAGATATTTAGATGGACATGGTAGAAGGACACCAAGACTACCAACCACAAAAGCAACCCAAAAATCTGGAGTCCAAAAGTAGTAAAATCTGGGATTTTTTTATTTCAGTGAAAGTTAGACTGTTACACAGTACATATGTGTTTAAATATCTAGAAGGATGTAGGCCTGACTGATCACTGAAAGGGGAATTGAGGCAGATCAGAATTAGAAGGGATTTTCCCCAGACAGATTTGTGCTCCACAAAAATTAATATTATCACAAAGCTAGCCCCAGCCCAAGATAAAAATCCTTAAGAATTGAAGGGAAATGGTAGGAGCTGGAGTTACTAAGAAGCAGGACACAAGCATATAGACAAGTGAAAACAATGCCTAGGGAAATACCACAAATTATATTCTTTTCTAACCAGTCTAGGTTTCAAGTAGCAAATCTACAGCCAAAACCTTCCTTTTCTCTGTGCTCTGCACCATTTCCTAATTTCTCTGAATACTCAAATTTGAGTGGTCTTTGAAGCATCAGGCTCAGGTCACCCATTTAACCTAACATTTCCTACCAAAGAAGGAGTTTAAGCTGGAATTTTCTAGAGAAGAAAATTATACCTTTTTGCACAAGCTGCTGGGAAAAATCAATGTTTTAAATTTTTTTTTGTATTTTCCCATCCAATTTCTTTGTTATGAGGAGTATTTTATTAAAGACACAGACAGATTCACTATGGTTAACTAAGTTCAGCATTTGTCATTTAATTTTTGTGGCTTTGGCAGTTTGGCTGTTTAAGTAAATCCATGAATCTTAAAGGCAAAATCAAGTAGATTTGAAACTGTCATTACTGTTTCTTCGTATGGCCCATTCAGTTAATGACTACAATCTACCATAAATCTGCTTTTGCTTCTAAAAGTCAAGCCCTCACATTTAAATAATATGGTGATCTTTTTCTCATAGTGCCTATAATGTTATTTTCTGTCTGCTGTCGAAACAAACAAAATGCTAAGAAGAGTTACAGCAATATTAGGATAAATAGATATCTGTCAATAAGAGTCATATTTGGTGGTTCATTTTTTCTTCAGTGCGTAGACACCTTTTTTATAGAAAGAGAAATTGTTCCTCTGGCACTGTTTAAGACTTGTCTACATATCTTGTGGGAAATGAGTGGACTGGTGGGTTGCATTCTATCCCCTCCCCCACCCCCATAAAAACCTTTCCACTTTTTCCTCCAAGCACTTGAAGACCTCAGAGCAAGATCAGATTTACATATACAGCTTCACAGTTCAAGTGTATGAGATGTCCTTTCTTTGCCTGTTGGTGTTATAACCAAAAAAACCCAATAGACCCTGTAGTTCCAGAGAGGTGGGCATGAGTATCTGAAGAGTCCTTGTAGCGGAAATATTTTTGTCTTCTGAACATCATACTAGATGTTGTGGGTAAAAGATGAAGTTTGCTACAGGGATGTACCATCAGCAGATGTGATCTTTGAGTCAGAGAGGTGGGGAAGGTATTGTTACATTTGTCTCTCAAGTTTGGCCTAGTAATTTTGCAGTATTTCCTCTTTTTTATAAGATCTATGAAAATTATGATGATTTAAAAAAAAAATTGTCCCATCTAAGTTTAAGTAAATGGCAGAAACTTTTGGATGCAACTATTAAATATTTTTAATTTTTTAAAAAATATTTTCATGTGTGATGCATTTGAATTTTTTTTCACCATTATGTAAGAATAAAGTGGAAAATTCAGGAGTAGAGATGATAAAGGACATCTTCCTTCATTTGCAAGTCTATGGAAGACTTCCTCTTTTTCATTTCATCAATCTAGTGGTGCAGACAGCAATAAGGATAAAATGAGGTTAGTTCTGAGATAGACTGAATCTGTCAGTGTGCACTACACTTTGGCAGGATTCCATAACAGCCTGAAAGTTGGTGAACTGAGATGAAGAAGCACTTTCATAGCTATAAACTAGACATGTCAGCATGCTGACGCCTAACACCCAGGAAAAAAACCCAACAAACCCTGAGCTTTCAAGAGATACCATACCTGCTTCTAATAATAAATGACATAATAAATGACATGTTACTTCCTGGCTATTCTCTTAAACTGAGCTATGTTTATCCTCTACCTGGCTCCATGATAACTTTGAAGTTTGGTTTAAAAGTCTTTTCAAAAAGTAATTCCCATTCATGGTCCAGACCTGGGCAGGCAGGAATTACAACAAACTTGTTCAGCAAATTTCATCACCAATTTGCAATATTCACAGAACAGTTTCATCCAGCTGTGCGTATATCAGTGCTTCTGGTCGACTTTTAAGTTCACAAATGTGAAGCAGGATAAAGGCACACAAAGCAACTATACTGGAATGATCTCTACTGTGAAGTGGGCAGTTTGTTTTGTTAAAAAGAGAATAGAATTGGATTTGGCATTTGATAGTTTGAAACAAAAGCCACTGTGTCATGCCACTTTACAGTCCAGCTTTGAATAGTATATCTTGGCAAAATGCAACAATATTTCTCCTTTGGCATCCAAAGGGAAATTTGTTCTTCCAAATAGAGTATCCATCCTTAATTTAAAGTGGTTTAAACTAATCAGTTTTGACTGTAAAGAGTCAAGATCAATAACAAATAAATATGTTTTCTGCTGATCAGCAGGTATTCTAATTCACCAGCACTTTCAATCAATTTTATTGAGCTTTGTTCAGGTCTGTTTTCACAGGCACAACATTTTGTAGTATAGAAAAGCTTGGCAAATAAAATGTAACTACAAGAAATTGCTATTAACAGCAGGTATAAAAAGGCTCAATTTGAAAAATTCTAACAACCATTATAAAGTCATGAAAGCAGGGAAACAGACATAGAGCAGATCAGTAGATTATTGAGCTAAGTCACAAAGATCGCTTCCCTTTTCTTTTTCTCTGTTTTCTTCTCAAAGAATTTTATGATGATTTTATACAATTTTCTTAATTGAAGCCCAGTCATCTCTGGGAGTTGAAATGAGAGTTTTGGTGTTTTTAAAATTTTCATTATTTATTTGTTTATTTCTGCTTGTATTGACTCTATCAGAGGTGGTCCAGAAATAGAACTTACATAAACCAGAGAAACAAATGATAAAAAATAATACACATAAATGTTCATTTGAATACCTTATTTATTAAAAAAATATTGTTAGTAATGTCTTTGTCCTCTCCCTATTTTTTTGTCATACAATGAATATTAGCGTGTTACCTGAGACCCTGCCTCTGGCTAGCTTTGTAACAATACAAAGTTAAAGTAAAGGTAATCCCTCTTGAAGAAATTTCTTTTCCTTTTTTGAGTGTTTCACAGTGAAATAGTTGTGGTGGTATATCTGAATTAGTAGAGTGTAACAAAATTTAAACCAGGTGTAGGAGACCTTATTTACATCCTTATTGCTGCTCCTTTCCACATCTGATCTTAATTTGTATCTTTTGGTCAGTGAAACTGTGCAGTAAGTTTCATGAGGATCTCTGCATGTTCTTTTCCTTTCCACAACTAGAGATACATAAACACAAAAAAGAGGGAAAAATGTAGGGTCATAACAAAAACTTCATGATCTCCAGAAAAATTTAATTCTACAAACAAGCTAGGAGCTAAACAAAACTGAAGCTTTTCATATGATCATAAAAATTCATGTACTCCTTTTCCTTATTATAATTTTTTCTGTTTTAGCATGAAATAGATGTAGAACGGTATAAATACATGGTAAAAAGGAAATTTTCATGAAATTTTCAAAATATTTTCAATCTTCTGTTCCACAAGGAGCAGTGCTATACTCCTCACTGCTCAGGTCAAAGTTGACCTCATGAGAGCTTAGTCAATTCTTCTAATTCAGTTTGTTACTTAATTAGTAACAGAGGCTGTTAACAGAGGCTGTTAAGAGAGGTTATTGCAGTGAATACATCTTCCCAGCTATGTCAAAGCAAAAAATATCCCTAACGATTATAGGCACAGGTCTTCTCATGTTTGATGTCATAACTTCATTTTACAGATAATATTAAATGTTGATGGCTATGATTTTGGCAAATAAGCTTTATGATACCTCAGAGATGGCTACAGATCTTAAAAAATCATTCTGAATAACCAGCTTGTACTTTCTGTTTTTCCAAATGATTTGCCAGCAAACCAAGGAAGTTTTCAGTTCTCTCTCCCTCAGTTTTAATCAAATGATGTAAAGCACCTCTAAATCTGAATTCAGTAATGAAACAGTGGTCACACAGGCACTTCATTTTTTTATCTATTGCTCTTAAGAGTTCTCTGTGCTCTTCACTACTTGAAATTACATTTCTCAACGTCATCTAGAAAAAAAAAATAGCTGACTCCAATTAAAATGCCCCTGAATTTAATTTCCTTCAGATTTCGTTCAAATAATTTTTGGGAGCATTACTTTTAAGTAGGTAGATCTCCAGGGATGAATAATTGATTTTTGTTTTGTTTTGTTTTTTTTCCTTGTACCTGTGTGAATTTTATCTTGGGATTGAATTTCACGGGGGTTCAGAGCAATAAACAGAAACTATGCAGTTACACTTCCTCTGACTCTGTGAGAGGCTGATGAAATGTTTACAGCATTGCCTTCATTGTAATTGTGTGAGAGTCTTCTCTGTATTCCAGGTGGGATGTTAAACTCAATGATGCCATTGATATCACTCCAAACTCTGCCTTAAGAGGTACATATATGTGAATTTATTCCTGAACCTGTACATTAACTAAATCTATCATAGGTGATGCACACAAAAAGTTCTAATATGACATAATTCTTTGCAAAGTCTCTGTTTGTGGAACTGCGCAGGTGATCCAACATTTGATTCTTGCAGTTGCTTGGGATAAGCCACCAAGTTTTGCCTGAGTTCAGTCTAAGGGTGGTATTTGTCATCACACTCATGTACGTGGGGAAAGTTTAAGTTTTGCTTTCAGTTACACTGAAATTGTTCTCACAGTTTCAGTTCTAAAGGTCAGCTGTCAGAGGGAAATGAAAGCTTTAAAATAGCTCTGAAATATTGTTTTGGAAAGCTGTTGAAAATGTCAACTGAATTCTGTGTCTGCTAGTAATATTTGGGCATTTTTCAATGTTCCCTGGGATCCAATGTAGGTTGGTAACTTTGAGAGAATTCACAAACTCTTCTTTCAATCCAAGTGGCAGGGCTATGTTTCTACAAGGATTAGAGGAAGCCTGTCTCTTTTCATGTTGTGATACACACACAAGTACACAGATCTAGAGCTTGATGAGTTCCCATGTCCCATACAGTACATGCGTTTCTCCTGGGTCAGACTTCCCAGGTGTTGAACCTGTCTCTCTGTTGTGCTGTATTTTCTGTTGCTAAATCTCATACATGTCAAACTCTTTTGATTCAAAGAAATGACAAAAAAGTTTTTCTATGTGTGGCTTGGGATTTGGCAGATCCTCTTGTCTTGGGGTGACATGGTGTTTGTATCCCAACCGTCTGATAGGTCTGGGAGCTGGGGGAGGGGAGAGGTGCGCAGTTTGTTTTTGGAAACTGTCCTCCGCCGACTGGCCTTGTGAGTTGAATTCAACACACACAGAGAGTTTTTTTTTTCAGTAGTTAGTTAGCTAGCATAGATAGCAGCAGGAGGAGATGCTCTGCTTTCTTTTTTTCTTTCTCCTCCTGTTTTTTTTCCTTTTTTTCTTTCCTGTTTTTTTTTCCTTTATTCGCCTTTCATTGGAACTGTTAAAAATCTCTCTTGACTGAGGACCTGGCGGAGTGCCGTGGGGGCTTGCATCTGGAACCCACCAAGATCTGGGCAGCAACGCTCCCCAGCACCAGAGGAACTGAGACAGAGCAACCAGCTACAGGAGGGACTTCTTTCCTGAATCTGTCATCTCTCCAGAGCAGCACAAAGTCCTTATCATCGGGTAGTGTTCAATTTATTTTGCCAGGGATTGCTTTGCCTGTTTAATAAACAGGGTTCTTTCCACTTCTCACTGAGGAGGTTTTCTTTCTGAACCCGCTGGGGGGAGGGGAGGGAGTGCCCCTTCAGGAGGTTTCCTCCCAGATTTGCCTTAAACCACTACACGTCTAAATGAATTTCCTGACATGTTTGTTGCAAGAACTTGAAATGTCATTTTGCAGACTAGTAAGTAGTACCACAACCCTCCTGGATCAACTCTTTATCATGTCTACTCTCTTCTCTCTAGAAAATATTTTGGTTTTGTTTCTGTTTTTTGTTTTTAGTCTAAATCTTTTGGTGACACATTGGTTTTCTGTTACCTGTCTATGCACTTCTAGATAGGCAGTTCCAGGGTAGGGGAATGCCTTTCTCTTCTTCAGTGTTTTGGTAGTCATTTGAAATTAATTGTTTTCCCACTATGAGAGGTATCACCTCTACTTGGATGAAACTGTTTTTTAGGTTGTATTTGCTTGCTCTTCTGGAATTTCCCAGACAGTGACGAAGTGTCAAGCTTCAACTTCAAAATGGACTCCTGAAGTAATTCCAGACTTGCAAAACAAAACAGTGAAATGTGTTTATTCTTCCTCTGGGGCTCTTAAAAAAAGGGCAGAGAGATAACTGTGTTTCAAGGAGCTTACATAGCAATGTAAATTCAACTGAATTTGGTTCATGCTCTTTTCATTCCACTAGCCCTCAGTTTCAAGCCCTATTTAATTATTTACCCAACTCATTTCCTTCCTATAGTCATGGTCTCTCTGATCCATGGAAAGAGGAGAACAACTACAGAATCAATTTCTTCTGCATTTTTGAATTATGTGAGTGAATAGCTCTGAAATGGCAATGTGATTAATCAAGGCACATAACTGTCAAATACTGGATTTGTATGACAGTAAAGTGAGAGCTTTTGTACGTTACAATACACAAACACACAACCAGCCAAATTGCTTCATGTGCCTATAAGTCTGTGTGTGTAAGTCTTTGTGTGTATGCAGCAAAACACAGAATCAAATATTAAATCAAAAATCTTCAGACAGTATTCTATTCTACTTTTCCCAGATGGGCTGAATTCCCACAATGGGAGGAATGTTAAATATTCTTCAAATTAAAATGACCTAATTGAAAGAGAGTAGCAACTGATCCACAGCAGTTTAACACAGATCCACACAGACTTACACAAGAAAACAAGGTCTTCTACCTTCTAAGAAATATGCAAACATTTTGTAATTGCTTCCAATCGTTTATCTATTTTGCCTTGCTGCACACAGAATGGTAACAATATCTTAATATTTTATTTTATATATTTAATTTTATTTTTATATATTTGTTTAAATATAAATATATGTGTATATATTTTATATATACATATACACATATATATGTGTGTGAATGTTCCACATTATGATGAAAAATTCTGTTTCTCGGAGGAAAACAACCCCTATGTCACACCTAAATATTGTATTTAATGAAGTAGTGTAATTCTTGTTTTATACTTCTTTTGGTATAAGGCTTACAGTTTGCAGAAATGCGCATTTCATTACACCGAATACAAGAACTAGGGCAGCTGAAGAGTGATCACACATCTGTCCTGCTACTCCTATTAAAGCTGGAGGTCATGATATTCTGAACCTGACTAAACTCAACTATGAAACCCTGATCCTTAAGAGTTCAAATATGGGCTTGATTTGATGTGTGGGAGCCCCAGAGGAGCCAGTGGCATGTGAAGGTAAACAGGTGTGCAAGTGTTGCCAGCAGTAAGTTCCTTGAAATGAATACCCTTGTCTCATTCCATGGAACAGGTGATGGAATGAAGTCTAGTTACTGTTCCACTCAATGTTCTAAACAAAAAATTGTAATGTATCTTTGGCTACTGAGAAATGCTTGGATAATACATCTGGAAACAGGCCATGTTGCTTGTAGGAGAAGGAATGAATAGCCATGGGCAACTGGAGGAATTAGTGAGTGCATTTTAAGCGCTTGAGAAGTTCTGGGCAGCTGATGTTTTAATAATTTTTGAGAGATTTGCTATAGTATGTGTCAGCTTCTATGACACATTTTATCTTGGAGCAATGTCAGAGAAGGATGTCTTGAAAGAAAATTCAGCTGCAGTGATTCAACAAATCGTTCCGTGAACATAAAAGCAGGTACCAGGAGATTTAGAACAGTACTGAAATATACAATGAAAAGGAACTTGTAAGAAGGCAAGGAATTTTACTTGTAGTCTATGACTAAAAAGACATATGAAAAATGCTGAATTAGACCCTTTCTGGCCTACTGAAATGATTAAAGGTGTTAGAAATACAGGGATTGCTACTTTATTCATTAGGAAGGTTGGTTGACTAAAGAAGAAAGAAAATTCCATTTGTCTGTGCGAAAATCCTCTTTGAGAAAAATTTGGCAAGCTCTCATGTGAAAAGCATTAAAGAATGAAAGCTTTTCTATTTTTTAAATGAAGGGAATATTTTCTTCAACATCCATATTGCTGGTGGCACAAAGCTTTTGGTGAGAAAATTTGGATTGAAGTATTTGGTTGAAGCTTATCTTTGTGTTCACAGATTTTTTTTTCTTTTGTGCTCACTATTGCTACAGAAATCTCCCTAGCAACTTCTTTTCTGATTTGTTGTCTCTGGTGAAATTGCAGGAAGTTGTTTGTCCTCTAACCTCCTCTAACAACTCAATATATTAAGCTTCTCATTCCCTTACGTTTCCTATAACAGAATAGATAGAAGAATGGGCCTTTTTTGTGCTGTTTCATCTTTTCCTGTGACTGAATTTCATTAACTCCTACACTGTTAACATTACAGGTTTGTATCTAATTCATTGTTAAGTCTGTGCAATAAAACATCTCTTTAATTATTGTCTTCTACTTGCAATTATTTTCAAATTTAAGGAAATATTAAGTATTGTAATCAGCTCTCTATGAGATTTGAAATCTTGCTGTCAAAAGGAAATTCTCTTAAATATAAAAATTGTTCAGTAACACATCAGGATTAACATTATACAAATTGTCACGAAGACATCAGTCATTGAATCAGCTTTTATTCATGTAGTTTTTTTAATGGATAGACTGACTGTGTGTGGCCCTGGAAACCTCATTTTCTCTACTAGAATGATCTCAAACAGGATTTGAATTTAGGCATGAATGAGAATTTAAACCATGGTGCAGCAGATTTGACTTAGTACATACAGTAAGTATTAGAGAGAGGAGATGTTTCTATCTACTCAGAAAGAAGCAGAGGCAGTTGTTTACTGAGCAGTTTCCAAGAACTTCTTGGTGGTGCACAGGTCAAGTCAGACAATTGCCTGATTTCTGCAAATCCTGAAGAGTCATCCACAGCTTTCAGATGGCCTTTCTCTATCAGTGTCCATTCAATCTTACCTCTTATTCCATTACATACCTTGCATGTTGTATGGGCAAATCATATGCAGTTTTATCCCCTGTGCAGGTTAAACACGATGGATACTCTTCACAGGACAGTTTTTATTTGTTGCCTGGGGAGTTCCATATGTAAGGTGCTAAAAATAAGGAGAAGACAAATGAGCAGTCTAAACTGCAGTGCAAAGAAAAGCATAATAGACTGCCATTTTTCTGGGTGGGTCTGGTTAATTCTAGAATCTCTCCCAGCAACAGCCAGCAAGAACAGAACTTGGTATGGCAGCCTATCTAGGCAGACAGCTAAGCCATGCTCATAGGTTGAAATCCTGGTCTCATAGACCCCTTTTTCAGTGAGAGCAGGACTTGACCCTTGTCAAATTATGTGCATGGTACATTTCCATTGTGAATGGGGAGGTCCTGTGTATTCATGAGAAGCAAAGATTGCCCTGCAAGGAATGTGTTAAGCAGTGTGGGTTCTCGGTTAGATTCTGGTTAGAGCTTTCATCACTGCAATGTAGATTTTGGTATGATCCATTTGAAGCCTGATGAGCTTCATAAAATTAAAGTGTATCTGGCAAGGATGCAATCCTTAAGCTTTCATTGTAATAGCCTAAGTATGAGATTATTTTCTATTAAATGCAAATATCTTGTAAACATGAAGAAACAATATTGGTTAGAAACTTGATTCTGAAACAGAGTATTTTTCTAATTCTGTGTGGAATTATCAAGGCCCTTCTGTTGATATTTCTAGGTACCTAATCAAACTATTCTACTGTCCTGATTTTTTTAGGTAAGTAATTTTGGGAGTAGAGGACAGGGTTGATAGTTTTATAGAACAATCTCCAGTTGCATCACGAAAAAGTAAAAGTTTTTACTTGGAAAACTTCTCCACAATTTGATTTATTTTCAGACCCATAATACTGTAAAAAAAAATTATTCTGGATTTTTTCTGAGATATTTCAATAATGTTATTATTGTTCATTTCTAGAGAGGTTTCAAGTGTTTGGAAAAAAAAATGCGATAAAAACTACCTTTCTCATTGCTCTCCCAGATGTACCACTTTAATACTCGAGTATTTACAGGAGATCGTCCCAGAACATTAAAAAAAAAAAATACAGCTTTCACCTTATTTTAATCAGAATTTTTTAATGGTTCATACACTTCTTGTTTTCATGGGGAGGATAATAAATTGTCTGCAAAAAAATTATAGATATAGATATAAATATATACACTAGTGAAGTGGCTTTAAGTCAGGGATTAAAAGATCTTTATTAAAAGGTTTTGGATATTTTTAGACCATTTTGCATGTGCCAAAATAAGATTTTTTAAAATCTCATCTTACAAAATTGTCATCTACAGGCTGCAGGATGTATCTCATATATTATAAGACTTTTAAAATGTCATTTATCAAAGCATGTGATGGCAATATGTCATAAGATATTAAATGTGAGAACTAGGAATGTTAAGTCAATAGTGAAATTAAAATGATTATACAAATTCATTAATAGACATTGGGAATAAATGGGAATAAAGCTCAAATAAGCTATTATTTATCATCAAAATCTGAAATACTTAGTTTATCTTACGACGTAAGTTTATCTTGTCTAATACCTTATTTGCAAAATTTAACATAGACTTTGTGAACTCATATAAATCTGTATATTTTCTTCAATTTTACTTTACATTTTTTTTGCTGTTTAGTCCTTCTGAGTTTATCAGAGCCCTACAGCTCCGTCACTTTTCCTTCCTTCCTTCCTTTCTTCAAATGAGTGTTGGCTTGCACAAATCATAACATTTTCCCCCTCTGGGACTTATTTGAATATTGCCATTGTCCTTTTTGTAGAAAAGTCACAGATAACACTGTCTTGATGATCTGGCTTCTTGTTAAGGAACACGGCAATGTTTAGTCTCTTAGCATTGCTCCTGGGTGATTTCTTTTCCAAAAAATGTGGAAGATACATCAATTTCCTCAAGAAGAGATGTTCACAAGGACAGATCTTTCTTTGAAAAACTCAGAAATGTGCCACTAGACCAAAGTTCACATGGTGCAGAAAAAAGTCACATAGTAAGTTTTTTTTCTCTCCCCATTAAATATGTCTTAAAGCCATTTAATACATTAGATCTCTGATTTTGCTGAAAATTTCATCCTGAGTTCTTAGACATCAGCAGCTTGTGATTTATAACATCAACACCTGTTGTTGTAACAATACCTTCCACGGTTTCACTGTGGATACGGTTACAGTAGAAGCAACAGGAATGTAACAGAAACACCTTTAATTTCCAATGGAAAGATATTCTGTCACCAGGTTAAGGATCTGACTGCTACTCCATTTCAACAGAATTTCATGTAGATTTTATTTTACTGCAACTATTCATATTTTAGACTAGATCTGCCTCAAGATGTACATGTAATTCAAATTGTATGATATCTGGCCACAGAAATCTTTCCAAGCTTGACCTTGACCATTATGAAGCCAAATTCTGAGGATCTTAACTTAGAAGAAAAAAATCATTTTTTAATGAGAATTTCCCTGAATAACTTCACACCCAAATTTTTCTTCTTTGGATTCATTAGGAATGTCAGATAATCAGTATAATCTTGGATTTTTTTGGTTTTTTTTTTTGGACAAAAGTTCTGTTACTCAGAAACATTCAATGACTAGATTTTGACAGCAATACCGCCATCCGTCTAAGCAGAAGTCAGTGGTGATCCATTATGCAGAAATAAAAAACCTTATTTCTTAGAGAATCAAAAGATGTTGGGTCATTTTTGAATTACTGATTTTCATTCGAAGAGTTACTGGTTTTCATTAAAAGAGTTACACGGTTTACAATATATATCAAAGAACACTGGTTGTCAAACCTTTATTTAATATTTTGGCACAACATCTGTACAAGGGAATGGCAGGTGTTGGAGGTCTTCCTTTTGTGAGAAAATAGAAGACATTTGACCACTGAACTTATCATCCTACCTTGCAGTCATCTTTTAGAATACGGCAATGTTAAAAAGACAGTGAGAGGCCAATGGAAGATTGCATTTCTTTCTTGTTGAGAAGTATGAAAAAAAATCATTAAATATTACATTAAGAGAGAAATGTGTTAGGCAGACCTCAATGTTGAAGCTTTTTGGACTAAAAGAATATTTTGGGCTTTTTTGTGAGTATGAGGCATTTACAAATACCAGTTTACACATGTTTAATCAATTCCAAGAGCTATAAGAGTATTGCTATGATTTTCAACTTAAGTAGTACATTTTTTTTTCTGTTGGATTTCTTGATTAACTTGTATGTATTGGAAAAATAAAAGATTTTTTTCAAGTGCATTTATTCTAAAACCAAACCACAGTCTTAGTTTTGAGGAATTTGCTTTCTGACAACTAAGGTAAAGTGTACCATGTAAAATGATTATTTGTGACACATGCCTGTTCAGAGACTTCTCGGAAAGACATGTTGTTCCATTTATGAATACTTGCAGAATTTCTTCTTTGTGCCCTGAAGACATCCAAGAATGTCTTGGAGAGAATAGCAGTAATACAACTGTTGACTTCATTTGAATAAATAAGTCCTCTTTCACTTCTCTGGAGTGGTGCTCTGTGGCAAATTTCAGGTGAGAAGAGGTCCCTCTGTTCCCAAGGCAATGTAAACACTTTGAAACCATGAAGAGCGTTGGAAGGTTGTCTGCATTTCCCTGCCTTGTCAGTAGTGAAAGTGAGACATTCTCGACCTGCAGAGGGTCCCTCCCTCAGCTGAGAAAGGTCTCTAAGGAACTTGCCCATTACATGACCAGATGTGTCCAAAGAGCATTGTCAGAATAGTTTATATCAGGACCCCAGTCCTCAGAGAAAGGATAAAAAAATTCCGGTGAGAAAGGTGTGGGTGGATCTGTTGAGTGAAGCTGTGGTTCTGCACTGAAAATGACAGACAGGTGCTGGTATCAATGGAAATCTAGTGTGTAACTCTTTTTCTCTTAAAATCTATTATTGTAAAAAATATACCTATCCCTAAATGTGAGAAATTGAATTGTAGAGGATTCTCAAATCCTGACTGAAAGCTCACATAGTCTTGTACATCTGTATGCAAACTCTGAGATAAGGTGTGCTGGCTCAGAAAGGCCATGGATTAGAGAAGATGTTGTTGAGAGAGAAATTGAAGTGGAAACAAGTTTCAGATGATGTCCTTGGAAACAGATCAGATATTTTGGAGAATTAGAACTGTGAAAGATGCATTGTAGCAAGACCACATGGGGTAAAATAATAGGTGATTGGTGTTAGAAGTATTAGCAGCATTGTGTGGCAAAAGCTAATAGGCTGAAGGCATTTATAAGGTATTGTAAACAAGAAATAGCTTGTCTTTTGATAGAATAGCTTTGAGTTTCACATCTCTTGTGTCTCACCTTTCTACAAGATTGATAATAGAATAAAATCTTTAAAAATGCCTCTCAGTTGCCCCATCTCTGTAGAGCTGGGTTTTTCCAATGCCTAAATATTTTTACTGCTTAGACAATCAAAAGCTGAAATGGCAAAAAGTGCTATAAATTGTTGGCAAAAAATGTGTTTCAATCCACTCATAATCTCAAAACCTCACTGACACATACGAAAGTAACCATTAATGCAGAATATTATCTTTGTCATGGATAGGTGCCTTCCAAAGCATCCGCTCTCCTCTGTGAGGGTTAAACAATATTGTCTCAATAAAAACCTGTGACTGCTTTAACAGACAATAAGATAAAGACTATGAGGAGTAGGAGTGCTCAAAAGTAATCAGACTAGCACATTGTGTGTAAATTTTACTGATATAGAGGAAGTATGACAGTGACACTTTCAATGTTTATATTAAAATTTCTGTCTCTGTGGGAGATGCTGTGGTTTATAAATAACTTATTCTCTAATAGGTGTTACTGCCTTTTATTTTTCTACCATCTTTATGGGATTGAAATGGCAGGTTTGTGGGGGAACACTCAAGTTCTGGCTCTCAATTCCCCTTAGCGCCTGCCCTTAGATACAGTCATCTGCCTTGCTGCTGAGCAGAAAACCTGGCCATTCATGGCAGGTCCAGAACATCCTGAAAGTTTGATCTGCTTCTATTGTCCCTGTAAATATTTTACAAGTTTGCAGTGAGCCTATTAAGGAAATATAAAAATATGATATGTTCTATTTTGGACACAATGTCAAAAAAAAAAAAATCTCTTAATAAAGATGTTAATTTCTCTGAGACATTATGAAAAAGTTCTGTTCTGGAGGGGAGAAATAGCTGTTTTAAGTGCAGATCCTACTAGTCAGTGATTTTCAGGTGTTTTTTTTTTTTCTTGATCTTTAGGCAGAAAGAGTCAGTAGTGGATCATGGAAGAGGTATCAAGCAGACCTCTTGAAAGACAGCAAACTATGTTCCCAAACTATTTTTGCTTTTACAGGTACCTGGAGTTTTTTCTCTGGGTGGACGTACCTTGTGACAGTTAAAAAAAAACACCATTGTTGGGAGAAAAGGTAACATCAGGGCATTAGCCCATTCTTGGCCTTGTTTGCATTGCAACGTTGATGAATCTACTTTTTTCTCCATTCTGGTCAATATTATTAAATGATAGTTTACAGCTAGTTTATATGAGTAATTTAAATATCATTTATAATTTAGCTGAAGTGATTCTTATTCTTGCCACATCTGCCTTTTAAAACATCTGTTCAGATGCTGGTGATTGGCAAAACATAAATGACCAAGCCAGGATTTACACTGGCCTGTTTACTGATCCAATGAGCAATCACTAATCCAGTGCTGGTTTAGGCTTGTGAAGGGAAGGATGGTTTGCATATGTGAAGGAGTCATAGAATAAAATGCAGTGACAGAACAGGGATCAGAACCATAAGATTTTGTACCAAATCTAAACTGTTTGCAATGAGATCATGTAATTTCAGGAAGATATGTCACGATGTTGGCACCATCTGAGAGACACCATTTGTTAGGCTGCTAATGGAAGGAGGAAAAAATGTTCCCTTGTAATAGAGACCATATTCTGTGATTCTCTCTGAATTCCATGAGATTCTTGCCATAATCAGAATAACAAGCGTAACAGCTCTTTTAATTTAATTTAAACTCAAATGTCTTCTCTAAGATAATTTCTGTCTCTAGATTTTTAGGCTGTGTCTTAAGATTTTATAATGAATTTCTTTCCTCAGAAACACCTCACTTTCTAGTGTAACTACTGAAGTCAAAGGAATCACTCTGGCTTTATCCCAGCACAGCCAACACAAGAATACAGCTTATAGTGCCAGGCAATATTATGAGAGTGTGTGAAAGTTTTGGGGTTTTTTCTTCTGAAAGATCCCTTTTTTCTTTCAAAAGAAAGGTAACCAATGCAATGATATTGGTGGGAAAACCCTTGAGTTTTAAAATGGTAATTTACTGGACTGTGGCTGCTTCACTGAAATTTGTACATGACATGAGACTGTGCTCCTTCTAGAGACATTTCCAAAGGCATATAAATATTAATAATGTGATATAGAATTCTCTTTTAACAGTGAGTTGTAATGTTTATATTTTGTGAATAAAATAACAAAACACATTTTAAAATGTTCAAAGCCAAAATTTTCTTGGAAATCATTGTTTAAAAAAATTACACCCCAGCTCATGCATGTATAGAGATGCTTGTTAAAATCACAGTAGTTATATGTATAACCTAGTTGTGCCCAATCATTCCTGCACTCCTTCTCCACCAAGCAGATTTTTTTCTTTTTCATGTTAAAAATAAGGCTACTCTCCTCTTTCATATTGTTGGTTTAAGAGTTTTGAAATGTTAGCAGTGGCTTCAGGAAGTCAAATCAAAATCATCTTGGATTAAATTATTATCTTAACATCATACTAGTGTTGTTGCAATGCTGCAGGACATTTAAAAGGAGTGTTATGGGAAAGGCTTTTTTTTCCCATTTTTTCTTTTTAGTTTTGGAGAAAAGAGAAAAACAAAGAAAAGCTCAGTATCAAAAAATAGTCTTGCAGCTGTGCAGTGTGATTTCTTCGCTGTAACTTGCCCTGTAACAACAGCATTTTCAACAAAATCACGGAAGGGTCACTAGTTTAGACATTTTTAACATGGACCTGTACAGTTCTCTAGCAATTAGTCTTGTATTTCCTCCTCTGTGTGGTTGCCTCATATAAATTGCAGCTGTTACTTCAGCTTCCAGGCTGTTTGTACTCATTGCACTCTGAAGAAAAGACAATATTCCTTACTTGGATTCATTTAAGATACCCCTGTTTGTAGTTGTAGTCTTCTATCAGAGGTTTCTTGAAATTAGATAAGATTGTATGAGGTACAGTAACAAATACCTGAAGAGCTTTACAAATATTTTGGGAGGTATTTTTTTCAAAGAGTTATTTTCACTTGGAATGAATTTTAAGTAGATTTAGAGGATTCCTGTGGTCCTTTGTGTTGCAGTGTGTATAAAGCTCTTTTCTGCTCATGGTTTCTGTGATTTCATCTGGATGGAGTTAAATGAATAAATGTTCAGATTCAGTTTGAAGCACTCTATTTGCATTTGTTGTATCCAGGTGGGCACAGCTCTCCCTGAACTCTTTACCCAGCCGTACAACAAGGTAATTCAGTAACAACATTAGGCAGATTATATTTACATAGTCCTGTACCAAGTACAAGCAAGTGTGGGTTATTCAGAAGACGGTGACAGGCTGAAAGCTGTTTTTTCAGTAAGAACTACTTGTTACATACCCTTTAAAAATTCTCTGTATTTCAGTCTCAGCTGGTTGACTGTGATCCCTCTGAAGCCAAGACAAAAAGGCCATTCTGAAAGTAGACTCAGTCTTCTCAATCTACCTGTTTTCTTATGGTGAGAGCTGCCCTCTATGTTCCAGTGATGAGGGAGATCTTAGGAGTTTGGGTAGGAGCTTCCATGAGGCCTCTGTTGTTTAGCCTGTTAGCAGTCTATGAAGTGAACTCTTCCATTAAACATCTCCATCTGGTATGGTGAAATTTGTTTTGGTAGGGAACAGTGATCAGCTAGAGACAGGCTGGTGCAAATATTTACTTTGCATGAGCAATAAACATAGATGTGAATTGGGAAGAAATCTATGCTACCACGGCAGAGGTACTGACAAGAGTAGTGTGCTTGTCTGACATTTGCATGTTTCAGAAACTGGCTTATAGAAGAACATGAAATAATTTCAGATATTTTCTCCTCCTAGTTAACAAAGAAAAGGAAAAAAAGAAAATCAAATCTGGCTTCTATTAAAGTAACTAAGCAAATACAAGAGAGCAACAGTATAGAGGGAGAGAAATTTTACCTTGAAATAGATGAAGTGATGATGGCTTAAAAGAACTATTTTGCATTGCTCTTCATTTAAAAAAGTGGAAATAAGCATGTGAGCAGAACTGCTTGTGGGATAGATATGTATCTGCTGATTTTACTTCTTCATCTATGTTACAATTTTAGGCATTAAATTCCACTGTTTTAAGGAACTTTAAGGTTTTTGGACAGTTCTCCATATAACCAGAAACTTCTACTAAAATGTTAAAGGTTCATTCTATTTCTGCAGCAACAGGAAATAACCCTAATTATTATGAACTCTGAAATCTATGAATTAAGAGCTTTAGAAATATATTTCATATTTGAGGCTAACAACTGAATGGGGTTACATTTTCATTTTGTCACAGTCTGTAGCAATGGGAACATTGCCTGAAATATATAAAAGTAATATCAGAGAACTTATTCTACAAGGAAGTATGAAAGTAGCATGGCATACCTTCCAGCAAAAATACCTCTTTTCCTCCTGCAAACCTGAGAGAAGGTTTACTCTCAGAAAAAAAAACAAAAAACAAAAACCAAACAAACTAACCAACTCCAAAAGCCCAAAGAAAAAGGACTCCCATTCTCTTCCTCTCCCACTTATTAAATTACATTCTTAGAAACACCAGTCCAAAACATAAAACTTTTGGGTATCATTCCAGGGGCTGAGCAGTAGGCATGCATTGACTGGAAGAAAGCTCTAATAATAAAAGGTCCTGAGGAGTTCTGCTGAACCACTGGTGCCTTAGACTTTGCAGTTAGCTTGTATTTTGGTCCCCTGCAACAAAGGCTTGACTCCAGTGCTCTGTCTCTGCCTGCTCAGGAGCACACACAGTCACTGGCATGATCATATTCTGGGAACTGTCAACCAGTTTCCACCTTTTGCTCAGGACTAGAAGGGGCTCATTCACAGCCTCCTATCTCACATAGTGCACGAAGAACATGTCACTCCATTCACCCCAAATTCAACAAGCTACAGTCAGTCTTACCTGTTCACAACAGGATACCCCAGCTGGCAAGGAAGAGTGAAATAAGCTTTCCATTTTTTTGTTGTTTTTTTGGCTCTCAGATTTTTAGATTTGCTGTCTTGCTACCTGAAGTCACAGCATTTTGGACTGTGCTTTTTCCCTGGGCAGTAGTTTAACTCCTGTACACCTTGTTTCTCTTCTCCTGCTGCATCTTTCTCAGAGGGACAGAAAACACCTCTAGTAATGGCTAATTGTGGTGAATAAATAGAAGATGTGAACACTTTCTGAAAGTGTTGTACAGTTTTCTGATTTGCTTTGGAAAGGTTTGCATGGGGAGAATTTTTATGTATGTCTCACAAATCTACGTATTTAGGTCTTTGCCTAAAAGCTTTTGGCAGGTACATGAGGCTCATGCAGGCTGAAGCTGTCAGTATAAAACCTTCCTGCCAAGGCTAGAGATTGGTTGCCAAAAACTGTTCAGTGAACAATGCTGCTCTGGATAGAAAGGAAAAACCTCTTTAACACTTGGTTCCTATGGCTATTTGTCTGTTTCATGACTGTAAATTGCTTTTGAGATACTAAGGCCCCTCACTGGGTGCTAAAATCCCATTGGTGTTCAAGGATGGTTTAGTCTTACCAATTTCAAAAGAAGGTAGATAGAAGTGCCTATGAAGAGAGTGGGTATGCTGGCAGGCACAGATGGAAATGAACAAGCTCTGCATGCCCTTCTTTTGCCAAATCTAGTTCAAAAAGCTTGTCAGGCCTTGCTGAGGGGTACTTTATCACTGCACCAAGAGCTATGCAGCTGTATTAGCTCTCACCAGGTGCAATGCAGCCTGGCAAGCATGCATCTCTGTACAGTTCTGCAGATGCACCTTAATATAGGTATAAAGATCCCTTTGTCCCTATTTGCTTTTTCCCTGTGTACAAGGGTATTGTAATCCAGTGAAATGCTTGGTTTTGTCTTTCAAACCTCATGAGGTAAGACAAATCTACCATAAGCAGGACCTCTCAGTATCACAAAGACACAAGGGATTTTAATGATTTATTTCACCAGCTCCATAAATTCAGGAATCTCTTGGGGTTTGGAATTCATGTTCTTCCCAATTACGGGTTTCTTAAAGTTTTAGTTATCTAGAATAATATACGTAGGATTACATTATTTGCATGATAAAATTAGTATTTTATTGTTGCTTCTGTTTTTGCTTTTGTTCTTGTTTCTACAACAGATACATGCAGCATTTAGTACATGATTAGAAATAATTTATAGATTTTTCCCATTTCTCACTTGTTGATACTTTCAAGTACCTTGTCTGCTACAGTTGTTACTGTTATTGTTAACAGTATGATTTAGCTACAGTTTTATCTGTATTTCAGCACTTTCCAGTTTATTAACAGCCATCTATCATGTCTTCTCAAACACAGGATGTGGTTTTTGGCTGCGGCACTTAGGAACTTTCTGCAGCTTTAGAGAAACTGTTAAATTTAAAGATCAGGAGATTTTTTCTTTACATAACAAATAATAAATATGTAGACAAGGTTTTGTATCTTATTAAAATGTGTTTCCTACTATCAAACATTTATAAAAGTTATCATCTCCTGAAGGGTCTTACTCAGTTTGCAGAGTATCTAAACTCCACCAAAGATCACAAGCTTAATGAGCATTTTCTCTGGGCAAGACCTAAGTATCTTCCTAAACTGCCTTGTTTAAACTTTTTGCATCACCTTTTTAGGTGTGTCTTTTTCTCTCTGACTAGAAACAGGAACATGGATGAAATTCAAGCCAACTGAATATGCTTTTCAAGACAGAAGTATGAATTTACAGTCACAGATTTTGAAAAAAAAGCATTTACATGAAATATAGATGCAACACATTTCATGAAAGAAATGCTAAGCATTGATTAACCCTTCCAGTATGGCAAAAAAAGATAGTGAGCCTGATCTTTTTCTCCAGACTCATTTGTACTGTAGTCTGTTCTTGTTTTGCGTACATGAGAACATAGGCAA
The DNA here is from genome assembly GCA_037834095.1 of Argya squamiceps. NCBI lineage: Eukaryota > Metazoa > Chordata > Aves > Passeriformes > Leiothrichidae > Argya > Argya squamiceps. Next base: position 76,717,064 of record JBBMKD010000102.1, on the reverse strand, counting down.
TACTTTTCAGAGAAGAAAATGAAAAAGTGCTCTAGAAATGGTTGGGATTGTTAAGTTCAGATGCAAAGTGAGATCTAAATGAGAGTTATCAAAAAAAGGTAACACATCAAATGTAAAGTTTCTTGTTTTCCCTCTCTTCCGATTTGTATCTCTTTGATTAAATTCTTGCACTCCTGTTCTTCCCAACATTCCTCCCTACCTTTTTAAAATTTTAAATTATATATATATTTGTTTTTCTTCTCCCAGATAAGTAGGTCACTTGTTTCTTCTTGGATTAAAAGAAAAAAACTCAAAAACCAAACAAACACTCTTTTTTTAAAAAATTTTGTGATTACTCTGGGATTTTCTGACTATGCTATGAAAGATTCAGCTGTAGAAAGGGTGAAGGAAGGGAACTGACATCTGTTTTGGTTGCGAGAAATTAATAAAGGATCTTTCATCATTTATAATTTGCATGTATTTTTTGTGTGTATTTTTCTAAATGGAAACCTAAGTTCTCTTGTGACTCACCCATCCTCTGCTTTTCCACTTTTTGAATTCTTAATCTGTCTTGCAAGGATTCATAGCTTACCTGCAAAGCCAGCTACTTTCACAGGAGAATGGCTGCTACTTTAATGAAGGTATCTTCTCCTATATTCCTCATATCATGCTGACCAATAAAACATAAATGGCAAACGGCCATGATGCTGGACACTGGTGGTCCTGCCAAGATTACTGGTGTTGAATTTTTTTTCATCATCACCTCATGTGGTCTACCAATTTTAATTTGATTATTTTAACCAAAGCATTTTTTACCAACCAATTTAGTCAATCAGGCATAATACCTTTTTCTTTCTTATGGCATTGTATGTTCACACCCACACAAAATGTACTGTTTGAAGGCGGCTTTGTGCTAAGCAGAAAAAACTAAAGCCTGAAATTCAGGGTCATGGTGGACCACTCCTTTAGGAAATATTATGACTGCCACCTATATTCACACAGCTTTTACTGCAAAACCAGAACCTCACATTCAAACTGCCTCAGACCCATTTTTCTGCCAATAGCAATTTTATTAGCAAAAACAGTTCTACACTCAAAGGTGGTATGAAACCATATATTTCCTAAAAAGCTAACTTTTCAGATATCATTGCTTAAAAACGTTGAAAGTTTTGCTTTTGGAGCTAGCCTGCAATATAAGAAAGAAAGAAAGAAAGAAAGAAAGAATGAAAGAAAGAAAGAAAGAAAGAAAGAAAGAAAGAAAGAAAGAAAGAA
>JBBMKD010000102.1:76679202-76715713 GCA_037834095.1 Argya squamiceps | reverse complement strand
AAAGAAAAAAAGAAAGAAAGAAAGAAAGAAAGAAAGAAAGAAAGAAAGAAAGAAAGAAAGAAAGAAAGAAAGAAAAATAAATTTGCTATTCTGTAACATGATTATATAAAATCTACCTTTTCTTAGATCATTTTAATGTCCAAAAATACAAAGGGCTGAAATTCACACTTTCTGGTTATGTCTTTATGCTGAAGATGTTCACAGTATATATACATTTCACAATTTTTTCATCTTTACTTCTGTTTTTTGCATTAATTTTAAATGCTTGGTTTACTTTAGCTGCGGAAAAGTCTGCAGTAATCTACTTGGAATTTCTTCTCTGCTCAGAAAATAACCTCTTCTTCCCCTTGAAGTGAAGAAGTTTTTTCCTTGCCTTTAAATTTGAGGTCCTGCTGCTTTCAGTCTGATTTATTTCGTATATTCAATACATCTTTCTAGTCAGAATGAAATGATTATTTTTCCTTTCCTAAACTGCTAGACTTCTGGGGTCATTTATCTTCAACTTTAGGAATGGGGAATCCAGGGGGTGAGGAGGTTCAGATTACGTGTTTTTGTCTTGTGAAACTTAAGACCTTTTCAAGTTGTAGTGGTTCCCCACCCCTTTTATACAAGGCATGCTACATATTTCTCATTGGGAGAAAAAAAGCAACAGAAAATAAAATCATTTTTACCACACACACAGCTACTCAGCTCTGCTGAAACTGGTTGCAAATACTGTCTTGTTAATGTTCCTATTTTGGTATTTTAATGTATCAGGGCTGGAACTTTCAGACTGTTATCTTCAAAATTTCCATTTTTACTTTTTTCTCCCATTTCTATTATCCTCCCATTATAAAATAATTGATTTAAAAAAACACTTCTAGTAGCACTGTAGAAAACTCCATCATGCAAATCTGGGTTTTTGAGAATACCCAATCACTGTGCAGTGCAATTTTTTCCATAGTCCATCTGATGTCCGTTGTTGCTCTGTGAATGGAAGCTTTAGACTTGTGATGAAGTCCTGTGGCGAAACAATTGGAAGTCACATAAGCAAGTCATGAAATCCAAGGAAAAGGGCATTTCTGAATCTGGCATATCAAAACTAGAAAAGTCAGTTTCAGGTGGAATTGTAGGCAGATGGCTACATCTTTTAAGGAGAGATTTTGAGTGTCAAAGCATAACTGGAAAAATGTTAACAAGAGAAAAGTTCTGTTGTGCAACTGAGTCAGCTCGATTTGCCCATCACAAAGAGTGGAGAGGAACAAGAAGAAGAACAAGAAAGCTGGCAATCAGGATTCATGCTTCAACAGGCCAGTGCTTACAAAAGAAAGAGAAAAGACAGAGAGATACAACCTTAGAAAAATGTGATGGTTAGTAACTCCTAAGTATTCAAGTCACTGCGCTGCCTGGCTGGAAACAAGAATATAGCTATCTTCATGAATATTTTGGCTCCTTCTGCAGGACATCTGTACACTTCAGTGACCAGCTGTCATCTGAGCAGGCTATATCTAAAAAAAGTATTCAGAATATTTTCTGTAATGTGAGTGTCTAGCAAGCAGAGGAAAAAGGGATCTTGAAGGTCCTACTATGACAGCTTCAGAGTTTGGCTTAGATCTAGAGTACCCTGTTAGGTATGGAACTCAATCAGTGTAAAGTGTTTTTATACACAGTGGTTAAGAGAAACAAAGGATGATAAACACTAGTTACATGGTCATTATTGATGCTCAGCTTGTGAGGAGGCAGTAATACCTTATGTTAGCATACTCAGATAGTACTAAGACACAGAGAAGTACCTGGATATTTTTCCTGTGAAATGGAAGTGACAGGAAATAGAAAATAAGTGCCTAACACAGAATCACGTTACAGAGCATCTTGAAATTTCCAAAGATTCCCTATGAAAGAAAAGCTTGGAGTAATCTCAACTTCTCCAGTTTGGAAGGTAATTCCCTTGACTTGCACTATGTCAAGGAACAAAAGAATGGGAATGACATTCTTTCCTCTCTTTCAAGTTCCTTTTGTCTCTGTAAAAAAGTGGATTAATATCACTGCATTTACTCTTGTTGAGACAAATTATGCTGGTCCCTATAGCCCTATGCTTCAGGTGCCCTACAAATGTGTTGTGAGAAGAGATCCACAAAGTCTTTCATCTGAATGAAAAACAATGAGCTGAAGTGTATCCAAATCAGTAACCAGTGTCTTCAGCTTGCCATGAACAGCGACTTAGATGGGTTTTATATGGATTTAGGGGTCTTGTTTTAAATACAGTTTGAGACATGTCATAACACAGAAAAACACAGTCTGAGGAACACGAAGTTAAATTGCTTGAATATCATCCTATAAGCCTGTATGACTCACAGTTTATAGAACCAAATTGCCATGGTTGCTGTCAGCCCCAGAAAGGCCAGTGACCAAAATAGAAGTTTTCATTTACTCTTTTACCTCAGAGACAGGTAAAAAGGTTGAGACATGTTTTTGAACAATTGAATCAAGTTTGAATTTCCTCTGACAGAGCTGACTATGGAGTTATTGATTTGGTTCTGTCTGCTTCATTTCATCAGCAATAAATCAGTTTAAAAGAAAAAGGTGGAAAAATTCCTGCAATTTTAGTTTGTTTCTTGAATGAATGAACTTAAAAAATATTTTTGATTCCTTTTCACTTCTGTGTCTTTCTTTCTTGTTGATCCTGTATGGCAAGAGACATATTCTCAAAAGAAAAAACACCTCTTGCTCTACTAAAAAAGGGAGTTGCATCCCTATCTATTAATCAAAGAAATTTTTTCCTCTGTGTTATCAAACAAAGAGGGAGTTATGATTTAAAACTCTAACCTAGTATAAGGCAGCAATACATACAGCACTTTGCTTTGGGGCTTGTATCAAACAATACATTTCTTGCATAACAGTTCTCCTTGATATGTAATAGTCTTGTGACTGGTCTGTACTTTCACATGACTGTAGTTGTTCATCATTGAACATAAGATCAGATTTTTAACTAGTTTAAAAAATAAAACCATAAGAAGAATAACAGCTAATCAGACTGGATGTTTTTAAGTATAGAACTAATCAGAGAAATTTTTTTCTGATATATCTTTTGTTTTACATTTCTCCTTTAGAAAATACATAATCAACAAGACCTACTTCTATGTCTTCAAAAGATGTGTCACTTCAAATTGGAATTCAAATATTTGCAGTATGTAGTAGTGTATCCTGAAAAGTACTTAATAACATCTGAGAGTGCAAAGCAGTTTTTTAGGAATTAGGAATTTAAGAAAGAAAAATGGAGTTTATTTTTTTTTCTTCTTGCAGCTCAGGTATCTTTCAAATATTGCACAAATGAAAACATTGTCAACTGCTTGCCCAAAAAATCTCCAAAGTACTTCTTTAAAGAAACTAAATATGCAACTGTCATCAAAAAATGAAACTACATAAAAAATTTCAGCATCTGACTCAAAATACATTCTAAGGTGGAAAATATTTCAAATTTTGAAATCTTAGCAATAAAAAAAAGGAAAAATTAATCTATAAAAATTTATTTTAAAACATCTTATAAAAGCAGTAATATGCTTTCAAATTTGGGCCATTTGCATGTTTTCAGAGTGCTCCCCAAAATGTTTCTGCATGTCTCTAAAGAGAGGTATGATAGAGGTTCATGGTGGATCTATGCAGTTGTTGCATCGCACATATCAAGTGATTTTTTATTCCAGATGATGTTGCCAGGATGTCCTTTCCCAAAAAATATTTTGCAAAGTGAGCTAGTATTAGACCACAGTGCAACTCCATAGTCTTAATTTGCTGGCTTAAAGAATACTTGTTTTTGTAGAACAGATTTCCAGAAGTTTTTCATCTTCACTTTTGTGCCAGGTTTTCAAGGAGGATCTTTGCAGCTACCGAGGCTCTGAAGTGAGTGGTTAGAATGTTTTCAGGGGGCCTACTGTACTAACAAGGTTTTTCATAATCTGTCTCAAAATCTCACAGTGGGAATACTTTAAAATTCTGTCTTTGTTTATTATTGGAACTATTTTGAAAATCTTGTTCCATTGTTGCATAATTTGATTAATGACATGTAGAGGTTTAACAGTGGCAGAAAAATACTACCAGAAGCAAACTTAAATATCTGTGCAACTTGACACGCCTGGGCAATTCCTTTCAATGGATCATATCTGTAATGCTGAAGTAATTAATAAATCAGAAGGATTACTCTCAGAGATGAACTGTGTAAAAGATTAAATGCTCTGCTGCATGGCAAGTGTGCTGGACAGAGCATGGTGCTGTGATGCAGAGCACTCTCTATAACAACACTTACCAGTTCTTGGCCTGACTGACTGAGCATTTGCAAAAGATATAAGAAAATAGTGTTTGGAAGTCCATCTTATCTAAAAGCATGGGTCATAACTTAGGCGTATAGTTCTTTAGTGACTCTACTATTTTACACTGAGTGTTAGATTTCATCTCCTATATCTATATATATTTCAATATTTTGCTCAATATATGTATGATATTCTGTTCAGAGTCGGGCTCAAGAAACAAAATCTTGCCACAGTAGCTTTGTTTCTCTATAGTAGGTTGAAATACATTATTTTTTCTTCTGTGAGTTAGAGAATATAGTTTTTTTGATTATTCTGACAAATTTCTAGCCACAGTTGTGCAAATTTAATGTGTTTAGAACTAGCGAATCATCCCACTGAAAATACGTCTGCCTATTCCTTGGCATAGTCTTGTAAGAATATATGACATGACATCAATAAATCTGCTATCAGCTTGATTAGGATTTGCAAACATTGATTGAGAATGAAAGGCTTTCATCTGACTTGCTAAATATAGAGATACAAATGCCTTTACCTTATTCATTGGAAGAAATAAATGGGAGTTCATATTCTTCCCATCATTTTTAAAGACATCCTCTTGTAATGAAAAGCTTAGCAATTACTGGTCAGCTTCCCAAATTCTTCAGAGCTGCATGGCCTCGTCCAAGGTGTTTTCAGAGAACAGGTGCATCAATCTGTTAGATGTCAGTTTAATCCTGGTGCAGTCAGCTAAATTTCACAACACACTAAAGTGGAACATGGCTGTAGGTTTAGGACAAGGCTTTCTAAACTCAAAACAACTTAAAAAAAACCCACACCCAAGCAAAAATCAAATAAACAAAAAGATTAAGGTGTGTAACAATATGAGTAAGCATTATCTGGATATTAAATGTTACAACGTGCAAACTCTATTGCTAATTGATGCATGGTTGATCTAGATTGAGTTACTGAATTTGGCTGCACAATTTGTTGGTCCTGACTTTCATGGAAAGTGACTACATTGCAGTTTCTTGAAGCCAAATTTCCTGACTTTGATAGACAGATGATGGAAATTGGTTTACATATTCTCTTTTTTTGTTTGGGTAAAGACCCCTCTGAAATTGGTGAGGCACTGTCAGATGTAAATGTGCTCACTGCCTATCTGAGGGTTGGATGGTAATTAATGTTTACAGAATGCTTGGAAATAAGTGATCAAAGTAATTCAAAGCACTATCATTTGTGTTTGAAGTATGAACATGTTCACATATCTCTAACCTAGGTTATAGTACAGTCATGATGGGCTGGGATTTGTGAAGAAAACTCCCTTTGTGTTGTGGTTTCTTTCGTGGGGGGCTGCTATGGCTGGCTAGCAGCAATCCCCTAGACCACAACAACTGTTTGTGGGTTCCTCAGCTTAGGGGGCTGAAGCATGGATTCAGGCTTGGAAGAAGGAATCGTGCTCTCTCTGGGTTAGGAAGATGTTTATTCAGTGCAGCCCCATGTGGAAGAGGCTTTGCCAGAGCCTCCCCCCAGCACAGAGAGAGGGTGGAGAGACAGGGACTAGGCCTGTGTCTCCTCTTTTCCCAGCTCAGGGGCTGGGCGGGGAAACACTCTGACCCAAGGGGGAAGGGAAGGGGGTGGGGTTATATCAGGAGGAACCAGGTACATCAGGGACAGGAATGGGGGCGGGGAGGGGGGGGGGGAAGGAACATACCATTACAGGCACATAACAAAATACAAATACAATTCAAAACCTATAACTCGTGCTGCAACACCTTTGGTAGAAAACATAACATGCATTTATCTTGCCTTTGCATTGCATCTCCCATCATGCTTGAACTGTTGTCATCTCAAAGATAGAAATGCAGTTCCTTGTCTAGTGGGCACAGTTTTACTGAGGTTTTTTCCTAATGATAAGGTGGACAATTTAGAAAAGTGGGAGCAAAAATCCTTGCTGTTGCCTAGGCTACACATTCAAATGGCTGGGGAAAAAACAGAGGATTCAGAAGTTTCTGCTCTGAGGGAAAGTGCAAATTGCACCATGGTGGAGGAGAACACAGTAGCACTAGGCAAGTGGAACACATGAAGACACAAACACCCTATTAACTGTGCTTTTTAACAGTAGAATTATATTCAACTTGGCTGCATTTCGAGCAAAATAGGTCACTGGTTTCTGCCTATACAGATATTACAAATCAGCTTTATGCTGAAATGACAAGTACAGGTAGTGTAATCTCATTTAATATGGCAACTTGTTGTTGAATTCGGAGATCACGATCTAAATACCAAAAAATCTTGGTAAATCACTTATTCACAATTTCTTTTCAAGAATATAGTGTGTTTTTGTTTTGACACTGAAGAAAAAATAGACTGAATTATAGAAAAAGCTGTGTAAAATACTTTAGTTTTGACATTTCCTTTTCTCTGCTATTTTTTAGGTAAATAGACACTGATAAGCCTGAGGGACTGAGGTGAATAATTAATATACATGTGCTATAAAATTTCCAAATTATTTTATTTTGTTTTCATATAAGATAATGCCCATTTTGAACACTAATTAAATGAACCCTAATTAAATAAGAAAAAAACCCAGGCATGACACATACTATCACAAGTAATAATTATATTAGAATTTCTAATTTATTTCCTTCTGGAGATCTAGAGATTACATACATTTTTTTAGGAAACAATTTTATGTAGGCCTCATCTGCTTGGAGGTCCATCTTTAAAGGTGAAATGATGCATCCTTTTTCTGCAGATACTTTTAAAATACTTTTCATATATATACATTTGGCTTTTCTTGACTGAAGATGTAGAACCCTGTGGAAATGGCTCTGTTTATTATTGCAAATGAATCTGAGATCAAGACAGACTTTTCTTGATCTAATAAATGTGTTTATACATTTCAAAATCACCTTTTGATTTTTTACAGAAGAAAATAGCTCTTTCCAAACATAAATATCTTTTAAAATATCACCTTGTTGAATACTGTTTTACTTTTCTACTCCCTGAATTTGTAGATGTCCCCATTGGCTGAATGAAACGGATTGATCCTTTTCTAATGAGCAGCTCATTCCTGTTGTTAAACCAGGAAATGAAGGTTGTTATTGTCCCCAGCTGGAAAAAGTGAGACAAGAGAGCAGAGTGTAACAGCTTTCAGTATGTTCTCTATCAACTTTTGTACAGGTCCACTCACGATCAATATCAACTGAAAGCAATAAAAACTTAGGGGATAATATTAAAGAACTTAAAAAAAATCAAGACCTTAGAGAACCTAAAAATAACCAAGACCTTATGCATCACTTTTTTGCTGCTGTTACAGTACCATGATTTTTGGACTGCATGCCTGCATGGTGAGATCAGCTTTTTCAGACTAAAACCAGTGATATCACTACTCAAATGACATATCTTTTAATACTGGGAATCATCCAGTTGGTATTTTAATACATGGAAACAAGGATGCCAGGAGACAATATAATTAGCCCTTGTTTCATTTTTCACTTATGAAAAATGATTTTCTATATTTAGCTTAGGAGAATTTCTTTTGGACCAAGACAGGGTCAATCTTTAGTTACATCATCAGTGTTCATAACCATCACATTAATGCTTTTAAAACTTGGAACAGCTAGTCTATAGCCCAGAAGAGGATAAAATTCAATGTGTGGATGTCTATCCTTTGTTTCAGTCATCATTACACATTGCACATATGGCACAGCCCAACCACCAAAGGCTCTTCAATACCAGTAAAACTAGAGTCCTTCTATAAATATTGTACAGAGCTGAATAACATTTTCAGGAAATGCTGAGTCCATATTTTATTTCAATTTGCTTTTGTTATGTGAATTTAGCTATGGATGAAGATGCCCTATTCACAGCTCCGGAAGTCTGGTTTACTGTCTCAGGACTGAGAGGTTTACTGTCTCTGAGGCTGCAGAGCAAAGTCAGTAATGTTGACTTCCCAAATGCCTTAGTCCTGGTGTAATCCCTTGTAAGGTGAGAACAAATCCCCCAGTAAAGTTGAGTTAATGCCAGTATAGTAGTTTATTGATTTAAAAATAAAGCCAACAGTTCTGCTTAAAGAGATGCTGCACCGTGTATTTGTCACATGTCATACAATGGCATCTTGTGGTAAACTGCACCAGAAGTCAGCTGTCCTTTTTTCTAGATATCAGTATCAGACTCTGAGACAGGTTGGCCTCAAATCCTTTACAAAGGCAACACCATTTTATTACTTTTTTTGAATTTTGTTTTCTTCATGGATACTATGTCTAAAAGATATACCATTTTGTTAAAATGAAAAAGAAGGTAGTTTGTTATCATATGACATTGTAAATAAATAATTTTTGGGTATGGATGTTTACCAGGTAATAGATATTTTATGAAAGGCAGAAAAGTTGTAGGGCATCCTGGTTGAGAACTAATTATTGCTCTAAATAAAATGGAAAACCTTCTCTTGTACATCAGTAAATTATCTTAATGGTCTTATACATCTGCAAGTGAATACATCTTTTACTGTCTTCTCTCACACTAAACCACTGAAACAGGGTGACCCCTGACCAGCCCTGAGTATTCCTGCCTAGCCACTCCTGGGTCTTCCTTCCAGGCTGCTGATTTCAGCCCAGCCTGGGACTGTCAGTACCTGGCCTAGGACTGCTTTAGGTGGACTTGGGTCCTGGTCATGGTTGTAGTCCTGATTCTCTCCCTTGCTGTCCTGCCTAATGGGCTGGATTTGCTGAATGAACTTAGGAACACCCTGCAGGCAGCTCTGTCTCCATCCCTGTTTCCAGTCCTCTTTCTCAGAACTGCTTTGAACCTATGTTCCAGCCCTGACTCCAATTCTGTTCTCTGAAAACTAGAGGCTGTTGTTGGAAATATCCCTCAGATATTTTTTACCATGGTGGTTCCAGCCTAGCAGACATGAAAGAATGAAATACAGTCAAATTGGGGGTGTTGCTTTCTGTCAGTGCAGCACATATTCAAATTTGTCTTATCTGTGTGAAGGTGCTGTGTCTCCAGCTGAGTCATCATTAAAATAATTTATATGAACAACACTCCACGTAGTTTAACCAAGTTATGTTACTACACTCTATAAAGGACATAAATAGAGAAGGAAAAATAATTTTTCTGTGGGGATTTGGGAACAACTATACTATATATACTATATTTGGGAACAACTACATCAGCAAGCCTACTTTGTATGGTTCAAAAATTAAGGTACTACAATAAATGAAGAATTCCTTTCCATGTGCTGCATTGTGTCATAAGAAGCAGCCACCATTTTTGCCGGTACTGGGTATGTCAAAGGTGAGAAGTCAGTAATCAAGCTGAACAAGTAAGAAAAAAAGAACTGATTTGCTTTACTTGAGAGTTACTGATTTATTTTACACGACACAATTACGACAGCATCACCTGGAATTTAATTTGAGATGGTATAAGGGATAAGACTTACATGTTTTTACAAAATTTAGATGTCACCAGGATGCCCCAAAAACATTATTAAACTATGAATAACAGGACATTTTTTTAACTGAAATATGTCTATACCAAACAGGATAGAAGTGAAGTGCACACAATATAAGATGAGGTAATCAATTTTAAGTCAAGAGCTAAGCTTTTCATTCTATTTAACAGCAGACATTTCCCATTTTAGGTTGCCCCTAATGTTAAAAGGGACAAAATCAAATAAAACATCTACAGAGCAGAAACAATCCACTCCTAAAATCTCTGTGAGTCATAAATTCAGAAAGTGCCTAATAAAGACCTAATTCTTTGACGTGTTTGCTGATGTGTATCTTCATAATACTTTACATTTCTACTTTTTCCTTCAATGGAGCTACTCAAGGAGAAAGCATCAAGAAAGTGAGAAGTAGACTAACTTTTTCACCTGCCTATCAGTTTAAGCAGTCTGTGAAGTTTGATTTGAGAGTACATGCATTTTGACAAAAATAACATACTTTCTTATTCCTTCCTCCCCTGGGATTTTACCAAATGAATTTATCTAAGATTTTGAGATGAGAAGGGGAAAAAAAAAACCCCAAAAGCCTTTCAGCTAGCAGGATGTTGAGCTTTTGAAGTTCTATTTTTATTTTTAATTGAATTTTAATTGATTGGTGATTCTGCAATAGAAATAGAAATCTATGCAATAGAAGAACTACAGGAACACATTAGCAAGGAAAATACATCAAAGTAAGTTTTTTGCCAGTGTGTGTCTACAGTGACCTGTGGTATGCTCAACATGTAATTCATTCTCTGGTTTCTTTACCGAGGCTGTCAACAATGGGGACAATTAAAACTAATTGCAATGTTAAATTTAATTGTCTGGATGACTGTACATTATATAGGGAGTGATGTGCTTAATGACCCTTGGTTGCTACTGACCCAACATATTTTATCCCTAACTCCTCTTATTCTTATCTGCCTATCATTGTGTTGGGTGTCATGAGCCCACTGAAGCCATTTTGTCTTTCTCTGACACAATCAATGCCAAAATCTGCAGCAAATAATTTATCTCTCATGTATACTTTTAGGATGAAAACACATCATCAGGGAAGATATCCTTTGATATTCAAGCAAGGAACAATTCCTTGGGTCTATTACGAAAGTTTTAATGTGATTTATTAGAAGCATATCTTAATATGCTTTATATATATAATAATTTTATAGTAATCTTATAATAGAAGCATATTTTACTGTATTTTATGATAACCTTATAGAAATAATAGTCTGAAGACCTTATTCAAATGCTCTAGCTTCTATTTTCTTTTTTTTTTAATCCAATATTATCATATACAATTGTTGTAACTTCCATTAACAGAAAAGTGAAATCAGAGGTCAAGATGCTCTGAACAGCTGCAACAAAGATACTTGTACATAATAAAGTGGATGATGTGTTTGATTATAGTGGTCAATGCTGGCCAAACCAAAGTGATATAATAGAAAATCCTTATAAAAGAGGCTCAGTGCAAAACATGACGACATTTGATTCTAACTGATTCTATTTTAAGCAGTTGCTGAGGGATGATATGAAACAAATGAGCAGACATGGAAGGGGGAAAGGAAGAGACAAACAATTTTAATGTGACCAAAGTCACAGCCACCTAAATCATAGAATGGCTTGGGTTGGAAGGGACATTAAAGATCATCTGAAGATCATGTGCCAGGTTGCCACACAGTGGATCAGGTTCCTCAGGGCCCCATCCGACCTGGCCTTGAACACTCCCAGGGATGGGACATCTACAGTTTACCTGGGCAGCCTGTTCCAATGCCTCACCATCCTCGCAATGAAGAATTTCTTCCTAACATTTGATCTAAATCTCGCTTCTTTTGGTTTAAAATCCTTACCCTTTGTCTGGTCACCATCTGACCATGTAAAAAGTTGCACTTCCTCCTCTTTTATAAGCCCCCTTCAAGCACTAAACATCTGCAATAAGGTGTCAGCCAGAGCCTTCTCTTGTCCAGGCTGAACAACCCTAAGTTTCTCAGCCGATATTTGTAGTAGAAGTGCTCCATCCCTCTAGTAATTTTTGTGGCCCTCTTCTGGACTCACTCCAACAGGTCCATGTCTTCCTTGTGCTGAGGACCCCAGCCATGGATGCAGTACTCCAGGTAGGGGTCTCACAAGAGCACTCATTCCAAATGATTTAGAGTGATTTGGATCATAACAGTTTAAATACATTCAAATATAGCAACTTTTCCCCTATTCTGTAAACAGCCTTAGCAGATCAAAAAGTCTTCAGTTTCATCCATGTCATAATTGTAACTTTGTATCCATCAGAAATCTTACCCTTATGTTTTGTAATTGGGATTTGCATTACTCTCTTGCACTTGTCAAAGTGCACTCTGTGACTGAACACATACAAATACTGCTTGCAAAAAACTTATTTCTTGCAATGAACAATTCAAATAATGCCATTTCGTTATCTTTTTCTGGAATGTCAAAAAGATACCTTTCACAGGAAGCAAGCACAAGATCTATACATCTACAGTAAACAGATATTTAAGTATTCATTATTTTTCATCCCTCGCCTAACTTTATTTGCACAGTCTAGCCTGTTGTGAATCAATGAGCTTTTAGAACAAGATGAATATGTGTAAATATAAATACACTACTAATATAACAAGGATATATTTACTTTTTAATATAAATAATGGGCAAAATTTTCAAGGAGAAACTGTAGAACAGGGTGTAGACCTTTCAGTTTTGCTGTCTTGAACTACACATAGAGCTGCATGTAAATACACACCTACAGACTTGCAGTCCTGTGCAGATGCAGAGAGCAGTCAGGCTTGTGCCGCACAAAGTGACAATGGAAGTGTGGAGGGCAGTGGGAACTGACCCTGGGGCTGCCTCCACTGGAAGTTCAACTTTTCTGCTGAGATCTTATTATCTCCATAAGGTTCATTGGCTTAGATGTAACACTGAGTAAAAGCCACTAAAGTCCATTTGGGTCTGAGCTAACACCTCTGTGAGTTGAACTGATCACTCTGGGAAATGCCTCAGGGAACTCCCCTTCAAGAGCCTTTTCCTCAAACAAGATGTCTGGGAGAGTGCAGACCTAGAAAACTGCTGGCACCCTGGAAAAAAAATTATTCTACTGAATTTAATATTTTGCTTTAGACTTAATAAAGATTCAAGGTCACTGCAGGCATACAAAATTGTTCAGAACTGAGACAGAATTTGGGCTCAAATTCATAATGACGCATCAGTGTGTTTTGAATATGCAAAATAAACCTTTTAATTTTTAATTTCATGTAACTTCTTTCTGGTGAACCTTATAATTTCTTTCATAAGAAAATTCTATTCAGTTTGAAGAAGAGAATTTTCTGATAAGAATATTGTAAGCAGGCTGCTGGGTGTGTTTAAATTCTAATCAACGTGTATACTGAGATATGCGGTTATTTGCAAGCAAGCCAGCTCTGTATGTCTAGGCTGCTATGAAATCTTACAGAAAATTAAACAGAAACTGGGCTCTGAGCCCAGGAAAACCAAACCACCACTGCCAAAAGACAATATACTGAAACATTATACATCTGACATAATACCAATTAGTCTCATTAGCTTTGTGTCTGCAAAAATCCTTTCTTAGCAGTGTTATTTTTTAAAGTCCCCTCAGCCTGATTCTGCTTGTAGTAAGCATGTAATTCTCTGCTCTAAGTTGTCCTGTGCTGTTTCAGTCCTCAGGCCTGCAGATCCAATATATTATTTTTGCTCATGAAATATACCTAAAATCATGTCCCTGTTTAAGGAAGAAAATTGCCCATAATGTAGTCTCTCAAAAAAAAATTAATATATAGCTCATCATCTTTTCTCAAAGGGAGGATCCAAAGTGTGTGTTATCTTTTTGTGAGGTGTAAATTATTTCTTAGTTCAATAGTAGGTAAGGTCAGCTGCAGGCATTGCTGAGGTTGTACAGGAAGGACCATGTTATAAGTTTTGTTCAATAAATAATTATGCTCCTTTTTCATGGTTTCTTTGAGGCTTTTGATCACAAGAATGAAGCCTGTGGTTCTCTCTATTCATTTGGGGTTTTTGTCTCCTGTTTACAAATGACTGACTCACTACTGTGTGATCTTAAGGGGTGCACAATCCAACAATGGAGTGAATCAGCCAAAACAGTCATGTCCTGCTTTAAATGAGCAGACTGTGCATATTCAGAAACACCTCAGCTTCGAAAAGCAAAATGCTTACATTGTTGATTGTTAGAGCCATGCGGGGAGGAGTTTGCCTTGTGATAAAATGCTAGTGGCACACATTTCACTAGGGATTTTTATACTTGTATCCTCTTTTTTCTGCATGCTATTGAGAAGCCTTGCAGGAAGTAGGTATTTTCAGGTGCATTTGAATATATGGAAAACAAATATTTGAAAACAAAGTCTATCAAACATGAAATCAGATTAAATGAAAATACTGAGTCATGGTATGGCAGTGGAGGATACTGTGCTCAGAACCCCATTATTTAAACAGTGTTGGTGGTAGACAGGCTGGAAGACGGTATAAAACATGGTTTGGTTTCACAGCAAAAAACAAGTAATTTTATTTAAGGCAATGCCGTTCCATTCTTATTTCATGTCATCTGTACATCAGATTTTGAAATCTCTGCACAGCCAAAGCACAACAGGGAACATGTAAACCCAAAATGTCTCAGTCTGGTCTCAGCAGAACATTTCAGTTTTAATTATATATTCTCCTTTCTTTCTGTTTGATTATAACATTTGCAAGAGTTTCATGTTGAAGTTACATAATTTTTCAGTGGCATAGAATGGATAGATCAATTATAACTCAGTTGATCACTGATTTATTGGCATCTCAAGATAATAGCTGGAACAAGATATGAATAGCAACATTCAAACAGGATATTAAATTTGATTGAATAGAGACACAACACTAAATGAATATAGCACAGCATAGACCTAACTTACCTAGTTTCTTGCACCTTGTTGATTAACACGATGTCAAGTGAACACAAGCTACTGTAAAACACAGGTTGTCAGAATATGAAAGAGGTAATTGCAGTTTAAAGAACTGCAAAAACAGGCACAGTTTAAAAATATTTGGTTTGAAATCCTTGCAGTTTCTTGAAATTATATTATGTTTAAGAAAATAACCATGCATTTAATAAATAGAAAATGGCCATACATGCTGGAGAAATCAAAATTTCATCCTTTTAAGCAAGAAGAGGAAGTTTTTCTGCTACTTATGTATTCTATTTCAAAGTCCATAACCACACTGGTAAATTGCTGCTTTCATATATAAGGTTTTAGGAAAAGAGTGGGAGCATGACATCGGAAAATTAGTTCCCCAACAAGTCTGATATGATTCTATAAACTACCTCCAAATAATCCATTGACCAATGCAAAAGTGATCATTCAGCTTTGTATCAGGACATTTCAGACACATTGCTTTGGTTTTTTTTCCTCTGTTTCTTCTTTTATAAATAAAAGAATGAGGGACAGTTATTCAGGGAGACATTTTAAAGAGTGCAATAAAATTGGATTTTTTTTTCAGTGTCATCTACATTGAATCAACTTAATGAAAACCCAGGACACATTTTTAGTCGCTTCTAAATTTCTGCCTTCATTGTGCCTGCCAATACTTGGAAACTGTCATTCACCTTTTCTTTTCTTCCTTAAAACCAAGGCAGCTTTTTTCTCTCTATTACTTTTTCCTTTTAAAACCAATTAAAATGAAGAGCAAGTTTACTTTGTATTTTAAGAGCAAAAATTCAATTCAAGGTTTTGGTAAGAGGTTCCTGCTGTTAATATACTTTTTTTGACTTTTCATGAACATACAGGGACCTCAGTGAATCAGTACATGTACAAACAGACCCATCCCCTGTTATGAAGAGCTTACAGCCACAGCTGACATCCGGCAGACACTGAAGACTAACAGGGAAAGAAAGGGTTTGTGGAAGAAGTTTTGAAATGACCTTTGCTAACACAACCTCAGAATTATTGCTTGGAAATAGTGGAACAACAGCAGCAGTTCTCATAAGTCAGACATTTCTACAGAAAGTCTTTTCTGGAGTGTATCCAGTCCTGTCTGGTTAAGCCGTCTGTAGGAGTCATGTGCTGTTTCTGACTTGCCCACTGAAAGGCTGCTCCTAGCAGCTGTCCTGTGCTGTCCACCTCCCTTGCCAGGATCCCCTCACCTTTGGACTGAGCTGCAGCCCTCAGCCTCTTCTAGTTCAGGCCTGGATCTAGAAGACTTGCTTTGGCCTTTGCCATGGCCACATGTCCCCCACTGCCTGCTGGAGAGCAGGATGACACTGAAGGGCCATGTCACCTGCATATAACTGCTGTTTTGCAAGTAATTTTCTACAACAGAATAATTTTGCATTATCTAATTGCAATCAAGCAACCAGTCAGAAATCGGTGTTTTCAAATCTGCTTTATATTCTGTCAAGCAGAGACAACGCTTTAGGATGAGCTGCAAGGTCTTTTTGTCAAGCTAGTAAAGGTTATCTGAGGACATACAGCAGACACTTTCATAGCTTTTAACCATCACAGAATTACCTCTTGAGGCCCTGTTTGCATATTTGGATATAACAGCAAGACTTACTTTCAGCACAGCAGCACAGTGGATGTTTCAAGATTGTAACCACAAGTACTCAAGCTCTAATGCCTCTAGAATTGTCACACTCATAACCCTCACAGAAGCTGTGTTTTGATTGAACTTGGTTTTATTATTTGCCAACTGCTTCCAAGTATCTCCTTTTTATTACTTATTTTTTCTACTTATTTTTTTTGCTCAGATACTAGTGTGGTGATGTCTTTCTTTTTTAGTTGCTAGTCACAATTTGTAACTAACCTCCTGAGAGGGATTCACTAGCAAATTTCATTCATTGTGAAGGATTGAATCATGGACAGGTGTCTTGAAAACCTGATAGTTTCTTTTTCTTTTAGCCTTACAAGTGGATACTCTGCTGTGTTTTTATGAAGCTGCCTTTTGCAGGGATCCTTTGGCAGCAGATGTAAAATCCCTCCCATGAATTCTACTTTGGAAATTTGTATTTCTTGTTACTGCATTGAACATAATAGTCTAATAGATCTGAATTATCAAACCCTTGTAGAACTGCTGAAGTTTTTCTTGCAGACCATGAGTCAGATTATCTCTGTCTTTATGTGCTTAACTTGTCTTCTGCCTTTTTTACAGCATTTTTATGGTGGTGGAAAAGTAAATGTGGACAAATACAGTATTGTGGGGTTTCCCTCTCCTCTCCAAAAAGACAGCATTTCTCCCTGTTGTTTTATCCCAATGTCAACAAACATATTTTCCAATAGGAAAAGTAAGTGTGAGCTGCAGTTAAGTGGCCTGGCTCACTCTCTGGCTCAGCTTGCTGATCTACCAACACATCCTGCATCTTCTGCTCTGTACAAACATTTCTTCCTCTAAATAAGTGTGCTCATGTTTGGGGCTTTTGTTTAATCAGGTTGCTTTGGTTTTTTAAAAAAACTTTTATCCCAGTTCAGCAATACATACTCTGTGTGAGATTAAAAGATCCACATCTTTCTTGGTGGTTTTTTTCTGGTTTTTTGTTTTGTTTTTTTTTGGGGTGTGTTTTTGTTTGTTTGTTTGTTGTTTGTTTTGGTTTTGTTTTGTTTGTTTGGGTGGGGTTTTTTTTGTTTTTTGTTTTTTTTTTTTTAAACTAATTTGGGGTCACTTTTCAGCCTACTCCCTCAGGCACTTCTGGCAGCAACCTGAGTTGCCTAGTCTGGCTGCCTCGAGCCAGCACATTGCATTCAATTTGTAAATTTCCTCAGCACTCTTGATAGGGCTCTGTCTTTTAAGAGGCATAATTCAGCCACAATTCTGTCACTCTGCTTTGCAACATTTGCCTAGATTGGATTAGTGTCTCTGCAGGTGGTCTGTCTCCAGCTATGCTGCAATGAAATGGAAAGGGGCTGAAGGCAACTGAGCTCCCTAATCATTTTTCAGGGGAAACAGCCAGGCCGAAGTACTCTTAGTCTAATCAAGTCAGAACTGACTCAAAAAATCACTCAAACTCACTTAAAACTCACTTAAAAAATCCTAGTCATTATTTTCCTACATCAAAATCTTTTGCCCTACTGTTTGATGAGCCAGTGGTAGCAATCTGTATGTGTTCAGGCTAGTTCTTCCACCCAGTCTCCTTTTCAAGGGCATAAGTAATGAATCACTGAATTTTCATCTATATCAGGGGAAAAAATTGGACCAAGTCACTGCCCCATAATGTAGGCTTTTTATTTATTTTCACTTAAGCCTGTATGAGCCTCATTAATTTATTATACTTGAACTGTTGTAAACACCTGACTTTCTTGTAGTCTTTCTGTCACTTAGCAAAAGTGAGATAAAAAGTTATTTTACAGCCATTTGAAGACATTATTTGAAGTACTTTAAAGTGAATTTAACTCCATAATATTATTTTTTAAGTAAAAAAATTATGGCAGAAAAAATCCCTTTCTTAAACAAAATTCTATGAAATGTGAACTCTTAATCATAATGGGCAAAGCTTGGCTTAGAATAAAGTGCACAAGTCCCAAGGAAGAAATAGAATATGTCAATGGCACAATATTACCTATGATCCAAAAAACTGAATGCGTAATTCTTCAATAGTTTATTTTTCTCTCTATTGGATCTGTTACGCTGGGTTAAACACTGGAGAAGAAATCATTAGATTTTTCAAAAGTATTGGTTATCTTAAACACTGAACTATCTCCAAGTTTCAGAAACATGAATTTTTATAAGAAACCTCTGCAATAATTTGCCACCTTCATTTTACACATGGCTTCCTAAGGGCTTGGTTCTGTTTGCTAAACACAGACATTCAGAGAAATCCAAGGATACCCAAGACATCTACATTACAGTAGAAGAACCAAGGTATGTCTGTCTGGACTTGTGATTCTTGCCTTGGATATTTCAAAGTGCATTGAAAATATATGACCACCAGAAACTCAGTTCCAAAAGCCCTTTTATTTCAGCTGCCAACCTGAAACAGTTGACACAGTCCTAATAGAGAAATTTGAATCATATTGGCCTCTAATTTTGGCTCATAATGGTTTCTGTTGGTGCTTTTTGCAGGTACAGTTACTAAGAGCCATCTCCCCAAGTCTTTCAGGTGGGCATCCAGACGTAGCACTCATGGACATGCTGGCCTCTGAGCTAGACCTCAGCTGCCCCTTTGGCTCCAGCAGACTGAAGGAAGTAGTTCTCAGGGCTCTGTTTAAGAGCCACTTGAACCCAGAAGCACCTGAGGTCTGCAGGCTGGGCTTTGTGTGACTTAGCAAGGAATGGATTCACTGAGTCTCTGCCTGGCTGGTGAGCCCTTCCTGAGCCTGAGTTCTGTCAGGATGTGAGGAATGCTCTTCCCTGTTTGCAAAAGCACGTTTCTTAAGTTTTCTCAGAAATCCTCAAAAAAGGAAGTTACTGTCATAGGCCTGAGGGCACCAGCAACTCTGACCATCCCTGCCCAGCCTCTGGGGCTTGCCACACTTCCCACAGCCCAGGACCCCATGCCAGCCCCCCAGAGCCATCAGCCCCTGACCCAGTGATGCCTCAGCAGGGCTGGGCTCCATCTCCCCACAGCTCTGGCTATGGGCTCCACCCAACCAGGTTCCAGCCTTCATGGTGGTTTCTGGCTTGCCCTTGGACCTGTCTCATAGCTGTGTCCATCCCTGGTTCCCCAGAATCCTGTCTCTTGCTGTGCCCTGACAGATACACAGTAAATCAGAGCATCTGGCTAGCTACCCCTTTGTGTGATAAGATGCTCAAATGTCAAGAGGTTTTTGTTTGTTGGTTTCCTGATTTCACCCAGCTTGACCATTGCTCAGCTCAAGACAATAATTCTCTATTTTCTTTCCATATAAATGACATCTAGAAAAATGAGCCTACTGCTGTGCCCAAAGTAAGCATACAGAAAATTGGAACCTTCCATATATTAAAATAAAGTGCTTTCTGATATGGTTGTGCCCAGTCTCATCAGCTGAAATGCCAGCCTTTTCATAGCACTGTTAGTTGAGGAATAAATCAATCATGGAGGAGTGTGTGTGTACATTGAAGTGGGATTTAAACATCAAATTCAACCTTTACAAAGGATACTTTGAAGCAAAATATCCTGAGTGTATATTATTCAAGCACCAAGTTGCCCTGTGGGAAGCATGAGAGAATAGCCTTTTTCAGTCATCCAGTAAAATACCTGATCACTTATACTTTCTATTTTAAAGGGAATATCTTTGGGCCTATGGCAGAGAAAACCAGAGATTCTTCTCTACACCTCAAAATAATATCTATTTTGTAAAAAGCAGTGGAATGTAAGCCATACATATGTCCTCAATGACTCCTATTGGCTGTCTGCTCAGAGTGCTGCCTTTCTGTGTCTTCCTTTTGGGGTTTTAGTTCCCTCTTTATATAGGGAGACTGGGTCCATGGGTATAGGATGCTGTGAAGCCTTGCACTGGAGGCAGGATACTGAAATGTCAGGTGATATGAAATGATACAGTGATGATTATATTCCACCTGTAAATTTAGCTGATGATAGCACATATTGTCCTTTCTGAGACCTAAGCAGGCACATTGAGCACCTGAGTGAGCCTCACATTTTGTATTACAGTCCAATCATCAGGTAGTATATACATGTTCAAACAGCTTAATTTAGGTCATTCACTCTCAGACACCCTTATTTCAGCTTATCTAATTAAAAAATTTAATAATCCTTGAAGCAATAATTCTCTAAACAAATTTTAATGAAAGTCAAATATTTGGTGGAGGAGTACCAGATACTAAAAACACCATCTTAGTCCAGAGTGTGGAGAGAATTACTTCAGAGACTTAGTACTTGTGTCTGGCTATTGACAGGCATAGACATGATGCAGTTTGAGACTTTTAGTAAGATAAAATTCTTTGCTTTAATAAAGTCTTTACTGGGTAGAGATTTATCCATTGTGTAGCAATGGAAAAAAAAAATTGCACAAGTGGCTGTAAAACCCTGATGTACTACCTCTGTCAATGTGAGCTGTAGGATGTTCAAAACTAAGGACAAACAGGACTCAGAGGCCACTGGAAGAAAAAGATGTCCTGTGCTGCACTGCACAGAGTACAGGCTCCTTCAAAGACTGAGAACTAAGGAAGGGTGGGTCAGGAAGAGTTGCAATGTATACAACTTGCACATCATGCTTGTATGCATGCTGGATGCTTGTGTAACTCATTGCAAGATTGTAATTAGTTATCTGGGCCTGTTACAATGCTTGTTTTGTTTTGTCTTGTTTTGTTTTTTTAAAATCAAGATTTAGCCCTTCTGCAGAGGGAGATGTCAAATTTCTCCCACAGGTTTTTCTCTCAGGGTTGTAACCTGTGTTTGATCAGTAATAATTTTGAGGCTGTCAGCTCTGTGCTGCCTGGATGTCATTTCTGTCTTCGTGTTTGTTAATGTTCCCTATTACATGATTTCTTTAAAATTTATTTTTAATCCCCAGTAGTTTTTTTTAATATTTCTTGCCTGCTTCTCTCAGTCTTCCAGAGCACAGCCAGGGAAACTAACAGCTGAAACAAAAGACACTCAGGGCAGTGTGCATCTTCAGAGAGAGAGAGTGAGGAGGGCTGATAACGCTGGATACAGAGAGATGTTTCCTTTCACAGAATGCCACCACACAATGCACACTGAGAGACGTCTCTTCCTCCGGGAGACGTGGGCTTCAAAGAGTTATTTTAATGCCAGCAAATATGCTCTATGTATGACTAAACCCTAACATTTTTCCTTGCAATAGTAACAATTTGCACTAAAATGCAAAAATGCTCTCCAGCATGCCAGTGTTTTTGTGCTGAGGCTCTTAAAGGGCAAACTGCAGCAGCAATTGCTTTCATGTTAATGAGTGCTACAAGGAAGGACTTAATTTTGTGATTCATAAATATCATTAAACTCTGATTTATAAACATGATCCTTTCAAGATATAAAGTAGCCAATCAGGCCAAAGCAATCACAATTTCTACATTTTGTGTTTTTAGAATAAATTCATTATGTCTGTCCTCACATTCTCAATCTTAGGGCTGCTATTAGACTGTATTAATGAGAACATGACACTGAGCCAATCTTAGCAACAGCAGCTGTACCAACAAAATGCTTTCCTGAGGAATATTGATTTCCTTTCTTGGATGTGCCTAAACAAAGGCTGGTATTGCAGACATCTTAACCTCTGTGTATGCTTTGGTCTTCTGAACATTACTGCATCATTGCCTGTATTTATGAGAGAGGATTATTCTGTACTTTGACAGAGATGCATAGCTTTAATTGCTTAATTGATAGCACATGCATATAAGCAGGATTAACCATTTTTTAAAAATAATATTTTTCTAAACAGACTAGTTCAATAATTACATTTCTGACATTAATAAAATATAGCATAATATGAAGCCATGGTGGAAAAGAAGGGTGAGCACAGAACACAGAATATTACTGACCTCTTGGTAGCGAAAATTGGTCTTTTTCTCATTAAAAGTATGTATCCTTTCAGTAAATGCTTCAGAGAAGAGACCAAAATGGCTGCTTGGGATTCTCGGTGCTTGCTGCAGGGCAGAGTCTGTGAATTCTGCCTATATTTAAAGATTGCTAGAGAGTTAGGCAGCTACAGCAGGACAACAATTCTTAACTCATCTCAAAAATGCACTCTATGCGTTTGTCTTCCTTGCATTTTTAACACTCCTCCCTCTGCTCACAGTGTTGCATGTACTGTTCCATTTGATAACAATTTCCTGAGATTCAAAAGTGCCCTGACTGTCAATGTGAATCATCTGCTCTTCAAAAGCCTGATATATTTCTGCATAGGTATTGACAAGTGAGATTTGTAAGTGAATTACTCAATGAATGAAGAGCAGTTCTGGAGATATTCTGAAGGGACACAGCATCATCAGAGTAAGGGCACTTAGGTGTGCACATACTGATAATTTTTTACTAAAACTTGAGAAAAATTGGTGCTTCTTGCTGAAATGAAAGAGGAGCAAAGTACAAACTCAAAATGTGAACTAAAGATCAAATCGAGAAGTGTCTGCCAAAGCAAACATCTAGGGTGATAATCTTGGGCTATGTTTCATAGTTGTACAGGGGACATTCTTGTTGAATTTCATGTGCTAAATTGCTGTTGTCCAAAAAGACCCACTTGAGCTCTGTGGTAGCAGTTTAAATATATGGTCAGCATGAACACCCCTGTAGAGGGAGGGCATGAAGAAAGCTGTGGTATCTTCCAGATGTACTGGAGAAGATGGATGTGGAGAGGACAAAGGGCAGAACAAGTGTCTTTGCCACTGGTAAAAGTTACATGTTCAGGACTTCAGCACAGGTAATGCAGATTCAAAGGGGTCACTCAAGCAATGGAAGATCTCAGTAAGGTTCATGGTGGATGCCACTAAATTGGTATCTTGGCTTTTTATTTTGTTAAAGAATGCTTTTCTCTACCCAAAACTATGGTAAATTGCTGGGAAGGAGATTGAGAGTTTTTCCAGTCGGCTTCTTGCTGGATTGCATGGAGCCTTTTTGACAAAAGGGGCGACTAACCCTCCAAAGCAAGCAAATGTGCATTGCTGAGGGGCACCTTTGCTGAGAGTGAAGTAGAGCAGGCAAAGCATGTGAAACACAACAAAGAACCAGAAGCCTGCAGCAGAGCAGACAGAGGAAGACAGCTGGGAAAAATAGGGAGCAGAAGAAGCCAGGCCCCAGGGGTCATGAGATTTTTTTTTCCTAACAGGCCCAAAGGGGGAATGTGCAAACTTCAGCACTGTGCAAATCTCAGTCTTACCTAAAAAGCAACTGAGTTATTGAACTAGGATCAGGCCTAGAGCCAAAGGATCTCACTACAAGGACACAGTAGATGGGGGGAATTGTTTATAAAACATTTTTATTTATAATCTGCCTCATTGCCAGCTTGCTCTCTTTTAAAAAGTTTATTCTTGTTCATGTTGCGACGGAGTCTGGCTCTAGAGCTTGCCTAGCATGGCATGGCTCTGGGGGCACTTGCTCTGAGAAATAGGTGCTGACAGACCCACCTCAGGGTATTGGCAAACTTGGGGTCCCTTCACAGCTATGCAATCCTAAGTGACATCCTAGCAGGCTGGCTTCTGCTTCAGAAGGATCAGGATATCAGATGAGAAAACAAAACATTAATTTTCTTAAGGTTCTATGTGCATGTTACTGGGCTTGCCAATGGTTACTAATTCAGGCATATGATTACTTATATTTGATATGAAACATTATAACTTTTTCTTATTCTTCTTCATGTGTCTCCTCTCAGAGTTTTTTCTGCATAACACTCTCAATCTCCTATCAGTACATTATAAATATATCTATTTAAAATAGAAGTTCAAGAATAATTTTTAAATAGTTGCCTTCTGGGGATTATTTGAGTCTGGGCCTATTTTTATTTTCTTTCAATATGAGGGCATCTTTTAACACCACTGTGCATTCGTTTGTGAACAGAAGTTTATTATTCTGCAAATTCAAAACTGGAAGTATATGATCATTTTATACATTATTTTATTAATGAATAAAATACTGGCTCTGACATTAGATATTGAATTGTCAAGAATAAGCTTATGTTGCAAGAGCCTTATGAATTTTTTTTCCAGAAAAGTACATGGAATGTTCAACACATTCCACCTCTTTGACTTTGGAGTAATCTACAGTAGAAAGTTGTGTGATGTATCGTGTTTTCCTGCCTGTTTGATCACAGAATAGCTTTTGGAAATTCTTTCTTTACAGTTTTCAATGCATGATTTTCAGCAGTTACCCCAATTTCAGTTTAGTTATTTGCTCTATAAGCCACAAAAGTGACTAAATGTAGTGTACACATTATTTTCAGTTTTGAGAACAGTGTAATGAGCCAGGTCTATTAAGATAAATAAGATGAAAACAGGTAGGAGTAAAAATAGCTGGTGGCTCTGTTACAGTTCATCAGTTTGAAATAAAGTCCTGTGAATTACAAATATAAATTTGTACTAATGTCAAACTACAATACATGCTTACCAGCCCATTTACCCAGATATCTGTGCAATAAGCCTCCCAAACTGAACAAAACCTCCAAAAATAATAAAAACAAACCCTGTCAAAACCCCTTGTGAGATCACTTTTTTCCCCCTAACAATTAATCAGGTAATAATCTGACCAGTGGACGGGGTTAGCATGACATAATGACATGCCCTAGGCCACTAAATAAACGCAGCCATTAATGGATGTCTTATTTTCTGATCAGGAAGCTCTGGGCCCCATCTCTGCTCTTGTGTTGAACTCAGAGTTAGACATGATGCATGGCAGTGATGTCTGAGACACCCTGAGTACATCATGTTTTGCTAAAACACATTCCTTGTTGGTTTATCCACATTTCCATATCACAAACCAGGCCTAACTGGGACTGACTAAAAACTCTGAACCATGCTCTCTAAATTAATATTTCCATAAAGTCAAAGATCATAAAATTACCAGTTTTCTCTGTGCTACAAACCTTTAGGTCTTTTTATTCTCCCTGCTTATAAGTGAGATGAATCTATACAAGATCAATCCTCTAAACCCAAGAAGTGTACTTGTATAATCTGAAGTAATTACTACACATTTTCAAGGACATGCCATGTCACAACAGAGTGGACCATTGCCTGAAATATGTTCCACATTTTGGTCATGATAAAGTTTCTGATCAAACCATTTCTGTACCTGTAATCTGTACTCTTCAAGAAATCAATGCTTTTCATTAAAGGAAAGTCATTAATTCCTTTTATATAGAGGAATTCTGAAATGTGTCATAGGGTTTCACCTGAAGAAAATGAAAATGTGTGATTTGCATCCCTTTAAGATCTCTGTGAATCCAGCCTTCTAGTCCTGTGATGGACTTTTTCAGCAACTCTGAGAACTGACACTGTTAGTTATTTCACTGAAATAATTGCATCTGTTGCAGCTTTTACTTTCTCCAGCATTTAAAACATACAGTAAAATATTTAAGAAAATTATACTGAAGAGAGCACTGTGATGTTGTTATTTTCTTTAGAGTACTGTGTGCTCTGAAGCGTATTTTGGATACTTCTACAGATCAAAAGCATGAACTCTGCAGTAACTCTCATTTTACTTTGAAAAAAGTGAATTCATCTCATGAAAATTTGAAAGGGCTATCTGTTCTGGAGACTATGTACATAGATAATCAACTCTCTGTATTACTCTACAGTTAGTTCATTTTTTTCTCTTCTTTCTTTTTCTAATCCTTCTAG
The DNA here is from genome assembly GCA_037834095.1 of Argya squamiceps. Classification (NCBI taxonomy): domain Eukaryota; kingdom Metazoa; phylum Chordata; class Aves; order Passeriformes; family Leiothrichidae; genus Argya; species Argya squamiceps. Next base: position 76,689,742 of record JBBMKD010000102.1, on the reverse strand, counting down.
TTCTCCATTCAAATATAGGCTGTTTGCCTGTGAGTAATCTCCACTCTGCAGGCTTCTAAACTGCTTGCTTCTTCTCCCCTTAAAACTGCATGCATCTATAAATATTTATTTCTATTTCTGTGCTTGGGAGTTTCCATACTGGACCAGATATGCCTGAGTGGCCCCTTTTAGAGAGCTACCAGCATAAGATGCTTCAGAGGATAGAAATCCCTCAGCACACAGGCAGAGTATAGGTCATCTGCAGTTCTCCTCCCTATTAAAACATTGCAGGCCCTTTCTAGCAGTTAGGAAAGGCTATCAGTTCAGAAGGAAAATCTGAAAACCCTTTCTAACTTTCACATATACCCACTCCAGTAATGTGTGTATATATATAAGCAACTCAAGTATGTTACTCCTGTTCCATCTCTTGCAAAAATACATACGATGTTTCTAATATATAATGTCAAAGCTATAGAGCAGAGTGTGGAATTATATATTTTTAGACCTGTAATGACAACAGTTATTTCATTTTTCACAGGAAAATGCTGTTGATCATTTACAAATAAAGTGTAAAGCTTCCCTGGGCTGATAAATCAGTATATTAATTTGTTAGTCTTCTCTGTCAAATAGGTTCTTACCTCCAGTCATAGGTCTTCTGTCATAAATGTCTTCCAATGGTGAGTAAAAGTAAAGATGACTGTGGCTGCCTCTGGACAAAAGACATATTTGTGTCTGGGGTGTTAATGAAACGCCAATTCCTACATTTTCTACTAACATATAGATAACCTGGTTTTGCATGCTGTTCTTTGCAGTTTCTGTGTTAATAGTATTTATTTTATAAATGTTTGGCTGCAGAGAGGGCAGGAAAGCTGTTTAGAAGGAACTCTGCCTATGGGGGGACTGCAAGTACTTTTGGGAAGAGCTTTTCAGATGGCAGGCAAGGTGGGAGGAATGAGAATTGAGCCAGGAAAAAAAAGTATGCAGACAGATACATGGAAAAAATTACCAAGTCACAAAAGTACATTCATGTTTTTGATAACAATATCACAAATATGTCTGAGAAGTCAGTCACTTTCTAACTCTTGTGAGTTGCAGACCACTGGATATTCTTCAAGTTCGAAATTTTTTTTTTGTGTGCTTGTTTCTTTGAGATTCTTAGGGTACATTTTTTTTTTTAAGGAAACCTTTTAAAACACCAGAAACAGGTTGTTGTCTAGAATCTTCAGCTTTCATGTTCTATGGTTTTCTTCGGTCATCCTTGTAACCCAAGTACATGGATTGGAGAATATCATAGAAAAAAGCGCGCTACACCTGCTCTGATCCTTTGTTTTTATGCAATTTTATTTCCCTGTGAGGGATTTCTTGTAGAGTGATTGAGGCCCTGGAAGAAATATATATGAGCAAGAGGAGGCTGAGATTTTGGACCTGAGTGTGCAGCTTTTAAGAAATGAACTGGTAGCTAAATATCTTGTTATTAAAAATATGAAAAATAGTCTTGCTCAGCTGATACTGCTACCATTTAACTCACATGAGCTTTTAAAAAAAGTCATTACTTCATAATTTGGACTTGCACTTTGAAAACAATATGACTGAGAAATTCTGTGTTGATATAAGTATACTCACAGCATATATGTATGAATTTACACTTTCCTGTGTAATTTTCAAGGACAGAGAAACATTTATTCTGAATATTGAACCAATAGATTTTCTTAACTCAAAGAATTAATAAAGGAATTCCTGTACATAATTGCTTTGTATATGGCCTTAAGGTTTATGTACTTATCTATATAAAGAGAAATATTTAAATATTAATATTTATTAATTAATTACATGCTGTTGTTCATGACCAAAAAGTGCAGATCTCAGCATACGCACATTTAGCTCTACTGAGTTGCTACAACACTGATCTGCATCTAAACAGAGCTGTTTTTTCTCTTAAAAAGACATACTTATTTAAATTGAAGATGTATTTCTCATTGGCCTTTTAAAAAATGATTAATGACAAAAAAACACACAAATATATAAAACTAATTTCTGATTCAAATTGGTCTCACTTTCAATTTTTCAGATTCAGAAGTTTCTTAGCTGCCTGTGCTTTCTTTTTCTTAACATAATTATCCACTCTAGTTCAGTTGCCTATCAAATTTTATTAAGAAAGTGCTCTTGAAGGCTTAATTTTTAAGGCTATTTTTATATTTCCAACTCCTAACTGCAAGACAGAAAAGGGATTTAGTTTGGTTTCATTTGGTCATACTCAGTGGGGACACATTCAAATTGGCAGTCATCATCATAAATGTGGATCTTTTCCTTATTTTTTCTTTGTTCTTGTTTCGTCTCCCTTGTCCTTTAAGTTTATTTCTTAAATATTTTTTGTCTCTTTCGCTGTCTTAAGTTTTTTGTTCAGTTCCTTTCCATCCACGTTATTGAATTCCTTATTTTTATCCACTTTTATGCAATATATGATCTCCTTCATTATCTTCTGAATGATCTACCTTTTATTTCAAACAGCTTTTGCTTTCCTACCTCTTTTTGACTCTGCTTGACAGAGACTGCCATGACCATTTAATGCTCCCTTCATCTGGCACTTGACCGTGCCAGCACCGATGCCAAACCACCATATGCGAGAGAGATTCAAGCTAGGCTAAGATTGTCAGCTGTTATTTTCCTCATCATCCTAACATCTTTCCAAAATTGCCCTTTCCTCTAGCTAGTTCCAAAATTTTTGCGCTAAGGAGTTTCCTACATCTTTCAATGCACCATCTCAAACTAATGCATGGCTTCTTTATTTTTATTTCTTAAGGTGGAAAAAAAAGAGGAACTAAAACTGAGAAGACTAGTAGACCTACCCCTTTTATGATTTTGGTTTTTTGTTTGTTTGTAAGGAGATGGTACTGACACTTGGCCAAGATCTGGAAGTCATGTCTGTTAGCTGTTATTGCTCCTTGGGACTCAACCAAGGAATCTGACACAGCTGTAGTTTCAGCAAGTCTGTTGCATGCTTTGGAAGAGAGATGGTTCAAATGCTGTCAGCACTCAGAACTTATTCCAAAACTTGGACAGGATATTTGAGCCACAGTTTTTAAAGAAAATTTCATCATTCATGGCTCAGCTCCACACCATGCTTGACAAAATCTTTTTGTTTGCCTGGTAGAAGGCAGTATTTTCTCCAGAGAATCTGAATTTAAATTTAAATTTTAGAGGAAACCCTAGAAATCCCAGGATTGAGTTAAATTTTCAAGTTCAACCAATTAAACAAAAATACCTATAGGGCAAATAAGTCATCTTGTATGTAAAAGGTTCATGAGGAAAATGTATTTATGCAGTTTAACATCATTGTTTTTTGGTGGAGTTAAAAGTACAAGAATGAACACAGATCAACTGGTTTACACAGAAAAAAATTCTACTTGTCACCGAAGTAGGAGTTGTTTATTGTTTTTTATTTTACCTAATGTGTTTTTCCTATGGAATGTTTTTTCTTGGAAAATCAAACAACTAATGTTCCTTTTGTTAAAGGCATTTTATTTCACTTCAACTGAAAATTGTGAATTTCACAAAAAATATGTAAAGTCTTCGACAAAATCAAATAAAGCCACTGAAGTACAAAACAAGATAAAACAACAAAAAATCTAGTTGCTGAAATTGGTGATTTTGTTGGTTTGTAGTCACAAATTGGCTTGCTTTCAATTTCTATCCTTTTTCCAAATCCTAATTGATTTGAACCTTAAAAAAAGAAAGAAGCAAGGAAGAGGCAAGTCAAGGATGATATAGGCAACCATGACACTGTTGATCTCACACTACAGAACTTGTGAATTTTGAAAAAAACAGAACAAAATACACCTTTTCCTTAAATAAAAAGTTGTGGTTTTTTTTTCCTTTTTCACTTCACAATGCAAAAAAATGAAGAATCTTTAATTTGGGTAATATTGATAGAAAAGATAACTAAGGTCCAATATTGAGCTCACTAAAATTGAGGAAAATCATGCTGGATATTCTCCTAATATATCACAATGAAGGGAGTATGGATCTCCAAATTTAATTGGAATTTGTATTTATGAATAATCTTGTAAGGAGGGTCATTGATCTGGGCTATTTCAACATATTGAAATGTATGATGGGATTTCTGTATTCAAAGCAATTTTGGAAGTCACATTGATCTTAAATAAAAGGAAGACAAAATAGCCACAGCCGTCTTCACCCATGCATGTGCTTGTCATTTAGCTGCCTGTAGGTGGCCTCTTGTTTACAAAGGATTTGTGATTACTGGCTGTGTCCTTACGCATGCCTGAACTATCTTTTAAGGGTCCTACATGTTTATTCTGCTTTCAGCATTTTCTTTTTGCTGCTGAATTACTGGGGGTTGCCTACATGTACCCAATCACTGTGTAACCAGTACACAACTGGAGTTCATAAGGGCAATGTATTTAATAGTGTTGGATTAGATCCTTGAATGACTCTGATTGATAATTTAGAGATAATAAGGAAATATTTTTAACAGGTATGTCATTCAATGGATGCAGTTATCTTTTAACTGGCCACTGTATTATCATTATTTTAAAAAATTTACTATCTATCTCCACATGCCTGTGCACTTACAGGAATTGCTGGTGAAATAAAGTTTGGTAAGATCACTTGAAAACAATCCCTTTGGACTTCAAATTCTATTGCATTTTTCTACTGACCTTCTATTAAGGTCAATCAGATTTCTGACATTGACCTCTGTGAAAGAAAGAGATCTGGCCTTTCATAAATCATTCCTGCCTCTGCTGAGATAGTCACATTTGGAATAAAAAGCTACCATGTTCTTAGGCTCAAAGGACACATGCTAATTTTGAGAAGAGGAATTCAAACTAAAATAGGAATACAGAGATCTTTAGACTGGAAAGGGCAAACCCAGAGGCAAATGAGAAGGCATGATTGCTAAAATTGTGGTATCAGTTTAACTAAAAGGAATTTCCATTTATATTTATTTGAATGCCTGTGCTGTAATGTCTGGTATTATGAGGCATTTCATAAAAGGCTGCTGCTAAACTAAAAATTCTCAGTTAAAATTACTAGGAAGCAACATTTCTTTCATGAAATACATGCTAAAAATATTGACAAGAATAAATCCACACCATTCTTTTGGAAAGCACCAAGCCTTGGAAATTAACATTCACTGAAGAAAAAGAGGGGCAAATGAAACTGTGAAAAATGTTTTCCAAATGTGCACCAATTACACATAAAATTCCTCTTCTGTTGAAACAGATCTTGGTTTATCAACTTTGAAACAATGCTCAGCATGACTGTTACTAATAAAACAGTAAGTATTTACAATCTCAGTTCTTTAACACTCAACTTTAGTGATAAGCAAATTCCAGAACCTTCAAGCACATTTTAAAGGGTTGCACAATCTGAAAAGGTTTTTTTAATGCTCAAATTTTGCAAAAGTGGATCAATGAAGTGAAAATTTCTCAAATATATAGTAATTTCACTTTTTTCATTAATCAGATTTTAGGCAGACTTTTTGGTATTCTTGTTGTTTCTTTTGTAGTCCCTTCCAATGACAGAAAATGTATAGGTCTACTTCTATCAGCTACACTTTGAAATCCATACCATTTAAGTGCCTTTTTTGATCTACTTATCTTCCTTTCCCCTTCTATTGATTTGTAAGTTGGAAGTGCTAAATAGCCTCAAAAAAAACCCAACCAAACAACAACAAAACCCCAACACTGTATGTTTTTAGTAACATTTCTGCCATTGTGCTTCCTTTTGCAATTCTTGGTAGATATTTTTTTACTTCCTGCTCCAAGGCATTGTGGGCTGTTAACATTTGCTGTGTTTGTTTTGAAGATGGCTGTAACTCAAGCTAAGACAAGGTGTTTAATCTCTGTGTTATCAATAAAAGCTTGTAGAATATTTTTAGGCACGCTTTTCTTTGGAAACCATTAGGCAAATATCCTAGCAAATATTTAAGGACAGGTATTTTCTAAACATTTTTAAAGATGAGCCCACATGAAGAAGAATGTTAATTATACCCTTCCAGAAACAGAAATATATTTCTCAAGAACAAAATAAGAACTCCTCTAGCTGAAGTTTAACATTGTTGCTGCTTCTTAGGTTGAGTTTTTAGGCAACTGATGGGAAATGAGGAGAGCCTTGCTAAGTTGCTTTCTTAGGCGAAGATGAGTATGGTAGCGAAATATGTTTATTTATTTTCTCTTTTCATAGAGAATGCTCACAGTTTTGGCTCTCTTGAACAGTTTCCTTGCTAAGAGGTCCAGATTTCTTTTTTCAGTCTGTCCAGAATCGCAGGATCTCTGCCTATGCTTCCCCCAGCTGCTGGTAACTCTCTGGTTTTCCATCAATACTTGCATGAAATAAAATTTATTTGGCTGCTTGCTAACCTGAGTTAACTAATTATTACCCTCTGCTTTTCATCAAAGCATTCCCCAGACATTTGATTTGATACCTCCTTAATCCATCTCAGTGGAATGAATTTGGGCTAAAGAGTATTCAGAAAAATATTTATGCAGGAGATTGGAGGGCAATAACCTCAAAGTGCATGGAAATTGCCCAGCGCTGTGAGCAGGAGAAGTAAGTACTTTGTCCAGATCAGTTTATAGCTGAGGAAGACATAAACTTTCTGGTTTTGTCAGGCTCCAAAATCCATCTCAATCAATCTGTGAACCAATGAAGCATCTATTTTCTCTGGGTTAATTAGCATTTATTCAGGCCTTCCCATGTGGTCCAGTGACTGAACAATGGATTCTTTTGTTCCAACTCTCCTCTTTGCAAAGAAGGTTTAATTACTTCTCCCAGTTAGCCAACATGACATTTAGTTTTAGAGAAGTTTCCAATTGCCCACAGATCAAGGATAATATTGCCAGCAGACACTAAGAACCTTCAGCATAATAAGGCTGCATAGACTGGAATATATTATAGCTGAAATGGTGAGACTTGTGCAAATTGGTTATATGGTATTCAGTCTCCTATGTCTGGTGAAGTGTTTAATAGCTGGAGAGTTAGAAGAGCTAGGTTTATTTTTGACTGTGTGTTGAAATACAACTTCATGAAAAACTGTGCCAGGACTTCTGGAGTTCAATGTGTAATGAGAATTAAAATTGTTGTTGTGCATCACGAGCTAGATTTTAATTTTTGTGGTAGTGAAGTCATAAGCATTACATATATATTAAAGGCTTAATTTTAGTGATGCACTGAAAGAATGCTGTGTCTAGAATGAAATTTGGTTTGTTTCATTTTCTTTTTTTTTTTTTTTCTTATAAATTAAAAAGGGGCAATGGTCCTAACCTCAAAATACTTGAGCTGTGTACTTTGATAGTGTATGTCATCATTCCTCTTCAAAATGGCTGGAGAAGACTTATGAACAGTTTATGTCCCCTGGTTTCCTAAAATTGCTTTCATAGTTTGTCAGCAGTGAAAGAAATGGATGCAACAACAGGAGTTCTAAAAGAGCACTTATATTTTACAGCCTCTCACCCTTGAGTAAGGTTTTAACATGACTGAGATAATGAGAACCATTTTGATCTTATTAGTAATCTGAATACAAACAGCATTCAGGGTTTTCATGTTCTTTTTTAAATTGTTTTGTATCTACAAATACCAAAATAAAGAAGAGTTAGATGACTGTATCTTTGAAAATAATGACTTTAATAAAAACGTATCCTCCCTTTAATAACATTGCTCTCATGCACATTTATTTGTGCTATCTGTAAAGGTAGACATCAGATCTGAAAAGAAAAGTAAAATCCTTCTTCATGACTGCAATTCTGCTCACTTATCAGCAAAATTGAAAAGAAGTACATGTCAGGATTTCATGGGACAAAACCCCCCACCCACTATCAGTTGAAAACATTCTGAAATGATCATTATTTTTAAGTGCTTACCTCAAACTCATGTTACAACACTACCAAGAGGAAAGAAGTGTGATAGCACTGTTTCTATCGTAAATTAGTATCCAGCCTGCAGCTGTGTAGCTCATTAAAAACTGTGTCATTTAGGGATATTTTGAAAACACAGAGGTCCATTAAAGAGACTGGCAGTGTATGGTTGTCAAACAGACATGCAATTATTGTCATAATATTGCCATCAATTGGATAGGAGAAATTACATGATGAACTGAGAAGCTGTTTTATATCCTTTTGAGATTTTCCAGCACAATTTTTCCTTTGTTCAGGGCAGCCATCACCCATCTTTGAATCTTTCAATATGAGGACTCAGAGAGTATACTGGGAACCTTTGTGAGTACTAATTGCAACTTCTTCACTCCAGCTTCTGAGGGCTATAATATTTTCCTCCTGCTTTCACACTGCCAGTCTACAGTGATTACATTGCCCTGTCCCAGTGACAGAGATAAGTTTCTGGTTGTCCATTAAAAATCTGGCAACATCATTTCTTGAGATCCACATTACTGTCCAGAGATGTCCCCTTGTCATGCTGGGGTTGTTGGGCATAACTGAAGGTGGGAATCTCATTTCTTCTCTTCATGGCAGTGACAAAGCACACACAGTGTCAATCTCACACAGCCAAACTCTATGGCTGTAGTTCATGTTGTCCATGTGTTTTAGCTCTACATTGATGTGATTATTTCCAAGAGTCAGTAAAGTCCAAGATTGAGTAAAGCTTCTTAATTCTCCTCAGGTCTCGACTACAGCTGCCTGAGCTGCTGCTACCCACATTGGCAGTGTGGCTGCAGTTTGTGTGCTTGACTTGAAGGCAAACCCTCTTCTGCTGCTTGCCCAGGGTTCCCTTTGCTGGCCAGCTTCTGTCTCTGATTGCTGAGGAAGCTGAGGTGTACTTTATACACCTCTGCTTCTCTCTTTTTCTTCTCATTATAAACTTTGCCCCACAGTAAGCAAAACCTGAAGTGACACCCAATCAAGTTCTGCTTTGCAAGTTTTAGGAAGCACTTGTATCTAAGGAGGTTGGGGTGGGTCAGGGGTAGGGACAAAAGCCGCTTCTCCTCATAAGACTTGTTTTCTCCTTCACCAGCTTCACTACCTTAGTTGTTACTTTGGAAGAAGTCCAGCTCCCCTTTTTGCACCAAGGAGCCCAGAACTGAACACAAGATTCAATGTGCAGCCTCACTTTTGCCAAGTACAGGGGCATTGCTGGAACCCTAGACACCAAAAATTTCAGGCTTTCTGTGTTAAAAGGTGCTGACCCTCAAGCAAGCACCACATTTGACTTGAGGCCTTAGAACAGGCTTCCGAGATTGAGTGATAGCACAGGGGTTGTGGGTGTGTAGTTTGAATAGTATTGTGTGATTTACAGGGTGAAAGATTTAAGATTTTAGTATATACATGCAAGTCAAGATGGAAGACTTTGGGCATTGTCTAAGTCCTTCTTTTTCACCTTCTTCTTCCTTCTTCTTCATGGGTTTAGGTAGTTTTCTGTAATTGGGTGAAGAAGGTCTGCATTGCAGGCCTTGGGTGGTCATTATTGGGTCAAAACTATAAATAATATAGGTGTCACCTCATTATTGGGTATTTATCGCTTAAATAACCTTGGAAAGAGCTAGAAGCACTCCATTTTAGCTCTGTTCCCTAACTTGCTGGTTAGCTTACTGTTTGTGAGTCTGTAAACATCCAAGTCCAAACACAAAACTTATGTTTCCCATGTATTAATCCCAAACTTGGCAAGGAAAAAGGGAAGCAAGAATCTTCACAGGGCATAATGACTGTCCTGATCCTGCTGTCCACACTATTGCTGATATTCCATCCACCATGACTCTCTTGGCACAACCATCCAGCCAGTTTTTTATCCAGTGAATAATAGAGCCATGCAGACCACAGGAAGTCAGTTTTTCCAGGAGAATGCTGTGGAAAACAGTGTCAAGGGCTTTACTGAAGTCAAAATCATAGATTTGATGTTCAATTCTGTTTGTAGGTGTTTGACAACCTTAATGAGCAGCTTGTAGTGTTGATATTGTAGACAAAACACAGAATACTCCGGAAAGACTGGTCTATTTTGGTTAAAATAATTTGTCACTTCTATGTATACAAATTGGCTAAGGTCTTACTAGTGAAATTACTAGCATTCATTTCCTGCTTTCATATTTTTTTGTTACTTTGTAAGGTGCTTTATGGAATTGTGACCTGAGAGGAATACACAAGTTATCCATTCTATCAAGTGTTGCATATTTTAGTAACTCACTCTTTCTAATGCTGTGCTGTGAGTAGGATTTTATTTTATTTTTTAGCTATTACTTTTTCTTTTTAAAAACAACCAACCAAACAAAACCCTTCCAACCAGGTAGAAGTATATTTAATGCTTCAGAAAAATTAATTTCCAACACACAAAGAAATGTAAGAAAAAAGTGTGGTTATGATCTGGTTTAAACCCCAAAAGGCAAAGAAAGCTAAGTATCTGTGTATAAACTGGAAAGAACTTAGCAAGTTCAAAGTATACCCAAAAAATGAGATTGAAACCAAATGAGGTTACATGCTGATGCCAAAAATTGATGTATTTTATTTAATAGTAAAAAGAAGAAAGAAAGAGAGAGAGAGAGAGAAAGAAAGAAAGAAAGAAAGAAAGAAAGAAAGAAAGAAAGAAAGAAAGAAAG
>JBBMKD010000102.1:76666955-76679102 GCA_037834095.1 Argya squamiceps | reverse complement strand
AGAAAGAAAGAAAGAAAGAAAGAAAGAAAGAAAGAAAGAAAGAAAGAAAGAAAGAAAGAAAGAAAGAAAAAGAAAAAAAGAGAGAGAAGTGTGTATGGGGGTTGGGGGACGGGGAGAGTGACAGGGCAGAGGTGGAAGCATACCATAAATCCCAGGGTCCCAACAATGTCTTGTTGCTCCCCTCCATCTGGTCTTTTTGCTGGTGAGGGTCCCCCAAGGGACTGAGGGTCTGTTGCATCATGCTGCAGTGCTCTGGTGCAGGTCTGGGGACCCCTTTGGGGGCACTTTGATGGGCCATGTCCCCCTCTCTGCTGTGGATAAGCTTTCCCCAGGTGAAGGGCCCCTCAGCTGGGCCTCTCTGCATGTTGGAGGATGGACGTTCACTACCCCTGACCTGAGATTTTCCAACACACCCCCAAAGCCTCTCTCCCCCCACCCTTTGGTGGGAGCGTCTGTGTGAGCCTGGCAGCTGATAGCCCTGGTATCTGATAGATGTGGTCTCCTCCCTGAAGGTATGAGGCTTGAGGTTTGTGAATGTCCCCATCCCTGGGTTGTTACTTAATGTTATCTTCATCAGGGAATGGTCCAGGGCCTAACCCCAATGGCCTATTCAGGGTGGGTGGCATCCTCTGTAGCTTTTGTAACACAGTTTGCTATAATAGGCAAAAAATCTTTCATTAAAATATTTAAGTCATAAACTATAGTATTTCAGTCTCTGACAAGTGGGAATACCAATAAAAAAGTACACAGAAAAAGACTCAATTCAATCTTTTTTTTTTCTTTAAATTGAGTCTCCTGAGAAGATCACATAAGAATACCCACATAAAAATCACTAATGTAATCATGGTGTAGGAGCCTTTCTTAATCTAACAGATGTTATTAAATTTAAAGATATTCCATATATAAGACATAATAAGAAGATCTTCTGTGTTCTGGAGAATAATCCATTTTGGCTAACATCAGACTCAAAGATACAGTCTCACCTCTGTTTTTTCCAGGTCAGCTTTTTGGGAAGAATCAATAGCTAAATGACACTACTCTTTGTGCTCAAACCCAAGACTGGAAAGGCTAAAATTTGAACTCCAGGACTCTTTCCTACTTGCACTTTGCTTGTATGAAGTTAGATGATTTGGGGGCTGTGAGGGCTAGTGACTCTAAGTGTGCCTAAATAAGGGTACATTTTTCAAATCTGGTTGCCCTCAAAAACTGTAATAAGACTGAAAACCACATTCTTTTGAGTGGTGACCATGCCATGGTTAAGAACATTAAGGATACAAAAAATACACTCACCAACTTTCAAAATTATGACTTGTGACACATTTGTCGTTTGTCAGGCTCACAGCATCAGTCAAATCTTGCAGCCAGTGACTGGAGTAATTATCTCATCCAGTGCTGGATTTAATTATTTTAAGAGACATTTTCAGGGCACAAAAGATGTAAAGTCTCTTAGATCACAGTGATATGGAACAAACATTCACTGTACAATGTCCTTAAGATTTTGTGCTTTTTGTTCATAACACATTGGCTTACATCACCAGTCGTGCCACAGAGTTGCTGATTACTAATGAACACATACTTGACTCCATCATTACCACTTGGGCCAGAAGTCCTTCTCTCTTTCTCTTTACTGGTTCTTCCTCTTTCTGCCAGCTGTATGCATTGTATGAACGCAGATTTTCAGGGCTCAGGAACTTCTGTTTTGTATATTGCCTGCTCCACTGAATTTTTCCATCCTTGAGTGGTCTCTATATTCTGATATTTCAGTGTGGTATTTTGTATTTGAGCAGGACTGCAGTGAGCATTTGATGGCAAATAGCATTATAATGTCCTCTTGCACAAATACTTCTAGCACCTTTCAAAAGGCATAAAGTCAATCTGTTCTACACAGCAAGCAAAATTAGCTACTGTCTACACTTTGTTTCTATTTAGTAAACATCAGAGTAGAAACTGTGCTTGGCTAAGGTGTGGATGAAATAAAATTTTTAAAAAAGGGAATGATTGTTGTAATTGGGACATCATGTTATTGGAAATGGTGGAATTTTCTTACCTTGTTGAAGAGAAACTTTAAGCAGGAAGGAAACTACAATCTGACTCAGTGCTCATGTGCCTGAAAGAAGTGGAAATGTTTTCAGAATGCAGAAGCTGAATAGGTTTTATTCTTATCTCTTACTATATCAATATGAACTGAAGAGATTCAAAGGAATCTAACTTCAGTTTTTGAGGTAGAAAGGAGGAAACTGTTTAATTACACCTCCTGTCCTGTGGCTGGCATTTCTCGCCCCACTGGGATCTGCTCCCACAATAATTATGTAGTTTTTCATTAAGATTACTGGGCTGCCACTGCAGTTATTGACATTATTGACATTATTGACATTGACAGTATTGAGTAAGTAGTTTACCAGAGTATTCAGTACAGGGGTGCACAGTGAGATCTGACACAGCTGAATTTCAGATACTGAGATCAAACTCACAGACCAAACCACAAAAAAATCACCTCTTCAAGAAAAAAAAGGAAATAAAAAGAGGTTAGCAGCAGCAGAAGTCTGACTTGACTCAAGAATGATCTTATTTGAATGTATCAGGGGAGGAGCTATAATGTACTGGATTGGCTTGTTGTAGATATCTAAACAGTGGCAACCTCTTTGGTTAGGGTGGTATTCGCCTTGAATAAACTTCAGCATTAATAAAGTGGAATTTAATAAGGCAGTGAAAACTTGTACTTATGATCCTCCCCATTCCTTACTCTTTGAGCTTTGCACCCATTTGTCATGTCATTTTTCTTCCCAGTTACCCCAGTATGGGATAGAATTATTTGGACTATACTCTTTTGCAGATTTTGGTCCATTTACTTGGATAAAGGAAAATATGCTAGTTTCAGTCTGTTATTACTTTAAGAGGACAGTTTAATTATCTTTGTCCACTTCTGTTTATTTTCCAAGCTTAATAAATCATATTATCTCAGGGAGAATTATTTACATATCAGCTCTAGTACTGTCTCTGATATCATACTTGTTTCTACCTACCTTGAAACCATCAACAGTGCAAATTTCATTTGATCATATCATTCTGATTTCTAATGCCATTTGAGTGCTTCCCGCAGGGACTGATTTCATCGGAGGATTAAGTAAGAACCTGGTTTAAATAATACACTTCCATTTTGGACTTATCTGCTAACTAATCATATATTCATAAAGAATATTTATGCTAGAATTTTAAGTACGTGACTTATTTTACGTAAGTCAGAGACTAGCTTGTGTATTAAAATTGCATTTTCTTAGTAGTCATGTTCCCATAAACTGGCCATTTGGAAACATGGATGTAGCATGGAAAATATTTTGCAACCTTAATATAGTGACTAGTACCAGCAGAAATGCAATAAACATTGGGGTTTGGTTCTGTTGTCCACCCTTATTAGCACAAGACCTCAGAAAACCTCTTCAGATTGAGTGGCTAAAATCTAGCTACTGTCTCACCCTGAATATTATCTGCAAACATATGAACAAAAAGGGAACCTTGGCTTTCTCTTTTGCAAGGCCAAACAAACCCAGTCTTTGTGCACCTACCAAGGAAAACACACATAACTGGCAGTGATAAGGACAACAGAAAGAAAACATTAATTACTTTGAGCAGCATTAGAGTAGAGGGCTCCTGCCGTGCTCACCAGTTACTTGCTCTTCACAGCTGCCTTCTCAGTTGGGGGCTCTAAATCAGCCCTGTGAGAAGAGACAGAAATGACCATAATGTATTTCTTTATGGTGACAATTTTCTTCACAATGGTAGAAAGGTAGTTCCCGTGTAATACTCCAGATTTCTGTTTTCCAATTGAGTAGTTCTTATTTTTCCCTATCACTGCATAAATTCAGTCAACTGATCTTGTCTTGACACTCTTAGGAGTCTGATCTCTGAACAGTTTTATAGAAAATAATAAATGCAGAGACACTCATCGCAAAACTGATGTGCTTTGTTTTTACTCGGAAATGTTTTCTACTTCCCTCCTCTCTTGCACAGCATGCATTTAAATTATGCTTGGTCAAATTCTCAGATGCCAGATGTAGGATGGGGGAGGGAAGCTTCTCCGAAACTTATGTTAATCCAGTACCAGCTAGAAAGTGTTTGGTCAGGGTAGATCCCTGAGAGATCAGGGACATGAAAGAGAATTTGGTCTCAACAAATATGAAATATTTACACAGTAGCTGTATCCATCTTAAGAAGTTACGTGTATTTTTTTCAGTCAATGCAGAAAAAAAGAATATTTCTAGGACCAATTAATCTTGCATCTGAATTTCAGCAATCTACTGTAATTAAATGAGTTATGCCTAATAAGTTTTTCTTTTCTGTCACTGACTACAACAGAAGGAGAGTTCCTGGTGAGCTCAGATGTAAAGGTCTAGGTTAGGTGACACAAATCTCTCCTGAGGCTCTGTTTACCTGGGTGTTCATCCTTGACAGAGAAATCTTTGTAATTTAAAGAGTGGCATTTCTGCTCTTTGTATGAATGTGGTGTGATGCACCTTCTTTTGCTAATTGATAGATATTCATCTGGAGATACAGCAGAACCTCCTTATAATGCCTTTCACATATGCTGGTGCTCTAAAAGTTAGTGAGGGATGGGACACTACTAAATAAATCCCCAGACTGTCCAACATGTCTGTGGTCAAAATATTCTAAATCAGGCCAAGGCATTTAAAATGTTAGGAAATACCTTTTTGCTTTGTTTTAATGTTTTTAAGTGTAGGCTGGTGACATGGAGTTTGGAGGTAAAGGTTGGTAGTGCAGTCACAGGTTTTCAAGGGGTGAGGATATGTATACTTTATTTATACATATTCTAAATAGTTGATATTATTTTTTTCTTTGTAAATGCATCATTTAAAAATATATCAAAATTTTCATTAGCTACCAGATTTTTTTTCCTTTCTTCAATTTGTACTGGTTTCTTTCTTACATGCCTGGTGTTACATTGTGATGTGCACCTGACATTTATTTTGAAAAAGTCTTTGCCTAATCAGATATCTACCTCGACATCCTTGGAAGATGCTTTTTGTGTCATCAAGGTCTCAGATTTTGCCCAACATTGCTAGCGAAATAATTAACTAGCCAGTCTTTTAGATATAATTGAGTGCCTCATTAACACCTTTTCCAAAAACTGTAGAGAAAGTAACTTCTACAGTCTGTAATTTGGAAGAGCTTCTACTTCCTATCAACCTATGGTGTGTTTTTCTGAGCAAGTTAACTAATGATCCTTCCATGAAAGGTCTCCATGGACCTTTTTTGTTAATAGTGAAAAAGGAAGAAAAATATAAAGCGTGTGTATCAGCAGCAACATCTACGAGACAGCAACAAGGATATTAATCCAAGCCTCAGGAGACCCTTGCTCCAGGATGAGGTTTCTATATGTTATTGGATTGATCCTTTAGACACAGATCTATCCAGTATCTTTACTTTGGTAGACATTGGAAAAAAACAAGCAAATATTGGTCCTGCTTTCACTTGGGATTTCCATTTCATTACATGACTGTCACACAGTCTGGTTTCTGATTTCCAGCCAAATCTTATGTAACACTCCACACCTCACTGAGACAGCTTGTCAGTGCAGCATAAACAACTATTCTTATAGTTGTTGCATATCATGGAGGGGCAGGGGGAAGTATATCAATAATCTTCTAAGGCATACCCTCTAGACTCCAAACTCAGAAACAGAAAAGCAAATCCCAATACACTTTGAAGCATTTTATGGCTTTATCTATTATGGTTTGTATGTCAGTATTTTTACTATGATTTTTTTTCCCCATGGGGCTTGAACATATTATTTTATCTCATGCCTCAGTTTTCCTTGTAGCCTGCTTGATCTCAGTATTCCGAGCTCTTCACTTTTAGTCTGATGTAGGTGGATGAGAAGTGCCTTGCTGTGTAAAGGAGCCATATAGCCTGAAATTAAAATCCTCCATTACATGCCAGCAAAAAAATTCATCCGCTCAAGAGGTAGGCAAAAAGGAGGAGAGAAGTCCTGACTGAGCTGAGCTTACAACGTCATGTAGGGATATACACATGCCTGGCATGAGGGGGCAGTTCCCACAGCATTTCTGGCTGAGGAGCTACAGTAGAGAAACAATACAAAAACTGTATCTCTACTAGTAATTTTTGTCAGATGTCTCATAATTAGATATATGGGAATACATTAATCCCATTATAAAGAAATTAGGAGTGATCCTTCACTGTAATAATGGAGTGTTTCTGAAGCCCACTCCTGTGCATATGCCACTTTCATATGTACTGCAGATGTCAAAGAGTGGGCTCGAAACTCCTGGTTTTCTTTGTGTGTCGCTAAGTTCACTCTGGAGAGGCTGCAAAAAGAAATTATTTGAGATTGTGTTTGTAAGAGGTAGAAGCTGGTGTGTGATATGCATCCAAACTGATCCAAATTCATGCTCTGTGGCTGAATCCTCACACAGCAGGGACTGAAGAGAATATGAAAGGTTTTCAAATCTGATGTATTTAAAAATTGTAGGAAAAGGGTGGAAGTTCACTTTAAATTAGAGTCGAGGGCATGGAGAGAGAAAGCCTTGTGAAATGGTACAGAAAGTGTCAGGAGGAGAGAGCTCCAGCACCCTGTGGAATCAGAAGAGCAACACAACAGATCACGCTATCACCAAGAGGGAGGTCATAAGCGCCAGTAAAGAGGGGAGGGCACATATTCACACTGCTGTTCCAGCCTGTGCTTGCTGGGAGGAGTCCTTTCCCCCTCCCCGCAGCGGCTGCAGATCCGGCAGGACTGCGGGGAAGAAGCGCTGCTCCCTCCCACCCTGCCTCGCCTCCTCCGCTGTTGCGGCATCTCCACTACTTCGGGGGTTTTGCAGGGCTGAGCTACCCAGATGCTGTTTATTTTGTGAAACGTGGAAGATAATTGCATTCATGTATAAGTACACAGAGAGATTTTGTGTATGCATTCGTGTGCGTGTGTGTGTGTAATATTTTAAGCTGTCTGGCACATTAATTTAGCCACCTGCCCTAGCCCCTTTCTGCTGCACGAATTAGATTGTCTCAAGGGAGCCTGTGCAGCTGATTGGGTCTGCCTCGTTACTAAGGCAACCCTTCTCCTCTCTGCTATATGCTTTATAGCTCAGATTCACCAGGCAAAAAATGGAAGAGGAAAAAAAAAGTACTTCAGACCCTGGGGATACCAGTACTTAATAGATGCTCTTAGCAGACTTATTTATTCAGACAAGAACACAGTTTCTAAATGTGGGAGAGTGGTGAAGCAAGTCAAACATATATGAAGGGGCTGATAAGGACTAAATTAAAGGCTTTTACAAATGCTGTATGAATCTTAAGTTAGCTCTGCTGTGTGGAGTTGATGCAAAGGTATCATGACAGCATATATCAGCAGCTGTCCCTTTGAAGGTCATCCCTGATTAGGAAGAACAACAGAAACTCTTTACGCCAAAAAACCCACAAATGTAGGGAGGAGTCCTTATGTCAGACTGACTACAGCCCAAATGATGTTTTATGATCATTTATCAGAACAAAATTTTTAGTTTGTTTCTGCTTCCTGCTTTTAGATGATTTGTATTGATTGAATACACCACAGATATAGTGTGCATTTTATGGTGAAACAAGGCATGATTTCGTCTTTGAAGAAGGGCTTCTTGATCTCATTATCTCTCCAGTGACAAATCCAGGAACATGATAAGCACAATAAACATGATTATACTCAAGGATGGATAACGGATTAAGGTAATTACATATGCAAATGAGAAGCAGGGATGGATCTTTGAGCTGTAAGTCTTTGAGCTGTAACCTTTCCTGTGAGGACTTGTGTTTGAAAGTGTAAATTTGTGTTTGCATTGGCACAGGCAATATCCAGTTATAGTCTATGAGGTATCTGTTTATGTCTTCAGCTTGTGGTCAGTCCATTAATTGTAGATGATGGCCTCTGTATTGTTATGCTGAGGGGATCAAGGGAAGTGTTGTTTGGATATTCAAAATTTTGTGTGTACATAGGACTGCAGTGAAGATATTCCAAGGGTGTAGATTTGCTTATAGATGCATTTAGATGCTTATATCTCAGAAAAAGGTTCGTAGATACAGCTCTTCACAAAAACAAAAAAAGGTTTTCGAGGAAATACAATAAGTTAGATTTTGGGGCTAAGGGCTTGTTTTTTGCATCCTACTAAATAGCAAAAATCATGGAATCATAGAATGGCTTGGAAGAGAACTTAAAGATCATCTAGTTCCAACCACCCTGCCGGGGCAGAGACATCTTTCCCTAGACCAGGTTGCTCAGAGCCCTATCCAACCTGGCCTTGAACAAATCCACGGATGGGACAGGGATAACTTCTCTGGACAACCGGTCCTTGTGCCTCACCACTCCCACAGTGAAGAATTTCTTCCTAAATACGTAATCTAAACCATTGCTGCTTGTCCTGTAAGGACATGATTTGTACATGCCCTTGTAAAAATTTCTTTCCATCTTTCTGGTAGGCTCCCTTCAGATATTGGAAGACCACATTTAGGTCACTTCTGAAGTGAACACTTTTCCAGGCTGAACAATCCCAATTCACTCAGCCTTTCAAGAGAATCAATAGTCTTTCAAATTCCACCCTCTGTTGCCAGATCTGCTAGCATCACAGGCAACATCCAGCTCAAAGCAGACCTGACAAACCTCATTGCACTTGGCGAGGAGGAATAAAATTTCAGGATTTGATAACCTGTAGGACACATGATATGTACCTCCTCATGATTCCTTGAGAAGCAAGCTAATATTTTTATCTAATTTGCAGTAATACAAGTGGTACTGATCATATGAAACTCAAATCTTTTTAAAAGTTAATTACAGAATTTGATGCCTTTCCATGCTAGGCTGCACAGAGAAAGGTCATTTCACTATTTTGGAAGACTTCTCATTTCCAATGCAAGTCAAGGTAAATAAAATGTTAGTGGATTCAAACTACTCTACTATTAATTTCTCAGTTTTCCATAAAAAGATTTAACATTGCTGCTCACTTCTTCTTTAACTTCTTTCAGTTTAAGTTGATTTTTTTTAAATGCACTAAGAAGAAAATAGTTTTATTGTCAGTGATAGTCTGCAATCTGCATATTGTTTCCTGAATTTATCACAGTGTAAGCTTTTGTAGTTTTCTTTATTTTTGGTTCTAGCCTTGACCATTTGAGTGACTTGAACCTTGAACTCAGAAAGTGTACTGTCTTTTGATGTTTTTTATCATCTTGAATTAGCTTGCCTATTCTCTTTTTAAAAAGTTCATTTCTATATAGAAGTATCTTCATTCAAGCAACTAAATATTATGTCAACAGGTGATGGAAAACAAAGCTGAAAATTAATTTTAAAATGCCACTGTTCTATGTGAAGGCTTAGGATCCTATACCACTTGATATTCTACAAGAATAGCTTGAAAGTTGATGTTTTAATTTTCATTATAAATTACTTACACTTTGTTGATTAAGATTACATCTCACAGATGGTTTTAATAGTTTAACTGGTTGGTTATGTCAAGACAGAAGAGATTTTCTAACATAACTTCCTTGTGACATAGGTTTCCTTGGCACCTGAAAAGTCATTCTAGAAGATCCAGTTGATATACATTCTAATTAAAAGATTGAGGCTACCCTCAAGGGGTTATGACATCTCATTTCTAAATGTTATTCAGCATTAATACCATAATGCTGTTCTCCTATATCAATTCATACACGCTTTGAAATATCTGGGAAAATATTACTTTCGATGGCTTTGTACTTCACAGTGCGAGCTGGCACATATATCTCCAATGTCACACATATTCTATAAAATACAGAATTTTTCTGTATTAGAAGAACATGGGTTAGAGATAATTTAGGCAAAACTGACACCCACAATGGGTGCTGAGGTACCTGGTATATTTTATTGCTAGGACACTCTCCATCTTTGAAAGGTCATGGAGAATAGGAGAGTTGTCTGAGGACTGGAAGAAAGGCAAAGTCACTTCAGCTTTCAGAAAGGGGAATACGGAGGACCCAGACCCTGAAAAGGTGATGGAATGGTTAATCTTGGATATTATCTCTAAGCACATGGAGGAAGAGATTACCTGGAGTTGCCAACATGGATTAATCAAGGGAAAATCATGGCTGACCAGCCTGACAGCCTTCTATGATGAAATGACTGAGTAGATGAAAAGAGACCAGTACACTTTGAATTCAGCAAGGCTTTTGACACTGTCTTCCATAATATCCTCATAATCAAGCTCAGGAAGTAGACAGTGAAGCGGATTGAGAGCTGGCCAAATGGCGGGTCCCAGAGGGTCGAAATCAGCAGCACAGGGTGTAGCTGGAGGCCTACAGCTAGTGGTGTTCCACAGGGGTTGGTACTGAGTCCAGTCTTCAACCTAAGACATAAAGTGACACAGATGAAGGAGCAGAGCTTACACTTAGTAAATTTGCTGATGATAAAAAACTAGGACAAAGTGGTTGATACCCCTGAAGGCTGTGCTGCCATTCAGCAAGACTTGGACAGGTTGCAGAATTGGGTGGAGAGGAACATAATGAAGTTCAACAAAGGCAGGTGTAGGGAGGAATAACCCCATGCACCAATGCAGGATGGGGACTGATCTGCCTGGATAAGAGGGGATCTTATGAATATGTACAAAAACCTTCAAGGCGACTGTCATGAGGATGGGGTAAAACTATTTTCAGTGGTGTCCAGGGACAGGAAAAGGGCTAAGAAGCACAAATTGAAATAGAGGAAGTTCCATCTGAATATGAGGAAATGCTTTTTTGCTATGAGGGTGACAGAGCACTGGAATAGGCTGTCTGTTGCGGTGCGTGGATGAGGTTTTTGAATTTGTGTTTGTATTTTGTTATTTGTCTGTACTTGGTTTGTTCCATTCCAAAATACCCCTACCCCTGTACCCCTGATCACACCTGGTATCACCCTGTCCTGGACCCACCCCTTTCCTTCCCACATTGGCCCAGAGTGTGCTCCGCCCAGCTGAGACCTGGGAAAAGGGAACACACAAGCCCAGGCTCTGGCTCTGGCTGTCTGGTGCATGCTCTGGCAAGTGCTCTCCTAGCACATGGAGCTGGACTGAAATAAACACCTTTTCCCACGCAAGCCAGGCCCACTCCTTCTTCCAGCCTTAACCACTCTTCAACCAGCAGATTTGGAGGACCCATGAACTGTTTTGGGTTGTTCTGGGGAACTGCTTTGGCCGGTAAGCACCTCCAAGGAGACACCAATCTTTAGCTGTCCAGACAGGTGGTGGAGTCTCTGTTGCTGGAGACATTAAAAAACCATCTGGATGTGATCCTGTGCAGCTTGCTCCAGGTGAACCCGCTTTAGCAGCAGGGATGGACTAGATGATCTCTGGAGGGCCTTTTCAACCCCAGGTATTCTGTGATTCTGTGATATGCATTGGTGAAAAATGTAGGTCACCACAACTATACTTCTGAGTTTTTTGTACTTACGTGTTTGCTGAAGTTCTAATTAACTGGGTCTCAGGAGCTAGCTCTATCAAATGGAGAAGAATACAGAAATACCCTTATGTTGTGGTTTAGCTCCAGCCAGGAACCAAGCCCCATGCCAAATCTTGCTCACTCTCTAACCAGAAGCAGGATCAGGGAGAGGATCAGAAGGATAAAAGGCAGAAAATTAGTGGGTTGAGATTGGAAAGCAAGTGACACATACAAGCAAAGCAAACCAAGGGATTAATTCACTGCCTTCCCATAGGCAAGCAGGTGTTCCAGCCATCTCCAGGAGAGCAGGGTCCCAACACACATAGTGGTTATTTTGGAAGATAAACACTATCACTCCAAACATCCCCCTTCCTCCTTTTTTCTCCCCGTTTTACATACTGAGTATGATGTCACATGGTGTCAGGGTCCGCAAATATATGCGGGGAACCTGATGGTCCGTTTTAAGGATCTCAGAGTGCAAAAGACACAGAGGAGGACAACTCAGTTTACTCAATCACAAATGCACCTTTATTTAATGCCAACAAATGCGATAGTGGGGAGAGAAATTAGGAATAGTAAGAAAGAGAGAGAAAGAGGGGAAGGGGATTATAGCTACCAAGGTGAAGGAACGAATCCTCGAGGCCTAAAGATGCCTACAAGATGTGAACTTCTCCAGTGGGGTGATCACAAAAGTTGTGCGGGGGTCTC
>JBBMKD010000102.1:76602464-76666855 GCA_037834095.1 Argya squamiceps | reverse complement strand
GTCCACTGTGACCAGTTCCATTGTTCTTGCACTCCGTTCTCATGGAGATGCATACCAGTCCTCCGAGACTTGGCAAACGTTCCACCTCAGTCAGGCCAGGGGCTCCTTTCAGAGTCTGGGGTCTCAGTCCTCAATCATTGAAGACAGTCGTGAGACATATCACATCCTTGGACAGACTCTGGTACATGGTCTGGAATATCATTTTGGTCAATTTGGGTCACCTGTCCTTACTTTGTCTCCTCCCAACCTCTCAATCACCTCCAAATTCCTTACCAGTGTGGATGTACAAGAAGCAGAAAAGGTCTTGGGTCTGTGTAAGCCCCGCTCAGAAACAACAAAAAAACACCTCTATACTATCAACCCTGTGTTGAGCATAAATCCAAAACATAGTCCTGTACTAGCCACTGTAAAGAAAATTGACTCTACCCCAACCAAAACCAGCGCACCTTAGTAGAGAAAGTTTAGTTTAAGGTTGAATTTGAATTCTATTTCTGCTCTGAAAGTAGAGCAAAAACAAACAAAAAAAGCTTTAGAAATTTACAGGTGACTTAAGTTTACTGTAAACTAGAAATTATAGTAATATGGATACATACTACCTGTATATAATTTCTAGCCTGAAATCTTCATTAGATGAAAAAGATGACAAGTACTTTCAGGAAAGCATTTAAAGTGGACCACTGCCAGACTATTGGGAGACTAAAGAAATAAATTATGACTGTTATGCCTTTCCTCTGCATATTCAGTAGGGGGGGAATAATCCACAACATTAATGCAGTTTGCAAAAGGGATATTTGTTACACAAATGTATGTCTTTTACTCCATGTGTTAAACTGTAAATGAGTGCCAGAAGAGGCTGCAGACCTGATTGTCTTCCTTACCAGTTACATTTAATTCTGGATGAAATATTCTGGTTATTTTGTGAAGTGCAGATTGACAGTGTAAGTCTGAAGGACAGGTAGAACTGTTGAGTCAGAGGTGTGCAGTGTGGATGAAGGTGATTCAACACAGCAGTGCAGAAGACCTTGCAGTGGCATCTGCAAGTCCATGAAGGTGAAGAGAAGTAAGACAAGCAACCTGCATCAGTGAAGAAAAATGTCCCAATGGTTGTGCTTTGAGGATGATAGCAGGAAGCAGGTCCCACTGTAAAACAGTATGATTCTGGGAGATATATGCAGGGAATTAATAGGGAGAAGACTCTAACTTCTGTAGACAGTGTTGCTCAGAGAGATACCAAACTACAAAGTCCAGTTTTAGTGCCCAAAAATCTTAGAGAAAAACACAGGAGGAAGTTAAATGTTAAATGTAGTGTCCCAAAGAGCACAGTCACAAGAGGATATGAAGGTTTAGATTAGGTTAAAAGAGCTGTGACTAAGCTTGGAGATTCAGCTCTGAAAATTAGAAAAGAAATATGTATCTGGAAACAGAAAACACATGTTCAAATGAGCACAACTAGGTAACAGCATGATTAATTTCCACTTGGAAAAACTATCTCTTAATTTTATCAAGGAATGGTTTTGAACTTGTGCCTTAGTCATTTATACATTGCTTGGCTTAGTGTAGTACAAAGCATGATGTGCCAGTCTGCTATGTAGAAAAAAGCAAGTTGCTCCTTGTAGATATTCCATTTAATTAACATAAATTCCCTTCCATTGGGGTAAACTGAAAATCTTAATTTTCTGTGGTTATTAAGATACAAATTATGCATGTTCCATTTCCAGTGATCTTAAATGGAATCCATTTTATCGTCAGGTAACTCTGTGATTTTTATGAGAGAATGAGACACCTTGTAAGAATCACTCTTTTTCGGGGAGTACTTTTATTGGGTTTGTATGGCAGGGTTTTGGTAGTGGTGGAAGGGGGTGCTACACACAAGGGGGTGACTTGTGTGAGAACCTGCTAGAATCTTCTCCATGTCCAACAGAGTCAATGCCATCTGACTCCAAGATGGACACACAGCTGGCCATGGCCAAGCCCATCTGGGATAACAGATTTAAGAAGGGGAGGAAAAACAGCAGCTGCATCTGGAGAGAGGAGTGAGAATATGTAAGGGGAGCAGCCCTGCGACACCAAGGTCACTGGAGAAGGAGGGGAGAGGTGCTCCAGTCACTGCAACACAGATTCCCCTGCATCCCATGGTGCAGACCATGGCGAGGCAGCTGTGCCCCTGCAGCCCATGGAGGACCCCATGCTGGAGAATGTGGATGTGCTAAAAGATGGTGGTGACCCCATGGGAAACTCATGCAGGAGCAGGCTCCTGGAAGGACCTGTGTAGAGAGGAGCCCATGCTGGAACAGGTTTGCTGGTAGGACTTGTGACCCCATGGGGGACCCATGATGGAACAGCCTGTTCCTGAAGGACTGCACCCTGTGGAATGGACTCTGTGCTGGAACACTTCATGAGGAACTGCAGCCCATGAACTTACCATGGAGAAGTTAATGGAGAGCTGTGTCCTGTGGGAGACACTTGATACTGAAGCAGGGAAAGAGTGTGAGGAGCCCTCCTCTAGAGGAGAAAGGAGCAGCAGAGACAATGTGTGATGAGCTCACTGCAACCCCCATTTCCTGTCTCCCTGTGTTGCTGTGGGTAAGAGACAGAGAAATCAGGAGTGAAATTGAGAGACCAGAAAGGAGGGAGGGGTGAAGGGAAAGTGCTTTTGAGACTTATTTTTCTTTCTCATTTTTGTACTCTGATTTGATTGGTAATAAATTAAACGAATTTCCCAGTGTGGAGACTGTTTTGCTCCTGATGGTATCTGGTGAGTGATCCCTCCCTGTCCTTATGTTGACCCAAGAACCTTTTTTTATAGGTTCTCTCCCCTGCCCAGCTGAGCAGGGGTGGGATAGAATACCATTGGTAGGTACCTGCTATCCTGTCAGCATGAGCCTACCACAGTACTGTGTGTCCTAAGGATTTAAAAGATACCTCAAGTGTCAGAAGACTTGTTCTTCATGCACCCTGTTTTTATGTAGCTGTTTCATGGAGTTCTGTCTTATGAAAAATATCTATTTTTTATCACAGGCATTTACTGATTAACAATAGAGAATTGTGAAGAGACGGGCAGAGTCCTTAGCTCAGGGTCCTGTCACTTGCTTTGATATCCTTCCCATAATGTGATTAAAGACTTATTTGAAAAGGTATTTATTGTCTTTCTTGCCCCCTTCACTTACTCCAATACTATGAGGAAAGTGTTGTACAGCTTGGTTGCATTGCTATCTAGGAAGATATGATTCCCTGTCAGTTTGCAATCATTTCTTTTGTGTCAACATAGTCTTTTAACTTCTGTCTTCCTTCTGCTTAATCATTTGGTCCCTCTGTAGAGACCAATCAAACCTCTCTCATCCTTTAGGCCTGGCCTCTAAAATAGCTAATCCACTCTTGTAAAAGTATCCTTTTCCTGAATAACCTAAATATACATTCAGTATCAGCTTTGATAATTCCCATGCTGAAGCATACATTCCTACAAACCATTTTATTGGTGTCCTAGGTTCAGAATTGCACTTGTTTAAAAGCTGAGGTAAAATGTTCACTTACAGTCATTCATATATTGTCTTTATGTTCATTGTCACTGCGAAATGCCCTGTCTCCCCTTCCCCCTTCCATCTTAATTCATGTGAATTATGGGCTCTTTGTAATTGCTTTTAACATTCTTATCATGGTTTAGTTCAGCCTAACTTCTACTGAATCATACTTTTCTCCTATACTTTCTGACCTCTAGAAAACAATATTATTATTTGCAAGTTCTCTGTATTTTTGCCTGCTTTTTGCATGGTAGTTATTCATCCTGTTTCCTGCTTCCCCTTGAATAGTTTTTCATATTTTTAGGCAGCTTCCAGAAAAATATTTGTGCTTTCTATTTGAAATCCTAAGTTTAAATCCTTAAACCTTTTGGTCTCCTTAATTTCTCAGTGTGTTTTTCCCAATGAAATATATTGAAGTATGGGTAGAATTAATCTTTCTCATTATTTATTCAAGGCAGAGAGTTCAGTTTATGATCACTGGATCCATGCTCATTTTTTGATGCCTGGTTCTTTTAAAACATACTGCTTAATTAATTTATTTTTTGGAAAAAACCTTATAATAGCTCCATCTTTTGGGATTTTTTTGTTACTATTACCAGTGTGATACTACTCGACTTCTATTTTCGCAATATCAGTTTCTTAACCTCATGCAGTTTTTGCTACGATTTACATTGCCAGTTCTACCCTTATCTCTGTTTGACCACTGATTCTAGGGCAAATACCATCTACTACTCCAGAAGGATAAATCCATGGTGTTACTGTTTATTGCTTTAATTTACAAAATCATTATCACAATCTTATTTTTTTTTTACACCACTTTTTATATACCTTTCTTCCTGAATTCCATGTAGTATTCACCAGTTTGAGTCTTGTCTCATAGACAGTTCTGGCACATCTCTTTCAGTCCTGCAGTAGTGCATAACCACGGGACATGCATATATTTCTAGTAATTCACTTTCATGCCTTAATCTTCCTGCACTGGTATATCAACAGCATAATTTGACTTTACATCATCCAAATTTTTAAGTGGAATAAGCACAGTATTTCATTGCCTGTATAACTGACTATAGACACTTTAAAATTCTTTTCAAAAAACCATAAATGCATTCTGGGAAAGTGGTCTTGCTTTGCCAAAGCTAGTACTTGGAGTTACATCAAATTCATATTTTTCATCTGATTATCAAGAAAAGGTGTAAAAATTCTCTGTACTGTATAACATATCAGTACTTCATCCTACAGAGTACAGTTTGATGTCTTAGACATAGTCAGGAATACGGTTTCTAACAAAGTAGGAAACACCTCTCTCCTAGTCTTTCAAGTTACAGGACCAAAATCAGACAATGACCTGTTCATCATGATGGTAAACGGTCCCATTTACTCCCTAAAGTTTGTTCTTCATTATAAAACTCTTGTCTATAGAATGTATGAATGGACTTAGACTGTGGATGAGAAATAAACACAAAGACTATTTTTGACTTGGCTTTCTCTACATTTCTGTCTTTTGTGTCTATTTGTCAGATGTATTTAAACATTACTTTGGTGAGCTTTTTGAATCAGAGTAGTGTGTGGATGCTATTGTTCAATATAAACAGCAAGAGACAAAACAACGGACACAGAATGTAAAAAACACTGTAAGAGTTACGCAGAGCAATTTAATTAAATTCTAGTGGAAAGGTACTTAACCTTTTCTATTAACCAGAGATTTATGCACAAAATGCAAAGACAAAGGCAGTTTGCATTAAACACTAACTTCTTTAAACTAAAGAGCTGTGGGAGAGATTGATTGCATTTGCTTAAGAGGGAGCAGTGCTGCAAATTTCTTAATTCAAGTGGCTTCTATTTAATTGCCAAGTGGCTCCAGAAAAGGAACAACTGGCTGAGAATAAATGAGGCTCCTTTGTTTCTGCTTCTTCCCAAGGACCCATGTTTATAATTGAAACATGCTGAAGATTAATATATTGAAAGGGTCTTGAGCTTATCGGTTTGGCGTCTAAATATCCTTATCCAGAGAGAGAGAGAGAGAGAGAGAGAGAGAGAGAGAGAGAGAGAGAGAGAGGGAGAATCAGGCACGCAGAGAGATTTATAAGTGTATCCCTATCCAGTGCTTCCTAGACCACAGAGGGAGAATATTTCAGCTGTGGGAGATGGTTGTCTTTTGCCGAAACCCAACATACACTTTCCTGTCAGGCACATTTTCTTTCACTGGTCACAGTTACTAAGGAAACCACCTCTTCTGTGTGAAGGAATCGTAGGTGCCTCTTTTGGGGGCTTGAATCTGGGACTGCAGCCAGCCACAACTTGCAAATTGAAGCCCGTACTTCAGCATACTTAACCTTTGACGTGACCATAGATACATTACGCAATACAGTGAGTTTCTGCATGAGAGATGTGGCTGAAGGATGAGTTCATCAGGGAGGGCGGGCCAAGAAAAACTCCCTCCCTCCTTGCTCTGAAAGAGTTGTTAGCAATGCAAACCGCAGCTAATGGAACACTGGGAAGAGACTAATTTAAGTCCTCTTGGGAAACTTGATACCAGATCTACAAAGTAGTGCAAAGAACATACAATATTAATCATAAAATATATCAGGATAATAACTGGAACAAAAATCTTCAAACTCATGAAGTTGTATATATGATGAGATGAGCTGACAAGCTCAGGAATAGATGAGCTTGAACTGTCTCTGGTTTCATCATTCAAATCATGTTGCTGACCTACAAACTCCAGTGATTCAAAGTAAGGTGACTTAAAAGATCACTGTTGCTGCTGTACATAGCTATTAATTTAAAATCTCTTTGTTCTCACATGAACAGAAGAGGAACTCATGATTCCAGTGAAATGTGTCCTTTAAACAATATAAAGTATGTACTGATATGTAGCCTAGTATAACCTTAATAAAAAATATATTGAATATTAAATATTAAAAATCTGCTTCTGTGAATACACTGACACTGCTGTCTGAAAGATTCTGAGATTACAATATTAATTTATTTGTTGATGGGTAATTCTGAGCATCATGTAGCAAAACTCAGTTTGCCTTCATCCCTCCATGGGGATGAACAATGCAGGCTATGGACTACAAATATTATCAGTACTTGTAAAGGACAAGACTGGCTTAGAGATAGAGCATAGTAGTTTGAGATCCTTCTCAAGTATGCCATAGTTAATTCCCTTTGCCTTGATATATGGCTTTGGAGACAAAATCCACAAACATTTTTGGACTCCAACTTCGATGGGGGTATGGACATATGGCTTCTCACACATTTCAGTGGAAGTTTTAAGTTCCCATAGTCCACATGGGACTTAGACCTCAGCAAATCTAAACACGTGCATGTGTGCAGTCTCCATGAGGAGCCTGAAACATCTGTTTATACGTAGAGCAAAAATAAATATACATGAAATCACTTTCTCTTACCTTCTCTTTAATTAGATAGTAACTCTTGAGTTAACTCTTTTGTGTGCTCATACAGTGATTGGCACAATAGGTCATTGATTGCAGCTGTGGCCTCTGCCTTTGCCACAGTGCAGTGGTAATCTTCATGAAAATGAGGACTTCAAGCTGTCCTGTCAGCATAAATAGAAAATAATTTTAATGACTGTAAACAGATTATATGTTTACATTTGCCTCCTTTCTGCATTTAAAGATTTCAGTGTTTAACACATCAGTTACTCTCAAACAAATGCATTTGCATTTGGGGAGCAGCAGACAGAGGACAGTAGTAGGCTGCTGGACTGAAATTCCTCTTTGGGTTCTGAATTTTCCTACCACTTTCAAATGTAAAATCCAGCTGTAGTAGTCTCCTCAAGAGAGAAGACAGCTGAGTGAGTTGTACAGCCAGATAGTTATAATTTCCTTAGATCTTTCCTTCATTCTCCATGGCTAGAGATTTACAAACATAAATAATTAAGTCAATTTAATTTGAATTTTGCTATTAACAGAAATTGCATCCAGAACTCAATATATTTCCTTTATGGTAGATGTGAGTGATAATAATCCCTACTACCCTTTCCCTTTATGCTTGCTCTCTTGCTTGTTCTGTGGATATATACTCTCTGGATCACTTGAAGCTAAATGTGCAAGAGTGCATTGCATTTATAGGCACGTGATGGAGGAAGGGTGGTGCAGTCACAGCAGATCCTCAGGTTTTGGGAACAGATGATTTGCTGCAAATACTTCTTGATGCCTGCAGTATGTGTTCAGTGTAAACAAGGGGTTCTGTGAGCAGCTAATGAACTAATGAAGCCAGATTTCCTACAAATCTCTGTCTCTTGATTGACTTTTTTAACTGAGACACAGTCTCACATTATATTATGCCTAAAACATTCTAACTGCAGAGCATGCCAAAAGAGGCAGTCCTGGTTCTTTACTCACTTTCTACCATGTGTTACCACCCCATCAGATCTAGCAATTATACGGCCTCGAGATGAATTTGAAACCTTCATTTGTGTGTGTGTGTGTGCGTGTGGTGTTATTGCAACTGGATCAATGAGCTGATTATCTCTAAGATCAGAACCTCTCTGCCAAGTTTGAAATTTAGTCATTAAGCTCTAAAGATTTTAGACAAGTAAGTGGATGTGTCTGCAGGCATATGCATGGATTGGGTGTTTAAGTGGAATGACTGTGTGTTGCAGTCTGATTTTACAATAGAGTTAAATGAGTAGCTAATAAAATAAACGTGTCTTTGAAATGTCTCTATTGCCTGTGACAATTCACGCTAGAGAAATACAACATGTAATTCAGGATATTAAAGACACTACGTTGCAGTTCAGGATGCTCATAAGCAACACATCAGCCTGCTGGCTGGATTGCCTATCATTTTATGGGGTCTGTGTGGTATGCATTCAATGCACTTTGATGAAATGAATATGTAAATGTCACTAGTGGAATATGTCAAGATGTTTCGCTTGATACACACGTATAACAGGCACTGCTGAAAAGAGTTTCTATTTATCGTCAAGCCCAGAGTAAAATCAGTATCAGCATCTACGTAGACTAGTAATATGCAGTCAAACTAACCAAAACACTTTCAGAAGAATAATAGCAGAGGAATAATCAGCTACTCTGAGGGTGATAAATGACCTTTGAATCATGTATGGTGGTACCCACTAAGCAGAAGAGCAGACAAGTGACTAAACTTTGATGGATTTGCTTGAATTATCTGCAAGTGGATCAACAAACTATCAAAGTGGTTTCAGCAGCTGCCCTCAGAAATGTTGCTGTGTATGTGATACTTGATGTTGGCCTAAGGCAGTTTGGGAGACATTGCTTTAAGTGCATTTTCTTTGCATTTGTAAACGAAGCAGAAAGTGTGTCTGGACTATATGCAAATATGCACTCTGATCTGCTAACATCTGACACTTCGTGATAGTCATGGTCCTTAGTGCTTGGCCAGTTCCTCTGTTTTCACAACATTTGTGTCCCACTTATCACTTATTCTGATAATCACTAGGCCAGCTCAGTGTTGTACCCTGGGTGAGAGTTCATCTGGAGGGCTGTTGCCTCGCTGCTCCTTTAGCTCTGGCTCTGGATGTGCTTGGCTTAGCCATTGCACAAACTCTGTGCCTCCCCTCTGCAGTTCCACTCACCCTGGCAGGTGACCCATCTGTGTGCTGGCATATGTGTTTCAGTCTGATGCACAGCAGTGGCTTTGGGGAGCTGAATGCAAAGCCCTTGTTCAGTGCTGGCATTCTCAAGGCCTGACTGAAGGGGCATTTTCTGCCTTGCCAGTTCTGCTACAGCTTGAGCTCCTGTGACCCCAGACCTGGCTGCTGGGCTGATGCAGTGAACATTGCTGCCTTGCTGCTGGACTGCTTCACAGTGTGAGGAGAATCACATTGCTTCTGTTTCAGCATCTGCAAAATGTATGAAGTTGAACTCAATACTCTTCTTAAAACCCTTTGATCTGTGCATGATGTGGGTTGTAAAACAGCTGGAAAAAACCCCACCGTGACAATTACACTAGTTCTGAACTATCCTTCAACTTTTCTGGCATAGGTAGAGTAGAGAAACATGTATGCTGGGTGGAATAATAGCATAAAGACATTTCCCATCTTAGTAATATAATTTAAATTTAATTAAGTGAACAGATATAAGCTGTGGCACAAAAATAATGTTTTTGTTAGCACCAATCATACCTGCACTAAAAGTATTTGGCAGAGTTATGCAAGATAACTCTATCTATATACAGGCACAGAATATATTTGCTCCTTTTCACTTTCCACAACACATTGTTTAAAAGGAATCTTTAGTACTCATTACTGACACAGGTTATTATTTTACTACCATATTTGTGTCTGTATTTTACTCACATTTTCTTCTTGGTAAGCGGAGTTGTCCCCTTTTAATTACCCTTCACCTTCCCCCTCTCCTGAAAGATCAAACAACAGACTTCTAAGAACTGGGATGGATTTCAGAGGGGCTGGAGGGGTACTGCTTGCTGGACTTACCTACCACCCTCTTATATCCTTATAAAGGTATAACATGCAGTAAACATTAAGAAACATTTTAATTATGGACTGCTCACCTTTTGCTGCTACTTGTGATAATAATATCAAAGAATGTTCTTTGGTATTATTTTACAGAGTAAATTTGCTTTACCTTTGTGAGGAATCTGGGGGTGGCTGGTTTGGGTTGTCGCTGGCTTGGGAAATAAAAGCACACATATCTGTGCTGGCTTATTTGTCCTGCTGAGAAAAAAAACATTCTAGATCTACCCAGAGGTATATTATATGATAGCCAGCTTTCCAAACTTTTGCTTACATAAGTAATTACATTTAAAATAAAAATGTTATCTTATTTGGCTAGGTAAAATCTAAATGAAGGACAATAACTTTCAGTGACTCTTGCTTTCCCAGTCAAGAGATTTAGACAATACAACTTGGAGATTTTTTTCTTATTAATATTAATTTTTAATTTTAGTTTAAAATAACATTTTTTTTGTAGGAGCAATAACTGACATCACAGTAGGTGATACCATAAGGATACTGTTTAAAAGGGAAGTTAGAATACAGGGCATTAATCTATAACTGACTGAGAGTAATGTTTTTCATATCTCATAGTCCACAAAAAAGAAATAATCAAATCCAGACCACCTACATGTATAGAGACTCTTTTAGAAACTGCTATCATGTATTACTGCTTATGTACTAGTGCCCAAGGGTGCCAGGGTAGCACTTCAATCAGAAAGCAACAAACACCCCCAAGCATTTGTGTATCTCACCAAAAGAGCACTCAGCCCTTTCCCAGCATTTGTAAACCAAATGTCAGTTTTAGTGTTAATATAAATATAGTTAAATAAACATTCTACTCTTCTAAACTACAAATTCCAGCCCATCTCTGTCCCAGGTACTGGGATGTTCTAGACTACAGATAACTGCAACAAATAAACTTTTACATGTTCATATTGAAAGGCAAGCTGTAGGCATTTCTGTGTCAGTTGGGTTTTGATGGCAGCATTTCTCTCAGCAACTCTGACACTATATGCAGTTAGCTTCCTGTTATTGTTGGTGGACTCTAATCTTATGATTCTACAGAGATCCTTAGATCCTTATTTTTGTTTTATTTGAAGGATATTAATTTTTAGAGACACCAACACATCTTTTGTGGCTTTACTCCAGCCAGCACTCACTCACCCCCCTCCCGTGGCATGAGGGAGAAAACAGGAAATCTAAAAGTGAGAATACTTATGGGGTTAAGATAAAGACAATTTAGTGGAGCACAAAAGGGAGGGAAACAATTGT
The DNA here is from genome assembly GCA_037834095.1 of Argya squamiceps. Lineage (NCBI taxonomy): Eukaryota > Metazoa > Chordata > Aves > Passeriformes > Leiothrichidae > Argya > Argya squamiceps. The sequence goes on along the minus strand of JBBMKD010000102.1, from coordinate 76,655,599 downwards.
AATGATAATGATGATAAAAGAATTAGAATATACAAATGAGAGATGCACAATACAAATGCTCACCACTTGCTGACTTACATCCAGCCAGTTCCCAAGCAGCAGCTGCTGGCCATCTTTCTGCCCAGTTTCTATGCTGAGTGTGGTGCCTTGGAGCATGGAATATCCCTTTGGTCAGCTGAGGTCAGCTTTCTTGGTTGTCACATTGCAACTCCTTGTGCTTCCTTGATGGTGGGGTGGGGTGAGAAGCAGAAAAGTCTTTGGTTCTGTGCAAGCACTGCTCAGCAATAATGAAAACATCTCTGAGTTATCAACATTTTTTCCAGCACAAATTCAAAACATGGCTTCATACCAGCTACAAAGAAGGAAGCTAACTATTCCAGCCAAAACCAGCACAACATCATTTTTACCTGTTATGTTTAGTTCTGACAGAGAGATGCCCTACTTTAGTCTTATGGGTCCAGATAAGTGACCTTAGTCCGGCTTTGTAAATACAAAGTCCATATACAAAAGGAAAGATCCTTGGGGTCATCTTCTGTCAGGTGAAAACCAGCTGTCTGACATCACACAGCAGCTTTACACAGCAGTTTGAGACAGGAAGTTGCTGAGCTGGAATTAATGGGGAGGAGACAGATTGATTCTCTGTGTATCAGCAACCCAGAAAGGTAATAACGAGAAAAAAGAGAGAAATCTACATACTCTGCTGGCTGTAACAAGTGTGGAATTATAAAACTTCAGTTGATGTTGCTTTTAAAAATAAAATTCAGAACTATTTGCTACATGGTGCATAAAAGTGCATTTGCTGTTAGCAGATGTTTTAAATCACTGGATGTGGGACGTGAATACTGTGCTATGGAGAATTTAGTTGCCAGAAAGATATACTTTGGAAGGTTGCAAATACCTAAGGTTAGAATATGTACCTGTTCACTCTCTCAAGGTAAGTTTGAGGAATGTTTTGAGGAAGCCACATGTCCCATTTAGTAGTAGTCTTCTTAGTCTGTGCATGTCAGAAAACTGCCTGGTGAACTCAGCAAGTGCATTTATACAGTGCGAATTGTGTTAGCATTTGAAATCCTCTTGTAAGTTATTATCATCTATTTAATTTATTGCTATCATTTTGAAAGCTTACCACCTACAGAAGCCAAAGAGTCCAAAATATCCATGCCATGAACTGGAAAGCTGGAGGATTCTTGGGGGTATTATTTTAACTTGGGATTTAAATGAAACATTTTGCACATTGATTTAAGTGGCAAATAAAATACCTAAGCTCCTTAAAATTGGAATCTTGCCTAACTGAATCATCATTAATGATTCCTATTTTTTCATTTCAGAGTAGTAAAACCAAAAAATACTAGTGCAGAAGAATCCTAGTTTTCTCTAATTTCCACTTTCATTGTCTAACCAAGTTTGCACAACACTTAACACTCCTTGTGAATTTTGAATGTTTCAAACTTTTAAGTATTGAAAGCAGCTCAACTGTGTATGAACCAATTCTGGCAACAGCAAAAAAATTCAAAAGCTGACAGAAGATTCATTTTGCTAGTCTCAAATAGAAGGGGCTAAGACTGCAGAAAATTAACAGTACAATAAGAAACACTACACAAAATATCTCTGCCCCCCATGCTGTTCTGGTTTCACTATTTGATTAGCAAACTCCTCAAGCAGAATACTTGCAGCAATACTGTAGTTCACAGCTGAGGTGATTATTCAGTTCTCCCTTACAGACTCCATTACAGATGGTTTCCCTAAAATTTCCTTTAATGTGAAAATTTCTCTAATTGCTTCATTGTGCCAAATGGAATATCTTGGAAAGCTTAAAATAAATGTATTCCACAATTTTGGAGCCAGAGAAATATTTGAAATCAGTATTGTTTAGTATTTGTCATTTTTCAAGTTCTTTCTTTGCTCTTTGTTCTTGAGCAATCAATGTGATTTTAATTTAGCCTTTTATCTTGAGACAAGGCATTGGGGGAGATGAAGAACATCTATTCTGATACATCTGTGTAAATAATTAAATGATGTGCATGATCTGCTTGGTTGCTGTCTGAAGTAGTATATGATACATTACCAAGTAGTCTTAGTGTGACATTTACGTATGTTGTTTTACTTCTAACACGATTAAAAAACTGATTAAAAAGCCCTGCCAGGCTTTTAATTGAGTGTTGGCACTTGCGCATACAAAATCTAGTGCATAACAGTTGTATCAGAACAAGTGCTCAAAGGTAAACTCGTGTTAAGCTTAGACACATAGAAGTAATGATAGTCTGTATGTGCCAATAATAAGAGAATCAAGATTAATTAATAAATTGCAATTTGCAGCTACATATGTTCATAGCATTCTAAACTCCAAGTCAGACACTAGAGATTTCTATATCTATGACAGGGCTCATCAGTCACTGTTGCAGGAGATATTTTTATTTCATAACACTAGAGAGCTAAACTATTTCAAATCTGATGAGAGGCCAGAGAACAAGTGTGCAGCGTGGCCATATTCACAAGCAAGTGGCTTCAGTCAGCAGGAATATTACAGTTGTTGCAGATTTAAGGAAGAATGCTGAAATGCCATCAAAGAGCTTTGGATTTGTATTGTCTTTGGCTGAATTCAATCTCATTAAAAACTTATAGGACATTTTAGCAAAAATATCTTCTCAGAGTTATCAAAGTTTTCTCATTTTTATGGTTTTAATTAAGAGAAAAGTATGTTTTTCATATTGGGGTTAACAATTTTCTGAAAATCATCCAACAGCTAGGTTCTTTGATAAGCATCACTTCTCTGGTAAAGCACAGAAATAGAATTTTTTTACTATTCTTTCACATATGGTGTCATAAAGTTTAACTTCTACAAATTTAGGCACATAAACTGAAAGAAACTTAAAGGCAAAAAATTTCAGACACTGAAAACCAGGCAATTTTTTATGCTTCAAAATATTGATGGGGAAAGAAAAAATGCATGCTTTTCCCATTTAAGTGCTTTTTTAAGTGGCCTACCTCAATGATAATGTTACAATTCCTAAAATCCAATATGCATTTATATTTTGGATATATAATTATAGTTAAAATCTGTTGAATGAAAAATTTACTCTTACTGAGCTTTTTACAACCATATAAATACGCAAAAAGTAACTAAACAAAAGTTTTGAAAGTGCTAGTCATCATTCTTTCAATTTCCTGCAGCTGACATATGAATTATCAGCCCCTGGACATCAGAATGAAGTATGTAATTGGTGGTTGCTGCTATTTGTCACCTCACCCTCTTCCTACCCAGGGAGCAACACTTTACATCAGTCAATAACTTTAAAGTATATATGTTTTGTAGCAAAAATCTGACTGATTTAGATCCAGTTTCATTTAATGCTTTCAGTCTTGAACACAGTCTACACAGAATTTTGAAGTACTGAATTAAGATGAGAGCATTTTCTGTTTAATGCCTGGTTCTCTGAAGCAGGAATTATGAGGTTGGACTCCCACATATATCACCAATAAGATGCAATGAACAATTTTTTAATGTGAACTTGATAAACCCAATGAAGCCCAAAAGAATAAATCCCCAGAAAGATTCAAGATACTTTGATATATAAAGAATCAGACTTAGGAGAGACCAAGGGTTCTTAATTCATTGCACCAATGGGGAAAGGAGGTACTAAGCAGTCAAAGAAGGTTTTTAAAAAAGTTAAAAAGTTACTGGTTTTAATCACACTTAAGTCTTTTTTTTTTTTTTTTTTTGGTCATTTTAAGCCGATTCAATATATGTTGCTTTTTGGTTGTTGTGGGTTTTTTGTTTGTTTTGTTTTTTTTTTTAAGGCTGGTGTGAATTTCATGTTCCTTTGTGAAGGCTTTCAAGTGGAGGTGTGATGTATATGTAGTGCTGCGTACACAGAAAGAAATCATGGTGATTTAAAAATCACAATTATCAGGAGCAGAGCTTCCATGTGACTGGCCTTGAGGAAAACATGCTGTCATAAAAGGGACAGATGGGACAATAAAAAGTGTTAGGAAAAGGGAACCCACATAAGTAATCCATAGGTTTATGCCACATGAAGAAGGAGTAAGAATGCCTGGAGGGAAGTTATAGTACTGATCCCAAATGCATAAATTCAAGCAAATCCAGCTTTAACTAGTCACCACAGTTGATAGCTGTGGTACAGGGGTAGCTAAGTAAAATTGTACTGGAACAAATCTGCTTTGGCTATTTAACTTGCCTTTTAGGTTATTTCACTTTATCTGTTTATGTTTGGTTACAGGAAATTATTATGATGGGAACATTTGTTGATGCTCATATAGCGATCATTAAGCAAGATGAAAGAAAAGTTTTACAATTAAGGTTCTGAAATGGTAATTTTAGAATTAAAATTTATTTCAGTCTACCAGAATACAATATATTCATCAGCACAGTAAGTCATTTTGTCTGAAATATTTATCATTCTATACTCAGCTGCAATTATCTCTTTAGGAGTAATTCTTGAGACCATGAAAATTTCTAATGTGAATATAATACAAAGCTAAGGCTTATGGTTACGTCAGTGTTATGGGGTAATTTCTTGCTGAATGTGTGTGAACACTGCAGTCAAACAGCTTGTGCTGAAGGAACAGAAAAGTGCCTCATACCAGTGAATGAAGCAGTGTAGGTGTCAAATATTGAATGCTTCTGAAAAACTGCCTTGAAGAAGCCATTAACTGGAATTTACATGGGTAAATTGACTGCTGTGTAGCTCAGCATTTTTAGGTGTGTGGGTACAGAAACTTCTGTGTGCAGTCACCCAGACTGAGCTCTCTAGGACCAACTTAAGTCTGGAGCTTCACTGTAGTAAAAAAGAAAAAGGAGTTCAAACTTTAATGCTTTGTTTGTAACTCTGCATAAACGTATTATGAAAAATTGTTAGATTATGAAGAAACAGTTTTTTAAATGAAATTATTCACTAGTTCTAGATAAATTATAAGCAATACTGACACACTAATTTATTATTACTTGGCATGGAGAATCTTTTTTCTCCTTTAACCATCTGAGAAGATCTAGAACCACAATTACTCTTACACAGTGAGTTTTCTGAGTCACAATAAATTGACACCAAAACATCATTTATTGATGTGCCATCTAATGAAATGAGAGAGGGTTCATTGAAATAAATATTGAAATTTAGATTTCTCTGATGCTGAAAGAGCAAACGTCTATAATGAATCAAAATCAGAAGTACCAATCCCTTAATTTTAATATAAAATATGGAAGTTTTTGCCACAGGTGAAGTTAAATTTACTGTTATGGATGTTACATGAAAAAGAACTAAACTGAATTACAGAGTTTTTTCCTCCCCATATGAATGAGTAGTAATTATATATTCATGTGTTAACATGCAAGATCAAAAAGTTCTAGTAGCATACCAAGGCAATCAAACTACCTTCTAAGGAATAAAAATAGAATGGATTCCCCTGGTACCTCAGAGAAAATTATTTCCCCTGTAATCTCCATCTCCAAGTGAAAGGAGCTGCAGGTGAGGGCAATTGTGAAATGTGAAAGTTGTAACCAAGAACAGGAGCAAAGCCACATGGCTTAGTAAAAAGGAAAAAAAAACAAGCTCTGAGTGATCCATTTGTTAAATGGGGATGGTTTTCAGTGACCCTAAGTCCCCAGATGTGATGGTTCTGCTTGTCATATTTGAAATGTCTGTTCCATGACTACATTGGCTGGTGAGCCAATATGTTCCTTCACAGTCTAGCCATGACAGGATTCATCCCCTTCAGCAGAATTTATTTTACTCCATTGCACTTTCTGAACTTTTGCTGAAACTAACTGGAAATGCAGTTGCTTTTGTTCTTTCCGAAACTACTTCCCACATTGAAGACAACAGTTTTCCTTCCTCTTCCAGACTCTGCTCTCAGAAAAGTGCTATGAAAAAGATATGAAAATCATTAACAAAACTTTGATGTTTCTAAAAGACAATTGAACACAGAAATACAGAAGTCAACTTTTTAGACTCTATGTTAGGACTAAATTATTAGAATCCTCTTTTTTCTTTCCTTCAGTTGCCTACCAAATCTGATTACCTATATATCTGCCTACCTATATTAATATATTTAAAGTCATCAAGAAGAGACTGTAATTCCATAATAATATTCAGATAGAAGGTCCTGAAGGTGGTTTGTTTTGTTTTGGTGGGGTTTTTTTCTTTTTTTTTTCCCTTTTTTGTTTGTTTTATTTTGTTTTGTGTTTTTTTGTTTTGTTTTGTTTTGTTAAAGAGAACACTCAGAAAGAACATTTTCTCCTATTCATCTGCCAGGTAAAAATGGGAACTACCCTCTAAATCTTAGGTATACTGGTATTTTCATCTGTTGAAGTTTGACAAGACTCAATGGCAACAGAAATAGCTTTTGCATAAAGGCTAGGAGCACAAGCTGGTAGTTTCAACAGTTACAGAGCAAAACTTGTAAGGAAATCAGAGACTGATATTGTTTACAAAAGTAGATATCAACTTGACTCCTGATCTCTTTTTTATCACAAAATTTGATTTTATTTTCAAGGAGTTTCTCCATTTAATGACTCACAATTAGAAAATGAAAATAGGGAACAAAATGTCATCAAATCAGTTAAAACAGGAATCCTTGAATTCATATGGACTTTTTTAAAGTCATAATAAGACATGCAACCACTGAAATTCTAGCAGCTGGACTGAACAGTTCCTCTAAAAACATCATTGCAGTATCGATTTTGAGACAGGTATGTGAAGTAGATAACCAAAAGAAGAAAAATTGACCATCCTGGCAAAACATTGAAGGACTTCACTGGAAAAAAGAGACATGTTAGGAGAACAGAGGTCAAAATAATACTTGATACACAAGTAAAACTGTGCAGCAAAACTGCCAGACTCTGGTGACTTCCTTCAGCAAACACTCATATATTTCTACAAAATGCTAGTATAAGCATATAAAGCACAGAACACCAAAAATTGTCACAGAATCACAAAATAGGTGAGGTTGGAAGGGACCACAGTGGGTCGTCTGGTCCAGCCTCCCTGCTCAAACAGGGCCATCGCAGATCACACGGCACAGAATTGTATCCAGACAGTTCTTGAATGTCTCCTGTGAGAGAGACCCCACAACTTCTCTGGGCAGTCTGCTGCAGTGCTTTCAGTAGGAATGAAATTAAAGGAAAGTAAAAACAACAAAAAGTTTTTTCCTTTTCCATCTGTGTGTGTCTTTCCTGAATATATTCCTCTTTTTTACTGGCGCACAGATGTTTTTCAGAGCACATCCTGGCCTGTCTTTGTCCTCAGCATCCAAGTCAAATCAGTTTTTTGTTCAAGGTAAGCTTTTGAATCTATGTTAGTGTGTTCCATATCAGACTACCATCCTTTCTTTTAGGCTTTGTCTTTGCTCCCTTTAAGGCTTGTAAACTGCTGTAGATAAAGGGCTGCTGTCTCTGTACATCCTGTTCAAATCTGCAGAAACACCAGTTTTCTATTACACTTGAAATTCAGGCTGTACTTTATTGTGTTTCACACAGCTTTATGAGTCTAACTGTAGACAATCCTGTTTTAACAATAAGTAGTTTGGCTGTGGAAGTGACTTGATTGTATAGCATTTTTCCCTCACCCGCGACTGGATTATTTGATGTTGGAACATCTACATCAGAAGTAGTGATGTCCCTTTAAACATTTCAATTTGATCACATAAATATGCTCATGAGAAAAACTGGCAGATGATAGGGAAAATTGGTCTGTATTAGACAAAGACATATAAAGAGATATTTTATTAGACATAAAATTTTGGAAAAGCAATTATTCAATTGATCACAATTTGCAGATAAGTATTTGAGCTTTTACATTTCATGAATATACATTGAATCTAAACTGGATAACATCTTGCATAAATTGACTTCAGGTCCTCGCTATTGATCACTTGCTGCATTTTCATGATTGCAACATTTGCAATACTTTGGAGAGGACTGACTGAGACTTTTGTTCCAACTCCTGCAGTGATAGCTCAAACTGGATTTAGTCCTTCATTTGCCTTTGTGTTTCTTTTCTGTCTCAGCCAGAAGATTAATTTAGATTCCTCTTGGGCATTTAAACTTCCAAATCAGAATGTTTCCTGTCACACAAACATTGCAGAGGAATGTTGGCTGATGGATTTACACATACTACTTTCATTAGCTACATTAGTTTAGTGATATACCTGCCTTGCCGTATCTCGCCCACCATATAGTAATATACTGAATACACGTACATTCAGTATATTGCTGCCATAATGAACACTATATTTTATATGTATTATTAATACAATGATTATTTATATATAAATATTATATTTGTCAGAATAAAAAATATATTGGTAATTCTTTATGAATAAAACAGTTTTTAAGCATGTAAGAATTGAACATACAGATATATCTATATCTTTATAACTTTCAACATGTGTAACATGAAACTTTTCATTTATAGAAAAGTAAACTGATAAATATAGTTATTGTGATTTTATATCAGATAGAAGTGGAAATTGATAGAACAAAACATTGTTTGGGTAGTTGCATTAACCAAGTGAGAAATCACAAGCTTGTCTGTTTTTGAAGGTTCAAAAAGTGGCATTTATGATGGTGTATTTTGTTTGTGTGAGCACAGCATGAAAGAGAGAAATTCCCTAAAATAAGTGATTTCTAAGTATATGTCAAGATATTTAACTAAGAAACCAAGTTCAAGACAAATCACTTCTGCCTTGTTAAAACCTTTCAAGAGAGTTTAATCTTAAGCACAGAATTAATAGTATGTATTATTTGTCACCTGGAGTTCATTGGAACAACTTACAGTTTATCCCATGTATGATGATCTGCTAAAGGACAACCTCTTTGTGCTTTCTTTTGCCAGAATGAAACACTGGAAAAATAAAGCTAAATCCCAAAGGACATATTGACAATAGCAAATCCAAAATGAGAAAACAGATCCACTTTAGATCAGAATTGTAGAGTCTGAAGGGCAGCTTTATCAAGACACAAATGTCTTCAAAATATACCTTCTTTTGGCAATAGCAATACTTAATTACATGTAAACATATTTTAATAATGAATAGACATATATTACTAGAGCTACAAAGATCTTCTGGATTTTTTTTCTTTTTTTTGGACAAGTATTTTTTGGTATTGTTGGTTTTGAGGTTTTCTTTGGTGGTAATGGTGGTGATGTATTTTTCTGTCTGAGAACAAGTTTATATTAAACCCACAAATATTGTAAAGAATTAAAGTGTGCCCAGCTCATTAGCTGGTCACAAGGTGGATAAAACTTTAACACGCTTCAGGTTTGTAGGAAGTGGAATGTGAAAGTATGTGGTAAAGAGGAGATCTCTGTACAGGACTGTCAGGACAAAATCTAGGGCACAGAAATGGCATTAAAGCAAACATGAAGACAAACATTTTGATCATAAAGATAGTGAGCCACTGGAGAGATGTGGAGTCTTCAGATTTTTTATTTTTGATTTGGTGTAATATTAAAAGTGTGCTTTTATCATTGATACTAAACAAACAACCAACATTTATTAACACAGAATTGAGATCAAAGGAGTACATGTATTTAAAAATATGTTAGTACGTATAAGCTGCAATGGGGTCTTTATCCCCATGTGCTAATTCCAAGCAAAATGTTATCCAGATCTCTCAAACTTGAATTTGCATAATGTTATACATGTGTACACTTTAAAAAAACTCAGGAAAATTATCCAAACTGCAAGTTAAGCATGTGTACAGCTCAGACATAGATATCTAGCTCAGAGTCACACAGTGCACCGTTGCATATTAAGGCTGTGTCAGAGCTAGGAACTGAATCAAGATCTTTTAAAACATTGTTGAGTTACTCAACCACAAAGTTATCTTTGCTACTGTGGCATTATCTCTTAAGTAGAAGGCTTATCTTTCAGTGCATGATGGAGTTGATTTCTATTGTCCAAATCAATATCATAATGAAATGGAAGGAACAATCTAAATGCTTTGCCAAATGAAAATTTAAGCTAGGCACCAGTGGAAAGATGAGGCTACAGAGAGGAGACATGAACTGTCTGTCTGCAAGTTCAATATTGAGGCAAGGGAAAAAAAAAAAGAAAGAATGCAGCTTCATAATATTTTTTCTTTCTAAATTGTATATTGTATATTTTTCAAGTGAAAAGCAAAATTTTAACTGAACATATACAGCTGGTGTGCCTACACCTGCAATGTGTTTCAGCCTTATCCACTGTGTGAGTGGGACATGAGTTCTGTAAGTTCTGCACCCAGAACCTTGAAGAAAGTGTGAGCTGCCCTATACCTCTGACAAATTCAGATCCAATTCAATGTGTCTTATTTATTTGGTGCTTGCAGAAGGACAATTATTTAAGCTGGACTCTGTGCTGGTATTTAGTGGATACTTTTTTATGAAACATCTAAAAAGATAAAACAGGAAAGCATTGTTGGAGCAGGGGAATGTGCTTTTCTAAGGATTATGGAAGACAACATCTGGGCTAGGAAGTCAGTTATGAAAGTGTTGGAAGTGATGTAGTGTTGGAAGTAACGAAATATAGTTTACCTCTAAATTGAGAACTAAGAAGAAACTATTGTTTAAACTTATTTTTGCTAGTTTTGTTATTCACTCCCCAGTAGTTCAGTGTTTAGCAAGAAAAAATGCATGGGACTGAAATGCTCAAATGAAAAAAAATAAATACTGCTTTGATTTTTCCCTTAATATTTCATCAAAATTATAGAGAAGTAAATGGGGCTAGTCTTGTAACTATCCTAACATTACAGTGTTAATTATATAATTATAGAAACAAAGGATATATTCAGGATGTGTAATTAAAGCAGCTGACTATTGAGTAGTCTTGTGCACCCACGGACAAGTGGAAATCTGAAGGAGGTGGTATTTGAAACAAGTAAAAGGTCAGAAAAGCAGAGACACTGATTTTGGATATCTAGGGCTGTTGACATAAGCTCAAGGTCAGAGAGGGTAGCTTGGAAACTCAGCAGGAAGCTAGAGCATAACTGTAGTCATAAAGAAGGCAGGGATCTGACAGGGTGAAGGAGAAGAGCAAAGAGAGAGGGAATTTTTAACAACATTTTCTTCTTCCTATCCTTACGGCGGGATCAATAACAGATTTGGAAAATACAGTGTTAAAACAGGCATCTTTAAAAAAATCAAATGAAAACAGGCTCCACTATGAGGGGCACAATATGGAAGAAAGAAACAGATCTCTTCATCCAAACTGAGATCAGAGATTGAAGCTCAAGGGAACTGAGGAAAAAGAAGTTAAAGAAGGTAAAGATACCTGAAGCACTGGGATAGCTGGTGGTGTACAAGCAGGTCTGGCTTTTGTAAAGTCTAATAGCTATTTGCTAAATCAAAATGAGAAAGGGTTAAATAAGAGGTAGCCCTCCAGCTGAAAGAGACTTTTGCTGGCAATGGTATTCTGTGGGGTAATCCTGTTTGCTCCTCCTTTCCTTTTTAAATGCAGCATGTGAGCTCTGACATGTCAGGAAACAGAGAAAATTATAGTTGCAATAATGTATTCATCCCTGGCACATAAAGGTGTGTACATTGGTGTTGGTTAAGGGGAATCATCCTAATGTAAGGGAGTAGCTTCTGCCTTGAGTACAAAGGTCACTGACTGAGATAACAGGATGGAAGGTTCTGATAAAAGTCTTATGTAAGTAGATGACCACATATTGACTTGAAAAAGTAAATGTAAAACACTAGAGTCCAAATAAGAAACACGTTATTTGTTGATTCTGTGGTCCTAAGACTATATTATTCTGTATAGCGTATGTAAATCCTGTCTATGCATTGGCATAGACAAAAACCTGCTACATTGGTCACATAGCTAGCTATTAACCTGCAGTTTATCTAAAATTACTATTGATAGATTCTCTTTAATGATAGTAATATTTGTTTTGTTTATAGAATATATAGATATCATCTAAGCAGCGATTTAAAAATTACTTTACAAAAAGTATTGATCCTTCTTCAAAATCTTGGCTAGCACAAGAACATTTTTGCCTGACTTTAGGATTGACCTCATACCCCTATCATATTTTCAGTTCATTTTAGGGGAAGAAAGTAATGTAAATTCATGTTGAAAATCTAAATATACTATTGAATATAACCCATAGAAATCTATGATCAGGCTTCTTTTAAAGTATCTTAGGATAAAGACTCACAGAATCATAGAGTGGTTTGAGACCTTAAATCACATCTTATTCCAATCCCCTCATTATGGACAGGGACATCTTCTAACACTAGAATCTAGATCTGGAAGATTCTGATCTAGAGCTGGAAGATTGTTGTGTTAGAACACTTGAGATTTTTCTTGTATTGTAATAATAAATCACTGTTATCTAGCCCTGAAGAATCATTTACTCTGGACCCTTTTTTAGGGAGAATTTTCTCTTGAAAACACTCCATGAACATTTAGTCACTGGCCAGTCTTAAATATTTTTATATCCTGAATCATTAAGTCTTATAAGTGAAATGCTGTATTTTGCACTATTATTCCTATACTGAGTCTAATGATTAGTATTTGATATATTATTTCTCTAAAACACTGAATCTTTGAAAAGATGTGATATTTCTTTCACTAGTGAATAATGTTATCTTAAAAATCAAAATAATCATACTAACACTAATGATATCTTTCATTTTTCTTATTTGTGTGTGGCTTTCAAACTTTTGATTACTAGTATGACCAGATGTACTGGTTTAAGAACTTTTGCATCCCCTGGAATAACGATTTGTAAATTTGATGAAAACATGGCCACCAAATTCTCTGCATCTTGTTTTAAGCTTTTTTAATAAACAGACTCTTTAATTGTCTTGTAACATGATATTTTCTGTGAATTTCCAGAAGTTGTATATCCTTTCACAGACTTTTTCTGTTTTCTTTTCCAATAGTATATCTTATTGTTCAAAAAATAACTATGAATACAGGAACAATATTGTAGATATGTTTCTGGATACTATTCCCTTTTCAGCCTCGTGGTTGAGAAATACTGGAGTGAAATTCTGTGTTTAGTAGTGATGATTTTATTTGGCTTATGGCCAGATGAGGTTTGTTTCTGTGGCTGCTTACCAGCTAAGCAGTAGATCCCAGACCAGCATAAACAGACAGTTCGTGGGTTCCTCAATCTCTCTTCAGGCTTGGAATAAACAGCGGACTCTGGCGTGGGTTTGGGAAGGTGTTTATTCCAGTGCAGATCCACGTGGCAGAGCAAGCTTTGGGCCCTCATTCTCCTCTTAAATACCCAAGGAGCAGCCTGGGCCAGGAGGAAACTTCAGGCCAGTGGGGGAAGGGGAGTGGGTGGTCCAGGACAGGGGTACTTATCACAACAATTGAAAGGTGGGTGTTTGAGCACCTGGTCAAATGGGAGAGCATTTCCCCTCAGGTCCATCAGGATGATTGACAAGATGCTCCCTTCAGGGTGATACCTTGTGGATTTGGGAACAGGGGAAGGGGCTTTAAAAGGAACATACCAACGCAAAATAAATAAAATACATATATAACTTTGAGAAAAATTAATCATGTTCCGCAACAGCCAGACTCAAATTATTCTTTGAAACTGTTAAGAGACCTAAATATTTGAATTTTAGAGGGATGAAAATTGGTAGGTACAGCATAATGCAGTGGTTCTCTAAAATAATCTGGTAGACAATTGTGTATCTTATTACCTCAATATTCTCTCAAACTTATTTATTTATTTATTTATTTTAATAAAGACTAAATACTAATATTAAATAAATACTAATAAATAAATAAATACTAATTTATTTATTTTAATAAATACTAAATACTGAATTACTGAGATATTCAAAAATAAGTGATCCAGTGTTGCATTTATTAATTAGGAAATATTTTCATCAGAAGAACAAAACCAATCAAAATATAGAGAGGTGGTGATACTAGGATGGCTGTTCTCTACCATGCTTCCACTTTTCACCTAGAGCAATCATACACTATTATGCAAGGAAGCATGGTCTGATGTTCTTTAAACTGCACACTGTATCATGATTTATAAGAAATATAAATTAGATTGGTAGAAATAAGTTTGAAGGTATTTTCAAAATAAATGTTGTTCTGTGATGCCCAATCGGTCTCTTGATGCAACACATTTATAGTGTGCTAAATACTCAGGAATGAACTTTTAAATATTTTTTATAATCCAACAGGAAAAATTCCTACCATGATGGTCTGTTAGGTACTGCTATGGAGACTTTGTAGATTTAAAAATAGGTAATCTGGTGGTTACTTTTCTAAATAACTGATTAATATGTACAATTCCAAGGTCTATGGCTATAAGTAATTCAGACACATCACTATAACTATCAGCAAGGTTTTTTCTGGTCCCAGTACATACAAATTTAATGCAAATGTCATACAGGATGATAATAGCAGAAAACCTGCTTTATTTTTAAGGGGAATGTTACTGCCCTTTTTTAGGCAAAAAAAAAAAAAAATCTTGCACTCTGCTTACAAATATAAATGCAATTCATGTTTATAAAATATTGCAACTGTTTTATTTACTCCACTTTCCACTCAATAATTCCCTCTTTGCTTTTCCTCTTACGCAAGGTAAAATTTAAAAAAGAGACACATTTTGTCAGCCCAGACTGCTCCACTCTCCAGTCTGTTCTGTTAAGATGCCTTATGTATTTGCAGCCTAGCTAATAAGATGTTTTTATTTCTTTCAGTATTTACCATGCTGGTCATCTCTCTTTCCCCTCAATATACAAACAGAAAACACCAACATTTGCCATGCTTGCAGGACTGGAAACTTTAGAAAAGACACTGTAAGGGAACAGAATGTGAGGAAAAAGGCTCAGAATCACACAGATTTATTTTAGTCGGGATCGAAAACAACAACCGGAGTATTTGTAAAAAGATTATAAATTGCAAACTCTTACTAGAATTAAAAATGAATACACTTTTGAAAGCTGAAGCACACATACACAAAAAATTAACTGAGGTATGGGAGAGGCTGTAGACTTATCTGATTTCTCTATATTGGCATTGTTGCCTTGTAATTTGTGAGAAGAGAGTACACAAACACTGTAATGAGCAATGGAGTCAGAGGCTTTATAGTCTAATTTGACTTGCAATAAGCTTGAAACCTTTTTTTTTAAAAAAAACCCTAGACTATGACCTCAGTGCCATTTGTTATAAACTTTCTATGAAGACTTTTGGCAGCCAGGGTGAAGTACAAGACCTTCCACTGTGGCTCTTCCTCCACTGCTGCTTTGTTCCCAAAACTGGGTAATGATGCCTCTGCAGACTTTCTAGCAAATTATTCCATAAGAATTCTGTATTTCAGTTTCCTCTGCAAATTCTTTGTGTGTGCTGAGGTGCCACAACACTGTGTGTGATATGAACACAAGAACAAAGCTGCAGATTCTCTTCAGATGATTTGTAAAGTGAGAGATGCAAGAACTTATGGAAAAGAAAAGAAGGCATCAAAGTCAGGGGTGATATAAGGCAGACTGCAGTGATCCAAACAGTGAATAAGTTACCTTTTTCCTTTCCTTGTTTCCCCCCCGGTTTTCTGGATAGGAGAGTAGGTGGATTTTTGCAGGGAAATACTAAGTTACCTATGCAGATATGAATGCATACTCATCTCAGGCTTGAGGGGCAGGTGGAAGAATTGTTCATTTGGGTCTACTTGGCAATGACAGCTGGACTCTTGGAAAAACAGGAGATAACTTTCCACATGCTCTAAGAGGACACAGATCAGGAAGTAGCTTGTAAAGGGTTAGAATCACCTATCCTATCCTGTTTATCTACCCTGTCTGATATCTGATAAGTATAAGAAGAGGCACACAGTTGTAAGGGACAGGGAAGGCTCATTTATGCAGTTCCTTTGGTGGGCAGGGACATTTGACATTTTCAGAGCCTGGCCTGACAGAAGGCATCCTCTGAAAGAGGTTAGAAACCAGGGTCTGGCAGCGAACCAGATGAATTGTATAAGTCCACAGGAGGGGTTGAGATAACAGGGTTTTGGAAATGTTGAAGATCAGCTCCTAAATGATTGGGTTTCTTCACGATTGCTTGCACAGATACAAGAAAGAAACTCTGAAAAGAAAAAAGACTTCTACAAGAACAGAGAAGAATGGTCCTCAGATTTTATAAGAAAATGTTGAATTGTCTTCACAGGTGCTTCTCTTCTAATGCTGTGACTAATGGGTGAGTTGGATTTCCTCTAGTTATCTCCCAAAGTGTCTGTCAAAGACCAAGAGAAATCTTGAGGTGCAGAGGTGCAAGAATGGCCCAGATTCACGCACAGTCCCCAGACCATAAAGACCTGAAGACAGGGAAGCAGAGAGCTATGTCCATTTTCTGAGAAGATAAACCAGTGTGGTAAATATTTCCATCTTCATTTCAAGCCTGAAATAAACTTTGTTTGAATAAAGTTTTCAATCAGAGCTTGAAACAACCACCTTATAACACCTTCAAGTGTGAAAATTCTCCCTAAAACATTTCTTGTTATGTTTGTTCTCTTTGATATGTAAGGATTAAGCCTGAAGGCAGCTCACTTTGAAAGCAAGAGGGGAAAGAATCAACATACTCAAGCTACAACATTATCTTTTGGAGCATATTCACTTTGGATGTCTTTGTTGCTCATGTCTTTTGATCTTTAGTATATTTCTTCAGGCTGCAGGTACACCTAGAAAAAATTAATGTGCTGAATATTTTTCTGAATCTTTGCACTGGACATGTTTTACTGACAAAGAATCATTTCCATTTTCATGACCTTGACTGAGGCTGTCACAGCTGTGATTCCTGTGCAAAAGAGCAGAAGTAGTGAGACAGCTCTTAATATAACACTTTCTCTCCAGTCCAAGCAAGTTCTTGGTGACAAGGCAGAAAGAAGGAATATAGGGAGGTACCTTTTGCTTGCTACTTCTTGACAGCTACATTATCAATTTTCTGTATGCATCTGAGTACAATATGCAAATATGCATATGCCCATCATCACAATGCTCTTCAACACCAATTGGATCTATCGCATTTAAACCCTTGGATTATGCTGTCTCACTGTCCACATGGGCTCTCCTGGGATTAACATTGTCTGCCTGGCTTCAACAGAGTTTATTTTCATCATAGCAGTGCGTATAGTTCTGTGCTTTGCTTTTGTGGCTGGGATAGTGTTGACAGCACATAGTGTTTTGGCTACTGCTGAGCAATGTTTGCATGGTGTCAAGGCAAGGCCTTCTTTCCAAGCCCTGGGGGTGGACAAGAGGCTGGAAGGGTACAGAGCACATCTCTCAGACACTGACCAAAGGAACATTTCTTACATTCCCATGATCTTGTGCTCAGCAATGAAAGCTGACGGAAAGGAAGAAAAAGTGGGGCTATTGGTTATTACTTTGTCTTCTCTAGCACGTGTACAAAATGTGTACTGAAGTCCTGCTTTCCTGGAAATGGCTGCACATCTGCCTACTGGCAGTATTCACTACTATAGTGAATAAATTAATCTTTTACTTTGCTTCCATGTGTAGCTTTTTCTTTTCTTATTAAATTGAATTTGTCTCAACAGAAGTTTTTCCACCTTATTTTCTTCCCCTCTTCTGTTAAGAAGGGGGAATGAGAGAGTACATGGGTCTTGCAGCCAGCCAAGGTCAACCCTCTACATGGTCTTTAAAACCGCACTTCACAGATTAGTAGATAATAGTAATTTCTGATGCTTTCCTGTGCAACAATCCTCTGAATTATTATTATTTCTGTCATTTGAATGATACAAATTATTTTTCTTTGGTAATGTATCAGTGACAGTATCGGAGCTTCTCAACACACACAACAACTATTTCCAGTTCTGATATGGTTTGTGGCTTTTTGTCATACCATAGTTCTGTGAGTATGCTTTCCACCTGTTCTTAAGTCTCCAGTTTTTTAAATCAATTTAGTCTGAACTTAGGCCATGTGTGCTCTGTAAAACTCTGTATCATTTTATTCTGGTCTTTTTTTTCTGTGTGTGATTTTTGAAGATTTCTAAATTAAGAAATATTACACATATCTCTAAAACTATACACAATTAGATGTGTTCCTTTGTTAAGAACATATTTGTTTATGCCAAGAATACAGCCCATTTCTTCCTTTATAATTGTTTTTTTAAGGGACAAAAGTGTATTGATGTTTCTTCCTAATGAATCCTCTCTTTCATCATGTCTCTAGTGAAATATTTCTGTCCTGAGTATTGGCAAGCAATGAAGGAGGAGATGATGTCTTAATTCAAGTTCTGCATTGGAAGAAAGAAACAAGAGTGAAAGGCTGAATACATTTAATGAAGCACAGAATTGCCAAGTAGAAAAATGCTTGAACCAAAAAAAAAAAAGCTATGTTTTGAAGTCACTTGTGGATGGACTGTTCATTTTGCTCTGCTATGTTTCAATTATATCCTGCTGAAAGCAGGAAAAGTTAACCCGCTCTCAGCCTCCCCAGAACAAAAATCAGCATGTTGCCATTTTTCTTCTCTACCAAGATGTTGCTGTTAGCTCAACTTCCTGCTTGGTTCTTGGTTAAATTTTGTTTCATCTGATTCCTTGCATCATCCAGAGACAAACTACACTTTCTTCCTTTCTTATTTTTGCACAGAATGGGAAAGTGTGGTCTGTGTTCTGAGCTTTCATGGTGTCTGTAGAGACATGCACACAAGTAAATGATAATTTCTCCTTACATCTGCTTTAATGTACAGATTTCATGGAACTGTAAAAGCTCATAACAAAAGCAGATAGAATGCTGTAGGCCACATGAATTGTCTGTCTGTATGGCTGCTGGTTGCGTGGATGGCTTATGGCTTGGGACAAAAAGAAAGTGAAATGTGGAAATGTGGTATCATTACAAGTGTATTAAAGGAAGTGTTAGGGAAGTATTTTGGAGGTGCAACGAAAAGCAGCAAAAATTGAGGGGTTGGTGTTTTTTGCTTGGCTCTGTTTGGGATTTCTTTTTGCTTTAGGAATACAGCTAGTTTATACTAGTCAGAGCTTGATTTACTGTCATATAGGGAAAGAGAGGTGGATTTCAGAATAAGATTTCAAAATACCCTCCACTGATGTTAAGTAGTTTACGAACATATTATTATTGTGACATTTGATCTGGAGATAAAAGTGTCAGAGAAGCAAAAATATTTTCCTCAATTGTAGTATTCGTCGTAGTCACACACTATCACACTTATGAAAAAGATGTCTTCAAGTGCATTTAATCTCATGTGTTCAAGGTGTTCCTAGTACTTAAATAGGGAAACATGACTTTGACCTTGCAATCACTGAAGAAAGCATTAACTGTATGCTAAATGCTTGTTATTGATCTCCAGCTGAGCATTCATATCATTAAGTTCTGCAGGTGCTTAAGTGTGTGCAGGGCTGGGGTTGATTTCCTTCTTTCTAATTCCTTTAAGAATAGATCTCTCCTTCAAGGTTTGTTCAGCTTTGGAGGAGTGTTGCTATAAAAGTCTGAACTCGCTATCAACTGCTGCTACTGGGTACACTAACATGTAATTAAAAAAATGCATGTAAATATTAACAGTGTAGGAAGCATGTGCAGAATCATAGAAGAGTCTTGCTTGGATGTGTTAGGGGAAATTTCAGACCATGGGTAAGGTTTTCTACATTTAAGAAACTCTATTGCGCATGAGGTATTCCTACCTTTCCCAGGCTGAGGTAAACATGTAGTCTATACTAGTAAATTAACTCTGTTGAATGAGTTAAACAAATTGCCACAAAGAGTAAGCTGCACTGCCAAAAGTTCTTTTTGCCAGCATATCTGTTTTAGCAAGGGTATGATTTTTTTCGAGTTCTATATTGAGCAAAACATTTAAATGTAGAACAAGACTGGGAAATTCATCTTTCCTTTTTAAAGGAAATAAGAGTGCAAATCTTCCTTGTGTAGAAAATAAGCAAGACAATTATTTTTTCTTATCCTTTCACATGTTACTGTTTAATTCTAACAAAAGTGTCTATGACATATGATGCAGGTCATCTTCCCAGAATAATAAATAACACATGGATAGCAGATCTGGGGGAAAACAAGGGGAAATTCAAGCCTTCAAAATTTATCAACATTTTTTTAAAAAATCTGCTCAGTGCACATTTTAAAAGTTACAAGAATGTTTTTTGCATATCTTTTTTGTGGTTTGCCACTACCCTCACCATCCTCAGCATGTGTGTTTCTAATTAATTCCTCAGTAAACCAGGAATTTTTGTTTTGTTATAGATATTATATTAAAGTGTAAGCTATTGCAATTAAAAAAAAAAAAATATAATGTGCTGAGTCCTTCTTCAGCGCTTGAGAAGATACATCCCCCCACTCATGTCAGCTTTTCTCTCACAGTTTTGCTCCATGATTACTTTCAGAATTGATTAACTTCTAGTTTATAATAACACATCTAGCAGTTGTGAAATAACCAAAATCAGCACTTCTTCCAATGTTGCATCTCTGTGAGCTGATTTAATCTAATTTACAGTTATCGAGTTGGACATTTTCTCATTACTCAGGGGCTGCCAACCAAGGATTCTTAAAGAACCACAAGCTCCTAAAAAGCTCTTTTTTCCCCCCATTATTTCTATTTTTGCGGGTAATTATCTATATCTATATATAATTTTTTCTTTGCTGAGTTTTGCTGTTGAAGGCCATAAAATGAAATCTAGGCAAGTACTCCAGAATATAAACTCCTACAAGCAATAAAATTAATTCTGCTCCAAAAGGATAAATGAGCTAGGTAGATGACTTAACTAGAGTCTGCACAGATTTCTGTGAGCAATAGGGACAGATGAGAATGTTTATTTTTCTTGAAATTTTTCCAGAGTAGAAGTTGACTATACAAAGTTCTAAATTTACCACATCCTAGGAAAGGATCATTACATATTTGTTTTCCATTGTAATGGCTAGCAGAAAAACATAATTCTAAAAATTATGCACACTTAATTTTCTTTTCAAATACAATATAGATTCCTTTACCTTTTTTTTTTTTTTTCCTATGGATATGTAATCCTAGCTCCCTGTGGAGTCTTGAGTGTTGTAGTTCATTGTTTGGAAGAACCAGAGTCAGCTGAAAGGATCAATCACTTGAAGAGACAATAAACTTGTAGATACTGTTACAAGAATACCTGAGCAGAGTAGCTTTGCTGAAAGCCACAGAAACCATTTGCTCATATTGAGTTACTTTGAACTTATGCAATTTTTATTAGACTAAGAATGGACCCTGGTCTTACTCTCTTTCTGTCCCCTAGGCTACAGAAAGAATAAATGTATTGAAAAAAATCATTAAGAAGTATTTTTAGCAGAATTGTTTAGAAATTCCTGTGAACCTGGTCTGTAAAAAAAAAGAACAAGTGATAATGCTTTCCATATGAAGCCACCAAATAAGCTCTTTTTGTCCAAATATCTAGGAATCAGGTGAAATTCAACACATTATTAATTTCTTTTAAAAAAGAAATAATTTTTAAAGTGTTCTAAAATAAAAAAAAATAAATTTTCTTCAAATTTGGCTTCTATAAAAAAATCATAAATGTTATAAAAATGTTATGAAATTTAGATTTTTTTTTTGTGTAAGATCAGCTGAAGTGAACTAACTTTTAAAAGGGCTTTAGGGTCAGAAAAGCGTTTCTTTCACTTTTTTCTCAGCTGTCACAAGACATAGACAATTAGCTGTTTAGTGCTATAAACTGTGATAATCATTTTCTTACTCAACTGACCATGCACAGTAGGACCTTCCACAGGAGGCACAAATTCCACTGAAGGTAAGCAACAAGAAGAGAATTTCACCAATTAACTCTGACTGACTGCATAATTACTCACAATTTTTTATCATGAAACTACTTTGCCATTTTTACTGAAATGGAAGAACTGGAGAAAGAGTGTTAGCTATGATTTCTCAGCCAGAGCTAAAAATAACCCCTGGTAGAAATCACAGAAGTTATTTTAATGAAATTATGCCTCTGTAAGGCAAAAAAAATTCCTGTTTTCTGCCTTTCAAATGGTGATGAACATCATGTTCTCTTTGCAACTGTATGTTGAGAAAGTAGCAAATGAACAGGTGTCATGTTGCAGTTTCTGGAATTTCCGTATGAGAGAGCTAGTATGATCAAAAGTTCCCAGAGAATTCACTAGACTTGAACTAAAGCATAATCCTTGGTCCCATCTGAATATTCAGAGAATTCAAAATTTATGGCACCATGGTTATAACAATTTGGACTACTGTTAATATGTGCTTTGTCAGTTTGTTTAAAATCTGCTAAAACCCGCTTATATTCAACAAAGCTTGAGCTAGATTGAATATTATGAAACAAAGAACAGCACCATGGCCTACCAGTAGCTACTGGCTAACCACAATTATCTCGGAAACAAACTATCCGTGAACTGACCATTTACCATTTAGAGGTTTGTTTGTTGCTTTTTTGTTTGTGTCTTTTTTTATTTTTCTTCCTTTGGTTTACTTTGGTTTGTTTGGTAAAGTTTGTTTTGTTTTGTTTTATTTTAGACTTAAACTTGTGACTTCCTGTGAATAATTGTGGAGGAATATCTAATGCACAATAAAGAAGTTTTAAGACTTCAGTGGAGCTCACTAGTAAGCATATAGATCAATAGACCTAATTGCTTCTTTTTCTTCTTCCTCTCAGCATTCTGTCTTTATGTTGTGTAGACAGAGGCAGAAAAATGCACACATAGGCACAGATATATGTTTATATGTAAGCACATGTGCACCTGGTTTCTTTTGGTTTTCTTGACCTGTTGCATATTTTTCAAATAGCTATTGTCACACTTTCAAACAAAGAGTTTTCTTCAAAGCTGTTTTTAATATTTTATTCTTTTTGAGCTTTTTCTTTAAAAACACACAGGACATAAGTCTCTTGAAAGAAATCTGATGGACAGGAGCAGAAAATGCAAATTTTTCATACAACATCAGTATTTTGACAAATAGCATCATGTACATAATCCCAGTTTCTCTACCAGCCAAACCACAATGACAACTGTAAACATTTCAGTAGAGGAGAACAAATAACCTTCTAAATAAAGACAAATATTTTAAAATTAAATAAGCATTTATTAGAAAAAGACATATGATCTTGTCTGAACACATGCAGTATTCTCAGAGAAACTGAACAAAGACTGCTAGATTATCTTCTTATATTCTGTGGAGCTATTCTAGCAAAGTTGTGAGCATTAGAGGATGGCCATAGATTCAAAAGACATAATTTTGCATCCAACACCTTTTCTATGTTTTTGCTTTGCAAATAAACTTTTACAGTTTCTGATTATGGTTAAGCTGCTTTACATCTGGATTTTTAAAGGATTAAGAGGATTTGAAGTTTGTGTGTTCTCAGTTGTACTGTACTGAGAAATATGTTTTAGGCAGAAAGTTTTAGGTAATAATAAAGTATTAACAGTCTGGCTTTTGCTGATCCTTGCTGTTTATTTTATTAATCTGTAAATATCTGTTTTATTTGCATACAAAATGTTTTCTGCCTTGCTGATTATTGAAAATTGACTTTGAAATGTAAAATTTTAAATTCAAAATTTCTTATTAAAAATGTTTCTTGAATTAGGACTCCCTAATAAACATTTTAATTACACAATAAAATTTGATTATTAAGTCTCATCCATTTTCATCATGTTTAATTGAATATCATAATACAATCAGTATTACTCTTAAAATTATTTGCGACGTAATCTCTGACTTTAACAGTAAAAAATATTCTTCTCTCAGAATAATTAATATTTTCCTAGAAGTAAGGAAAAGTATTAATCAAAAGTATTTTTCTATTTTAATGTTATTATTTCAATATACTCCCATATGTATTTTTCTTTTTTTCAGTTTCTGTTCTTCTGCAACCGTTCTTGTTTAGTTTGTTAATTTATCAACATAGTTAGAAGTGTTGTTCAAGCTTATGTGTACAAATGTGAGTAACAAGAAAAAAAAAAGTGCTGCATGGATGGTGGAAATATAAGAATTTAGTAAAACCAGAAAATTCAAATTATTTTAGTTAGATTGTGCTATTCTTTCTCAAGCAGGCCTTCAATGAAGTAACTGTATTTTAGCCATGGTTACCACTTGATTCTGTTTGTAGTTTCAATTTGAAGAAATATTTATGGCAATAGTATTTTAATCCTGATTCTGATTTTAAAACTTTCTATTAGGATACTTAGAAGGAAATCTTAATTCTTCAGAACTAAACTGGTAATGAAAAGAAATCAAGTTAAAATTTTTTCAAGTAAAATTTTACTTGATCAAATTAACCATTTTCATTTTAATCTTTACATCAGGACAGTGGTAAATCTGTGGCATTTTCATAACTGTGAGTCATTCTAAGGAATCCAAAGAAGTAAAATGAGATTTATGGATCCAAACCCTTGTGCTCCAGTCTCAATAATATTATTCTGTATACAAAAAGCTGATTCACACTGCTCCATTTAACATGCACTAGTGTCAATTTGAATAAGTAACAGTTGAAGGGTTGGTCCTTCTATTAATAGAAAACACATGAATTTCAAATGCAGCATTTGCAGTAATCAAACACTGCCATATATGGCTTTTTATACGTTACTTTTTCAAATGGTGTTAAATCATCCTTCTAACCTGTCAAATTCTATTTTCAAAGACCACACACATTTAGTAAAGATTAAAGTTCATGTAGGTGACCTTGAACATTTTTTAAGCTCATCTCATAGGCCGTCATACATATATTACATATAAGTGAGTAGAAATAAAGGTCAAAGATTGTCTGGCTGA
Source organism: Argya squamiceps (assembly GCA_037834095.1). NCBI lineage: Eukaryota > Metazoa > Chordata > Aves > Passeriformes > Leiothrichidae > Argya > Argya squamiceps. The sequence goes on along the minus strand of JBBMKD010000102.1, from coordinate 76,630,890 downwards.
ACATATCCTGAGAAAATCCTAACTGAGATGAGGGAAAGCCATGCCAAGTACCACACTTGTAACAAAACCCTCTTGTTTATGTGCTTGTATAAAACCAGTCTTATTTTACATAAAACTGACTAGAAACAGTGTAACAGTCTCTGGCCTGTGTTGTCCTCAAAACCATATTGGAAGTCAGAGATAATGCTGATGGTGGTGATCCTAAATCATGCCAGGAACTGTGCCAACGAATCAACATTGAACAGTTGTATTACATCTATATGTATTCACAAACAAATATTTTGCCTAAAACTAGTATCCTGTTGTTGCTTACATTAGCAGAAGGGGTTGGGACATAAAGGCCAAGAACACATGCAAGATGAAATTACTATTGTTTATTGTCATGTTTCCTGTGCAGCCCATAATAAATCTTCTTGACGTTATTATGTTGTTGCAAGGTGCATCAGGCACTCCTCTGCAGCATCTGTCTGTTGTTGCCCTTGTTGCTAGTCCTTGAGATCTGTGCTGATTTGTTCTTTGATTTTGTTTGCTCTACTCTGTGTCTGTGCAGCACTTCTGGGTATATAATTATAGCAGAGGCAATTGAGATGGAATTTCTGATTTTAAAGGTGAATTATCCCATCAAGTTACCTACTGACTTTAAGGTATGCTGCAAACTTCAGTCATTATGCTGGTTGTGTTGGGAATTTTTAATTTATTTTTTTAAGAGAATCAGACTTTGTAAGGATTGAGGTGTTATAAGGTGCCTGATTTTTTTAACAGGGTGTCTGTTTGGAGCCTTCTTGTTCTTAGTCTGCAATATATATTCATAAACAGCAAACAGGAAGCTTGTTGCAGCTACAAATGTGCACAGGCTCAGAAGTTTTACAGGCTCCAAAACCACTTGGAGTCACCACTTGCATGTGGAACCTGTCAAACAAGATTCTAACTTGTCTGTCTCTATGATTATTATGGTATTCCAAATATGAAAGCTCTAAGAGAATTTTTACAGGTGTAAAATTTACCGGAAAAGTTTCATAAGTGAGAGCAAGAAAAATGGAAATTTTTCATCAATACATGACAGTGTGAAGAAAGGAATGGCATTTTATGTTTCATTTGCACTCCTTTTCCTTGAACTGTCTATGTTCTGCTGAAAGAATAGTCTTCTTACATGTCAAATCTGTAATTTCTTTATTTGAATAGATAGGGGAAATTTCTGCCTCACCTTTATGATAAGCAGCTGATGTGATACCAAACTGCATGAGACAAAAAAAAGTTTTTACAGTAAATGTCACTGATGATTAAATGATCCAATTATTTATAATCCTCACAAATTCCATTTTTATTTTCTGTTGACCAGTTGTGGCTTGATTAACTGTGACATAGAATGTGACAGATGGTGGAGGGAAAAGATAGCGAGATTAATATGTAATTAATGTAAGCTTAATTAATTAATTTACTATGTATTCTCCCAGGACCTGCTCCCTGAAGAACTGTCAAGGAGATCACTGCAGTTAATATTAGACTCCACTGGACTCCTAATCAAAATAATTATTAAAATGTGTTCCTGATACTGTGAAAATACTTATTTAACATTCCAGATGTTACATGGCACATCTTAGAATCTCAGGTGGCATATATTACAGGTTCAGCATATATATTGTTAGGTGAAATTTGAAGTGAAAACTTGATTTCAAAATTTAATCCCTTTAATTAACTGGAAGAAACAAATAAAATTAGACAGCATTTTCTCCATATTTGATAAAGTGAAGTAGTTTGAGAATCAGCAATTCTCTTAAAGTACAATACAGTAAACCTACAGTTTATAGTAGTATAAAAGAAGGTTGTACAGAAAATTAAGCAACAGAATTGTGCGTTATCCTACTTTGGATTTTATTCAAGTGGGAGAGGGTAGTGAAGAATTTGAATGCATGCCATTGCTTTCTAAGGATTAATTTTATTCTTTCCTCAGATTCTTCTAATGATCTAGGGGTATACAGTACAGTTATGTCTTAATTTATCGATAGCAACTAATGGAAATAAGGTATTTTAAATTAAAGAGGACATTGATCTGAAAAGGCTGGCATCGTGTTCAGTCCTCAATGTTTCATTTTTCAGAAATGTGGGAAAACTGGATAAAAGAAGTCATTTTCTATTATCCTACATTAATTTCTTTCCCTCAGTAGATGTATGATACAATACAAGCTCTCTCAGATGATACACTGAAAAATCAAATAAATGCACATGCTCTACCAGTTTGCACTGAAAAAACCTCCAACTGAATCTCTCAAGTAGAGCTTAACAGCAAAGACTTATGCAAGAAGAGTTTTCACTTTTTTTTCATCTCCACATGCTTCTGTTACTTCTCTAGGTGCTGCTCCTTACACTTGCTAAACAAAGAATCTAAAATAATTCAGAATCTATTTGTCTTTTTCAAATAAGTTCAAACTATTTTAGTTTAAACTATTTTCATTATGTTTGTCCTGGGCTAGGCAAAATATGACTGCATCTACAAAATAGAGTCCTTAGTTTTTAACCTGGCTTGCACATAACAAATATAAACATTATTAAATAGCGAAAGTAATGGTCCTCACAGGATCTAAAGCAGCAGTGGAGATACCATAGAGTTGAAGCAATATCTTGAGATCTCAGTAAACTGAATTTCTTGCATGAACTCCTCCAGTGGAGAGACAAAATTGAAAAAAAAGTAATAGCTCTGAAGGGGACAGAAATTTCTCCTTTAGTTGTATGGAGGAGTTTTTTACTTGTATATGCTTGGAGGAGATGAATACCTAGTAATACTTTTTTTTTTCTTTCTCTTATTTTAATTTCCTTTCAATGCAGCCTTGAAAAAACCCCATGAACATCATCTTTTAAAAACAGCATCATCACTACTTACTGCATCATAGTAGTCAGAGTCCTTATTTTTCTACTTTGTCTTTCAGATTTGTCTTTGCAAGAAAAAGTGGATAAAGACAAGTTAGTTATCTAGAAATGCTTTTCTTCACGTTTCCTTTTGTTTTACCTTTTCTTTTCTTAAAAGTATTTGTGAACAAATTCTTCTATTTGAGATGACATCTTATCCATTGCAGCTGAATTTGACCTTTTGTTCTTTTTAAGCTTCATCAGAAGAGCCTGAACACCTGTGTTGAAAAGCCAGGCTCCACCCTTTGTACAAAACAAAGAACATGTCCTTCTTAAAAGAATGAGGAATGAAAGGGAAACTTTTCTGGGGGGAAGGGCAGATCACCTATGGCTAGATATCCAGATAGCAAAAGATGCCCAGGGAAAATAGTATGATGGTATCTGGAACAGTTAATAGGAAATGGGAGGATGAGCATTTGGAGGCGGAACATAAGCAGCATACAAAATGTAAGATAAAGTTGACATGAGTTATACGTAAGTGCAGTGAGAATAATACAGATGGGAGGTAAAAGCTATATTAAAGCAGAATTATATAATAGCATTAATGTTATTTAATAAAGCATCCATGGAGTCAAGAGTGAAAAAGCACATTTCTGGTTGTCTGCTGTAGCACATTAACAGAGTTATGGAGGGAAATGTGAGAGGATGTAACATTTCAGGTATGGAAAATATGGAAAAATCGTCACTGATATAATAGTTTGGGTTAAGTAATGGCCTTTGTACAAAGGACAAAAATTTGGGACTGGGGTTGGCTACAGTTTTTAGACTAATCTTTCGAAGAATGCAAATCAGATGCAAAGGAGAGATACCATACTGCTGATGGAAATGAGAATATGTGGAAAGTTCTATGGCTTGAGGACCAAATACAGTTGATCTTTTCCTGAGATACATTTAAGCATATTCATATACAAAAATCACAAAATGACATTTTAAGTTACTTATATTCTACTTGAAATCTCACATTAAGGAAAGAAAAAGGTGATTTAATGATTAATTAAAAAAATAAGAACTCTAACTAAACACAACATCTCATTACATTCCTGCATTGTTTTTGGTCTTCATATATATAAATAATTTCAGGATATCACTGATTCTGCACCAAAGCATTCAGTTTGCTTCATGCTTTCATCTTGACAGAAATGAGGGTGTAAAATGGATAGATTTCTAAAAAGAAACCTTATTTGTATGTGGAAGTTAATATATATTGCTGAGACAAACAGTCTAAGACATCAGTTCAAACTACAGCAGTTCTAGGCAACTGCCTACAGAAGGTAAGGCACTTCTGGAAAAAGAGTAATTATTCAAACCAGGTCTTAACTTGCATAAATCCAAAATCCCCACTCCAGATAAGGACATGTGGTTCAGTGTTGTAGGCTAATGATTCGACATTTGTAGAAAGATAAGATTTGTAAAGAGAAATAATGCACGAATATACATGCACATACATGTCTTTATATGCAATTATATAAATTAGTCCAACCTTTTGGATAAGTCCCTTTCCAAAAACAATTTTTAAATAAATTCCTATTGACTTGAAATAACATGGAAACAAAATAAATTCAGATTTCAGATTTAACAAAACTAGGCTGGGCTATTCTGAAAGTTGGCTGGCAAATTCCACATGGTGACAGACTATCTTTGTCTGCATATATTTGTAAGCTTTGCATTAGAAGCCAGGACTTGTCATCCCTGAGCATGACTTCTTATGGACTGAAAACTGGAAAAGAGTTACCATTTATTATTGTCAAAGGTGTCTGCATTAATATAAATGACTCCACTCTACATTTGCACAGAACTTCCTTACTCAGACATTATCATCCGGATTGAATATTCACATGGGAAGAATATTTTTCTGTATATACCTTTCTCACTACAACCAATGCAAAAGTAAACAGATATTGCCTTCTTCAATCAGCGTTGTGGAAATAAAACCTGTCCATTTTTTTCTTAGAAAAAGGAAAAAGGGTTCATGCTTCCCATGGACAGGAAGTTTTAGGACAGCATCCTGATATAAGTGAATGTAATAAATTAATTCTTTACTCATTTCTTGTGAGAGAAAGCCTCTCCAAACATTCACACGTGGTTGAGTGTGTCTTTAATCATATGGTTATGTGCTTTGATGGATGAGAGAGGAAGGCATTGCTATTTGATGCTAAAGATATAGGGAATTTCTTAAGAAGGGAGAAGGGGTTTCTGGGCTTAATTTAAAAGAACTTGTTTTCAGTCTTGAATATTTTGATAGAAGTATTTCTTACAGGATTTCTGCTGCAGAGGAAACTCCTACCAGATGAAGATGTGGAATGACGTAAAGCAGGAGGATGTACATTTCAGGTGTAATTATTTAAGAAGTGCTTTACAGTCAGTTTGGCTGTCTGGCACAGGGCACAGCTCCTGGTGTCTCCTCACAGAAGCTGCTCCTGAAGTCCTGCCCTGTCCTGGCCTGGTTTCCCAAACCTCGTCTCATAAACTCAACACAAGGTTCCTGACAGTGAGCAATGTTTTCCTGACTACTGAATCACGTTGTTTCTGATGTTATCTTTATTCTGGAACAGCTCACCTGTTCTGCAGAAGGAGTCTCCCTTATTATTTAGCAAGTGTCACTACTCAGCCTTCAGAGAGAAACAAAATACAATTATTCACAAAAGTAAAATAAGGAAGGACAGAAATGCCCCAGTTGCAGGACACTAAAGTCTTGTGATTCTTGTAAATCTTGGCTAGTCCTGGATGCAACTTAATCCGAGCTACTAATAACAAAGGGACAAAATCTGGTAGAAAATGACGGGACAAAGGCATCTACATGAATAGCATTAAATGAACTTTCTTTAAATGCTTTAAAAAAACAAAGAAACAAAAAGGTGTGTTTGGTCTTTGACGCTGAGATGTTGGCAAAGCAAAGATCCAGTTCATAGGCTGAGGAAATGCACTCTGCAGATGTCAGAAGCAAACCTTAGTCCCAGTTCATGCTCTAGCAGCTGGTATCCTAAGTTTTGTTTCCCTCATTGGTCTCGCTTCCTTTTATTTAACAGCCACATTGTTATTTATTTTCCCTACTAACAAATGGGGGTTTTGTTCATGTCCTTCCTTCATGCAGCCCCTTCAAGTTATCTTTGTTCCTGAACTTAGGACCGGGTTGTTGAAACATCATTGACATAAAACACAGTGAGGATAATATGTGTGAAGCAGATGCCTGAGCAGAGTCTGTTGCTGCTAATCCACTTGCATTTGTTCCTGAGAGGACAACTCAGCTTGCTAATGTTATTTGAGGCAGCAAAGCACTGTCAGAGGAATAGTACCAGAGCCTGCATCACAAATATATGGGTACCATAAACTTGCTTGCTATGATCCTTTGTAGGCACAGCCAGGGTTGGGAGGCGGGTGTTCTTTCCAATATCTCATGTTAACTCTTAGAAAAGGGAGCAGCTGCCTCTTCTGCTGCAGAGCAGCCTGGTGACAGCACACGGGAACAGATGGCAGAGCAAGTGTCTCTTTCTTCACATTCAGGCAGTCCCCTTCTCTCCTCCTGGTTCTCACAAACGGCCTCACTGAATTTTTTTCATGGTATAAAGATACAAAATCTTTTCTTTTCACTCCGGGAAACAATTACCCTTGCTCTTTGCAGAGCAAAAAGAAGAAAGGGAGTAAAATCTAAAGCATTAATTCCACACCCCTCCACATCCCCCATCCTTCTTTCACAGGTCAGTTAACTGAAAAAACGGAGATGAGCTTTAAGTGTTTTTTTCCTGTTATTGTGGGTTGATGTATAGACAGTATTAACAGCATTTGGTAGCTTGCTGTATGGAGAAGCAGTGGGATTGTATAATTCAAAGAAGGGAAAAACTAGTGTATTTGTTCCTTGACTTATGCATCAATGCCAGAGCTTCTTCCTTTTATATCAATAATCTGAAAACATAAATGCTTAGTTTATAGGCAGTTTATACAGCTGTTTATAGACACAAATGGATAGTTTATGCAACAAAACCTTTGCACAGCATATATTATCTAGTGACTTTTGTCTGTCAAGTATAACTAGATGAGGAAAAAATGTAAGCATAAAACCATATTTCAAATATTACATGATTTCCTTCTGATTTAGGTGAACAAAACAAGTTACTGACAGTCGTGCAGTGACTTGCATTGGCCCTCATACAAATTAATTTGGAGGTCATATGGACCTTTTGAAGTCCCTGTTATAGCTGAACTCCACTGGGACCAAGTTAACATGGCAAGGTGCTCTGTTCTTTTCTTAGAGGAGTCCAGCCAGCCGTTCAGCCTGCTGCTGACAGGAGTGCCTGGAGCAGCCAGACTTGGATGGGAGATGCTGGTGGTAGGTCACCACACTGAGACTGATTGATTCAGACTGTCTGCTGCTCACTTAGTGCCACTGAGTTGGCTGCACTCTCTTTACCTTTTCAGTGGTAAAGTCTAGAGATGCATGTATTTTTAAAAGGCAATTTAAGATTCTGACATAATTCCAAGGCCCCTGGGACCTGAGAAGCTCTGAAGTCACTGTAATGCCTAGACTCTGATGTATGCTTGCTTTCAGAACCCTGTTCCTGCATTTATAGTTGTTCCTATAACTCTTACTACCCCACATTTTGAAAGCATTAAACAGTAATTTAAGCAAAACTCAGAATCCAAATATATACTGAAGTAAACTAGGGAGTAATTTATTTTTGTACCTGGTGAGTATTCAATTTCCTGAACAGAAAATATTAATCACAATTCTTGATATGCAATGTGGTAATTTAATATAAATATTTTTCAATGCCCTAAAAGATCAGAATATGAGCCAGATATTTGCATGGAAAAGACTTCAACAGGTTGGTTGAATAAATACTCCTATGAGTGAAGTCTTGTCACTTTATATCAATGTCTTTAGAAATTCTCTCCTGGTCACCTCTCCCCATAAACAAGCACTCTTTATATATTCTATTAATAGGTGTTTTGTATTGCTGCAGGTGAATATGATGGAACTGGACCCTGGGAGACACTTTTTGTTACATGCTGGCCTCTTTAGGGCTTTGTGGAATGTCACTTTGAAAATGTGACATGTTAGAAATCGGTGAGCTGTGTTCTCTCATGCAATAAAATTCACATAAATAAGGAAGTGTTTCTTCTGGTTGATATAGCCCATAACTTCTTATGAGCATTGTCCTCAAAACTACTATTTTTTAAGTGAGAGAAAACACAAAATATCTTGCCTGTGTGTGCTGTGTTGGGAAATAGTATATAGTTTTTAACTCACTTTTGTACTATTTAACTTGCCATTGAAGTGGCAAAACAAAACAAAAAATCATCAGGCCAAAATCAGTAACACTGCAAGTACCAATAAAATCTTATAGCTCTGTCACTATTTGTGGAACAGACAATTATGTTTGGGTTTGAGGTTTTTTGTTTGGGTTTTTGGTTGTTCTTTTTCAAGTAGGAAGGTTTTCTACATGTCAAATAGCCATAGCCTTTAGCTACGTGAGCTGGCAGCCCAGGGGATTCAGATAGAGGTGTACCTGCAGAAAAGATCCTGATGGCTTTCACTGAAAGCACACAGAGTCTGAATTGAGGTAGATATATAAGTCAACTATTGATTTTTTTCTGAAAACCTGAAAAGATCTGTGTTTTGAAAGAGTGGATGGGGCAACTGCTCCTGATGCAGGCTGAAACAGTGTGAACTTTTGTTGTGTGATTTCATTGGCTTCTTGGACTCTGGATTATATTAAAGAACAAAAATAATTACACTGAGGGTCCTGTCCTGCATTCGTAACATAAGCAGAATGCTTATTGGATTTCGAGTGTAGGTTTGTCTTTTGTTTAGGAAAAGCTTTGAAGCTTTTTGAATAAGAACCAAGTCAAGGTCTTTGAATGGGACCCAAGTAGTGTTCTGCATAAATAAGATATACACTCCACATACATGAAGCACAATTGTTTACATTTTTATGAGGATTCTTTGTAATCAGTACTTTTTGTCATGCATTGATTTCATAAATGTGAACTTGCTTTTGAGATGGCAAGAAACACACTACTTCACACTGAGAGGTTGCTTCATATATAAAATATGAGTAATGGGCTTGCTGGTGTCTATATTCAGCACTGTCCTCTACTGGTTGAATATAGAACTGTGTAGCTCTATGTTGAGCAACACTGGGTAAAAAGGAAAAGAATTTGCTGTACCATTCATTCAAATTCAAGAATTATTCCTGAATCAATCATGCTCATGGCTGTTTTGTGTTCAACCTCCCATAATATTAGAATGAAAGATTATAAAAATTAATTTATTATCAATTCCCAGGTTATAAGAGTGAGATAATACCTTTTTCTAGGCTAGATGATACAGTTAGAAAAAATGAACAACATTTCAGGCGCAGAAGCCTACATTGTGTCTGACAGAGAAGGCAAAATATGCAAGTAAAGCAAAGGTTAAAAACGGGTGACTTAAGTTAAACACAACTGCTAATTTTTTAGATTCCTCAGAGAAGAGGGAGAGCTGATGCCTGCAGGTTAATGGAGATGCAATAGCATATGTGAGTTCCTAGATACCTGTGAAACTGAGAAGACTTCCTGTGGCTCCTAAATGCTCTACAGTGCAAAAGGAAAATTAAATGTTGCTATCAGGGTAGTTAGATGTGAAATTTTGTGGTTTAGATCACTATACAGCCACCTGGGGGATTATACTTTGATTTAATTTTGGTTGTCCACTTGGTTAGCTCTGTGTTAGCCAGCAGGAATATTCAAAGCTTTTTCCCTTATAGCCTTTTCCTCTAATGAGTATTAGATTACTTGTTGCCATATTATACTTAAGTATAGAATGTGATAAAGGTTTTTCATTCATTGCAGCTTAAGAATTTAATATAGTTCAGAATCTTGATGATTTTTCTAGAGATCATATTTGAAGATAAAAAATACAGCATTTTCTTTTTTCACTGATCAGTTTTAAGCACTTCTGTAACTGAAGAAGCCCATTTTGTATCCCTAGCAAAAAAAAAAAAAAAAAAAAAGAGAGAAACAACTTACTCCTTTAGTTTGGGAGCACAGAATTCAGTAATCACAGCAGTATTTGCTTTAATTGTGTTCAGGAGGGCAGTACGTGTATGCAGCAACATTTGGAAAAATGGCTGCTTGGAGGCATGTATCTGAGAGAGCCCCTGAGATCTATCTCACTGTGGTTGTGTAGCTTTGATTTCTGTTCTAACACAATAGAAATATTGTGGGGTTTAACATTGTCTCAAATCCATGTGGCTTCTTATTTTATTTTATTTCATTTTGTTTTATTTTGTTTTATTTTATTTTATTTTATTTTTATTTTATTTTATTTTATTTTATTTTATTTTATTTTTCCAAGGTGGCAGGCAGAAGAGGAAAGAAATATATTTAGGAAGGATGTTTTAGAAATTGCTTTAGAAATGTAATCCTGATTATCCGACACTTTCACAGATTCATTTCAGTGGCAGAGCTGGAGCTAATAAAGGCCAGAGGGTAGCAGTGTCAGGGCCACGCAGCCTGGCACTGGGCATCCTGCAGCTGAGCTGCTTCAATGTGGCAAAATGGAGGCATGTCTTCCTAGCAGTGTGCAGAAACCTCAGCAAAGAAGCAGTCTGGTTCTCATGGCAACCAGGATTTCCATATACTGCAGGGGTACACACAGTCTGACATCACTTTGCTGCAGGGAGGATTTTCTGTGCATACTCAAGGACTAAATTAAGCCCTTTGTAAATGAAGAATGTGTGTCCATTTTCATGTATGTCTTTCCTCCTGTGAAAGGGAAGAAGCACAGGGAAAGAAAAGAGGATGCAAAATTATATTTCTCTAAGTCATAATAAAAATAACCCTGACACACCCATCTTCTCATTTTCAGTTTGCATCCCATTTTAAAAAGCAATGATATCTTGCACAGCTGGGAAGAAAAAAGGATGGTAGCAGCTCCTTTAGGTGTTAGAAAAAAAAAATTGCTTTGCTAATCAGAACATAGGGAAACAGATTTACTAAACGTTAGATGATGCTTTTTGCTGCAACACCATATATACAGATTTTATCAGGGCAAGACTGTAATGAAGATGTGATACTCATCATATGTATGATACAGTGACATCTGGTGTAAGACATCCTGTGCTGTATGCTGCAGTTCCCAGCTAGGAAGATAATTCATGTGCTTCAGCTTTATCAGACTCTGCCATGCAGCCCAGTAAGAGGTTTCCTTACCCCTCATTTGAGATGACTCATACTTATTGCAATGTCTTACAGTGCCCTATGTTATTCAAGTCTGCATATATATTCTGTCCTGGGGAATTATAATATAGGAAAAAAACTGACATGAAATCTCTGTTGTTCTATTACAGAGATTGGAGTTCCCTGAGTATTAAAGGTCTACAATTCCTTGTAGATCATTTATAATATGATTCTATATGGACCTAAACCAGCTTAAATTTGGCTTCAGTTGGTTGAAGACATTTAGACTACTGAGGGATCTTACCTTTTTTTTTTTTTGGCAGTAACACAAATGCTGAACTGAAAACTGTTCTCATATAGCTTTTTTTTTTGCTTGCATTGATCAGAATAATTTTGAATCTTTCCACTAGCAAAGCTTTAGTATGGGCTTGTATGAATTCTGATATATAGAGATCTTGTAGGGCTAAGGAAGATATCAGTTATTTAATGCAAAGCTGTGGTTTTACCTTTTTCCTCACTACAAACTCTCACTTTTCAAAATGAAGATCAGTAGAGCTATGCATAGGTGAGACATTCACACCACCATCTCAACTGCATAATTAAAGGGCCTTAGATTTGTTTAATTTTTGAGCAGGGGTTTACTTTGCAAAGTGTTTTTTGAAGTGCCAAATATATTTCCAAAATATCACAATTTAAGTGAAAATTTTAAATAAACATCATTATATTTCTTGTGAATGTGATGTATGATTAAATGTTTTTGCATGTTTTAATCAACAAGTTTCTCTCTGCTTCTGAATTATGGCTCCCTTCTTTCTACTCGGTTATGAATCACAATTTTATTACATTTCTGTACTTGATGTTAAATATGAGAATATAATCACACACACATCTGATGATAAATGTCCTTTCTTGGTCATCTACATATGGGGAAGGAAAGAAAGAGAAGAGGTAAACACGAAAAATAAAAGCCAGACCTTGGTATTTTACCTGCTCTGTCCTCCAGTGAATTGTTTTCCTGTGGGCAGCTTCTGGTAAATGTGGAAAACAAAACTGGTGGTTATATAATGACTTCAGAGGAAAGAGAGCCTGCTTTGAACTGACAACAGTCTTGACAGCTTGAACGTTGAAGCTAGAAATATTTTGTCAGAAATATTGTCTCTAACACTGCAAAACCATAGTGGAGCCCTTCACTCTAGGGAGGAAAGGTGAGTGGCACCTCTGTATGTGACTCTACTGCAGCAGCGCAGAGCCACTGGAAATGGCTAGTGATAAATCTCTGAGCTCTGCATCCACATCAGCACATGATGTGTGCTCACTTCCCCTCCCGTATCCCAGAGGGAGCTGGATTTTTCTGGCCTTCATGTTGGAATATGGTGCCACCACCACAGTGATAATGAAATCAAATGGATGGCTTCTTTTGAGAAACCTATCTATGTTACTTGGCACCATAAGCCCTTTCCTTCTCTTTTTCCAAGTGGATCCAGATGTGCATTCAGAATTAATTATAATTTTCTCTTTGATTGTATTTCTATAATGAAAAATATCCATCACACAAATGGGAGGAGACTTGCCTAAGCTGACTTAAGTGAACTAATGCATTTTTCTCAACCCTTTCCCATATAATTTTTAATCACAATGGGCCGTTTTTTAATATTTTTTATTTATTTGTGTGTAATAGTGCAGTACACAAATGCATATTATTTATTACAATGTAATCTTAAATTAATTTCTAGGTCATACACATGGAACTCACAGGGATGTGCAGAATCCACAGGCATTAGCAGTGACCCTGCATTGTGCTGTGGACATGAAGAACAGATGTGATGTCTGAACTACTGACTTAGAGACAGCAAGAGAGAAACAGAGAGAAAAAAAGATTAATAACAGAAGAGGTCTCATTACTTCATTACAAGAGGAAATATATAATAAGAATCCATCAAACTTCTCCCTTCTGTTTTGTTTTTTTAATTATCTTTTGTGCTTAAAAAGCCTGGAATGGTCAAAGCCCTTGGCTGGGCCCACTGCACAGTCCCTGACATCCTCTCAGGGATGATGCATCACTCAGATAGCACACCTGTAACAGTTCTGCAAAAGCAGCCCATACAGGCTGTGCCTGTGGTGCTCCATCATGCTCCAGACAAGATGGTGTTTTATTTTTTACACCTGGAGCAACCAGCTTCATTTAGTCACAACCTGATCAATTATGTACTTGTCTTCTTAGGCATCATGGCTCCTTTCTATGGCTGAGAATGGGAATAGAGGAGAAATTTCCAGCTCTGAGAGATTGAGACAAATAAAAATATGCAACACATGCTGTGTATGTGACAATGGGCCTACTGTCACAACAGGCAGAACATCAGCCTGTCAATAACTTCTGCTTACAAACGCCATGTCACTGATCCAGCTACCAATATTGTCAAACAGCAGCCCAAGTGTCAGCCCATCAGCTTCTCCTTGATCCTACCTGAATTTCTGCAGCAGGCATGGTGGACAGTGGTGGAGGCTTGGCAAAATTCCACCAACAATGGTGAAAGCAACAAAAAAGTTATATACCTAAAGTACGTATGTTTCTTTATATACAACAATTACTTGGATTTAATAGAACAATTTGACAATTTAATAGAAATTACATTTAAAATATTGTGCAAATATATGGATGAACTACCTGTATGAATGTGTAAATATATATATGTATCAATAGCTAAAGTTGAGACCCAGATGAAGTACATCCGCCTGTTGTCAAAAGCCTCAGTTCACTCTTTTCCAGTATAGTTCCAACATTATTTCAGTCTCTGGGTCTTTCCTGCAACACTACAAAAAACCTATCCTCCATTAAAATTTTATTTTTTTAATCTCCTGTCCTGTTATAAATCAGAATGACAAATTTAAAAGCTTCCACATATCAAAAAAGCACAGTGTTTTTCTAATTAAATTCAGAGGAGTTTAACTGCTTGGTACAGTTTTCGACTGATTTTTTAATCTGGCTTAAACTTTGAAATGTATCCTTCACAAGCCAAAATTAAAAAAATTCATTCCATCAATATGTTGGTTTTTAGCAATAGATAATATTATAGCTGAATGTTGGCTTAAGTCAACACCCTGCCTAGCTGTGGCAAGGTAGATAATTTAGGCAAAAGCTCTGGGATCAGCACCATCTCAGTAAGGAAAATAGGCATTTTAAGGGTTGGTCATTGTGTGCCTCTTACACAATCTGCTGGGAGCAGCATACGGTATCATACCTCACATTCCTCAGAAACTCCTTAGGTGATGCAGGCATTATGGATGTGGCAGTGCTCTCACTGCCTCTGCACCTCCTTCTGGCAGATAATGGGACTGTTAATTGCCTACATTTCCATATCCTTACGGTTTGTTATTGCAGATTCATTTTCCTGATCAAGCCATTTCAATGGTGCCTCTTTGCTGTATTTTAAGAACTTGGAAAAGCTGTTAGATGGTCTTCTACCCCCCCTCTCTCTCATAACCACTTGGGCTGGTCACTTTAAAATTTGATTGCAACCACAATCTTGTGTTATTAAGCTTAACCAGGGGTTTGTTCTGCAGGGCTACTTGGCATTTGCTACAGGATGGGTTCTGCTATGAGCTGTGTTCATCTCTCCTCCACACCAACCATTCTATTTTGCAGCTGTAGATTTAATTTGATCAAATACTGGTTGTCAAAGTTGTAACACTACAATGTGTAGTGTGATTTGTAAGAATGGCCTTCTCTTTCTGCTATTTTCCTATCAGGTCTCTGACTCTTGATGGTTTTTTATTGCTTGGATAATATTTAGTGTACCTTACAGCCTAAGGCATGATGATGAGCATAATACATCAAGTGTAGCTTTTACCTAGAAAATAGACTAAAATAAAAAAATCAATCAGTCTTGCCTCAGAAAGAAAGAGCATGTCGAGCAACAAATCCTCAGTAGCATTCAAAAACATCTCTTAAATGGTATTTCCTGGAATGGCCAGTTCGGTGACTTACAAAATGGAGGTTTCACCTTTTTTTTTTAAAAGTGTTTCCAATGTTATTGTATTTATTCAGACAGTTGAAGTACCTATATGAAGAAATACAATACAATTCTTCAAAATTTTTCTTTTGAATGACCAGACAAGGTCTGAGAAAACCACATGAAACTTCAGGACCACTGGAGAGAACTGATTTTCAGAGCTTCTGAAGGAGTGTGCTGATCATGTTGAGCAGCATGTACAGGATGGTATATCTCATGTCTGTAACTATAGAGTCAGAACTCTTTTAAGTGTAGCAAATTGGTTTATTTTAACGATTTCACCAATATTTTATGCATTCTATGATTACAACATGACCTCAACCACTCTCAGATCTGCATTCCTGAGCACTTTGAATCCTTTCTCCAGCCTCTTCTCAGAACTAGTAACCATTCATGGCTTTGAATACTTTTTTCCAGGACTTTGAAATATCATTATCTAAAGTTTAAAGTCTCATAACCTCAACATGCAATTAATCTCCAGAGTTTCAGTGGTATTTTTGGACCATAGACAGCTAACCAAGTAGTTTTCAGAGTAGTTTTTCAGGAGAAGCAGTTGCATGCCATGTTAAAATACTAGTAAAATCAGCCCCATTCACCCTTGTGACACAGTTTATTCATGCCCAGATCAAAAGGGCTTGCCGTGTTTTATGAGCACTAATTCTTGGTGATATTCAAATGAATCCAATGCAGCTGGAAGCCTAGGAAAATGAGATGACAAAATCAGGAATCAGCATGGCGATAATGAGTATTACAATGATGTTTATAGGAATTGATGCTCAGTTTTTACATTGTTATTTACTTTACATTACTCCAAAACAACATGTGAATTACAGAAAATCATCATGCAAATTACATAAGTGTGAGATCTAACTGTCCCTTTTTTACTTGTTTTTTTCATTTTGGGCTGAGAGATCAAAGGTGTCTCTTAGATCATTTAATTGAAACAGTATGTGCAAAAGATCAGGCAAAATTACTCAACTTGTGCACATCTCAGTTGGTAGTGACAGAAAAGAGATTATTCTATGTGCAAGTAGTAAAGAAACATCTTGTAAGCTTTGCAAAAAAGGTGGTTACAATACTGTCAGAGGCTGGAAATATTGCTGATATTCCCTCCCCTGCTGTGCTCCACAGCTCATGTTCCCCATTGTCTGGATCTGGATGCTCAGAAGCATCTGAAGCCAGAAACTCAGTGTTGAAGGTGACATGAAGCTTGCTTGGGCTGTGTGAATTTGGGCTCGCATCCCAAGCCTTGCACTTCGAAGCCAGATAGCACAGAGTCACGGAGCTGTGTGCTGGTACCTCAGGATTTGCTGTATGGAAAAGATGCACAGCTCTCTCTGCCCTCCTCTTTCATTTAACAAGGGACCATTTGTATTACTGCAGAGACTGACGCTTAAAATTTGGTTGATAAGCAAACTGGCTGTGAGCCTCATCTATTCAAACCTATTTCTTGTTCAAAAGCAGCACCTGCAGACTTGTTGATAAGCCCCAAAGCATGGTTCTTTAGGAAATACTGAATTCAGATACTGGCTGCCTGACAAACAGACGTCACAGCAAGAGAAAAGGGTCAATTGGCACTGCATCCAGTAGAGTAAGGCCACCTGGAAACTAGCCCTAAAAAGACAAAAGCAGAATGGATTGTGAGACAATACCTGGGACAGGACTCTGGTTTTTCTTTTTATATATCCTGTAGCAGATGGTGATTATGGGCAGTAAACAGAGGGGCAAGGATGCAAAATGAGCTCCTATAATATTGCTGTTGTACCTTGGCAGGCTCACACCCACCCAGACAACACCTGTGGTTATATCTGAAATTTCATCAGTCCTACAACTTACAGTCCTGTAAGCTGCACACCCATGATCATGCATACAGGAAATGTTTGCACTCCTTTACTACTTTTAAGACTATTGGCAGTTCCTCTCTTGCTCCTCCAGTTTAATGCTACAAAGTAATCCTACAATCTAACAGTGCACTCATAGGAATTGACCATGGTAAAGGGGACAGCATCTTTCTTCCCTCATGATATATCTTGAAAGACTGTAAGGGTAAAATTATGTGCTATGACTTTCCAGCTAAGCTTCTACTTTTCATGAACTCGTTACATCTCTATTCTTTTTTAAGCATACTGAATAATTTTCTCTAGAAGTTATGCATTTAGATGTCATGACATTTTCCTTAGACCATCAACATATCTCCTCAGCCCTGTCCATTACAGAAAGCTAGAACATCTGTATGTTTTAGTTAATCATCGTGTTGCCAAAGCAACATAACATGTGGACCACTTATTTGCAAACAGGTAAATTAACACAAACTCTGTCTTTTTAGCAAGGATAAGTGCCTTGTGGCATCATTATGCCAGCAGTGTTGAAATACTGCACCTAATCTCAGTGTTAGTTCACTTGGTGCGAGCACAAGGTCCCTGCAGTAGGGTTTGCTACATGATGTAGAAAACCCCAAAGTATTCCCTAAAATGATAGCAAGGCCTCTATCTGCTGAGAAAGGAAAGCAATGAAAAGAAGTGTAAAAATGCTTGTTTATGTTACTTCTGCAGGGAGAGGTGGAATACAATAATCCTGTGAGTGGCTGGGGGAAGGGGAGACCTGAGAACTACATGGCAGGGTGTGGTTTGGAAAGGAGCTGGAAGCAGTTTGGAAAACATTGCCCTTGGCTGTCAGCATAAAACTGACCATAATGGAGTGAGAAAAGTTTTGAGATTTTACCTCCCTGTGGGCAAACTAACTGCCCGTTTGCACATGTGAATCTAGCCTGCAGTTGAGGGAGAATACTTCAGTGAGAGTTTGCATTAATATACCTTAATTTGCAAAAGAATGGCAGAAAGCAGTAAAAGCTGACTGCTACTGTAGCTGTACAGGCAGTAATTTTTTTATCCATCTTTATTTGATTTCATCTGATTTATGTTTCTCTACCCTTACTTGTGTGGTTAGTCTGCACTTAGCAGGGTTTGCCCTCAAAATATTCCAAGCACCCATGAAACCCAACTTAACTGAAAGCATAAAAAATCAGTCATGAGGAGCATTTTGGAAATGGAGGAAAGCCAGAATGATTATTTTGAAATATCTTCTTGATACAGCATGCCAGCAAAACTCACTGAAGCCTGAAAATATATGGAACTTGTTTGTGGTATTACAAGATAAATAGTGACACACCTAATGTTTTACACTGATATGATAAAGTACAAGTGGTTTATAATAAAGAAAAAAATCCTTTTCATCCCTGCTTTTCCTCAAGATAATAACTCATAATAACATGCTAACAATGCTAATAATAGGGTCTTGTGCTTTTGAGGAAAAGGGAATTATTTTTCATTAATTTTATTTTCAACTAAACAGCTGTTCCATTTGTTTCTCTTGGGATACATGTACTAAAATTTGCAAAGGTTTGGTCTAATTTTCACTAATTTAATATGTTTATCAATCAATTGCATTGAAGTGTTCCCTCTTTTTCTCTCATTCTTCATTCCCAACCCCTAGTTACTCCTGTTTAAAATTCTGGGGAAGGTATATTTTGTGCTTTATAATTGATGGTTAACTGATCTGGCTGTTGTTGACTATAACTTAAAAAAAAAAATGAACTAGAGAAGAGGCCAAAATATATTTCTGTAAGTGAGGAAGCTGTACAAAGTTGAAGACTAGGCACCTGTGCCTAAACCTCAGCCTGCTGCTGTACTGGCTGTTGTTTTAGCACTTTTTTTGCTTTCTACAGAGCTGTAGCTTTGCTTAACTAATCTTTGTCTGCTCAGGGATGTCAGTTAAACTGTCTGCCTTCCTGTTTGCTTCTTGCAAGTGCTTCTGCCCCTAATATGGAGTCACAGAAGACATTTTTCCCTCTTCCTCTGGCTGAGAGGCACAGAACAGGACTGTGCAAGCTTCAGGGAGTGCACTGGCTTTGGTGCTCCTTTTTTATGTTTACTTGAAGGAAGATCAGGTGGTCTGAACAGTTTTCTTGGCTTCTATAACACTGTCTTTCACAAACAACATTAGGGTTAGGGTTTGGGTTAGGGTTTAGGGTTAGGGTTAGAACCTAACTAGGTTAGGAAATTAGGATTTTCTATTTGTGTAAAATGGTTCTTACTTTTAGTAGGTTTTGTATTAAAGTAGAATCATAAAGTCATAGAATCCTTTAGATTGGAAAAAGTCTTTGAGATCAAGTCTAAGCATTCACCTAACCCTACTAAATCCCCCCGCTAAACCATGTCTCTAAGTGCCACTATATGTCTTTTTAATACCTCCAGGAATGATGACTCTACCACCACTGTTGGCAGCCTTTTCCAATATTGGGCAACTCTTGAAGAATTTGCTTTCCTAATATCCAATCTAAACCTTACCTGGTACAACTTGAGGTAACTGTCTCTTGTCTGATCACTTTTTATGTGGGAGAAGAAAACAAAACCCAACCACACTGCAAATGTTAAGCAAATTTCCTAGGAAGGGGGACAAAATTCACTGTGTTTTTTGGATATTTCCTTCTTTCGAGAGAAGGCCAGTGCTTTTTCAATTTAAAAAAATCTGAATTAAAGAATAATGTTTGGGTCCTAGATAGAGATTGTGACTTGCTGGTAAGAAATTATATAGTTTGTGAAAATCCTAAGTTTTTAACAATAGGGAACTCTAAAAGGATGCAGAGTTTTGCCACCACCTACTTGAACACAGTCAGATGTTTAACATACCCTGAGTGACAAACCTTTTGAAAGCAGACAGGTTGGGTGTATTCCATATCAAAAGGAGCACACTAAGCATTTGTGCCTGTTCTTGGATTGTGAAGGAAAAAAAAGTCAGTGTTTGAGACTGAAACTGTAATGAGTACTTCATGCAGCTAGTAGAAAAACAAACTTTATAGGAAAGAATTTATGAGGGACAAAAAGAGAAAAAGACAAAAAGAACTCTGTAAGTCTACTGCTATTTCTGACAAAAACGGTCTGGATCAGTCTAACAGAAGAGAAAACATTTCTTTCCAACTGCCTATAACAGGCCTCTAACTACAAATGGAGTCTCTTACTATGAAGGACACTACATTTCATGGTTTGAGATTTCAAGAAAAAAAAATAATCGTCTTAAATCTTTGGCATGTCTATACCTGTTTACATCTTTGTGAGAAAATCATAGTATAAACCTTAGCAGAAACATTTTGAGGCCTTCAGGGGCAAAGCTGAAAAGAAATTACATCTATATGGTTTGTGGCTTCCATGTTATATGTGGATGTCAGAATTAGCAGGCTAGAACAAACATTGTTTACATTATTTCAGTGTTTGGAATTAGATCTCAGTGCTTTAGTTTTAAAATACTGGAGAGGGTAAGGGAAGATAGGACAATGTACTTGACTTTGTTCTTGTTGTGACAGTACCCAAAGAAGTGTGAGCAAGAACAGTCTTGCACAGTGCCTCTAGAAGTCATGTTTAATTTGAGCTTTAGCTGTAGGCCGAGTCAGCAGTTGCTTATGGCAGTGCCTTCAAGGAAAATGCTGAAGCCACACAACAAGTCACCACTCTGGTATGTATAAATTCATCTTGCTGATTAAAAATTGCAGTGGCAACTTGAGTGACTGCAGTAATGACTGTTTATGTCAGTAAATTTATTCTGGATTCTGTATTGACTGTCCTTCCTGAATCAACACAGTATCTCCATGGTGTGCTCTTTTTCACCAAAATGCAATGGTTTGTTTGTACCAATACTGATCAAATTTGTCTTCTGAGATGGTCTGACATATACAAAAATGGTGCTAATGATTGTGGGACCAGTAATTAGCCATCTCTGCTTCCACCCTCTAAGACCATCCCTTAGAAACTGCTGGGTTAATTTTACGCCCTCCTTTCTCTTTACATGGTAGGAATAGCTGAGCCTTTGTCAGGTATCCGAAGTTTGCTAATGCAGGAACAATTTTGATTATGTTTCTGGGAAGCTGATGCAGAGGATGCCAGCAGTAGAAGTCTTAACTATCTTGCTAATATGCAATTGGCATATAGAGAAGTTGGTTTCAGGGGTTTAAAATGCCAGGATTTCAGTTAGGTAGTATTTTACCCTCTCTGTCCAAATAATATATAAGACGTATGGAATTAGGTCCTTGGATAGTTAACCTGTAGCTGATCTGTCCTACATGGGCATTATTTTTTATTTTGGTAATGAGTTATGAATAGAGTAAATATAAATCAAGAAGAACAGAATGAAGTAAAATGTCCTTTAAGTGCACCTGTAGTAGGTCATAATCACAGAGTGGGTGAGGTTGCAAGAGACTTCTGGAGGCCATCTAGTCTAACCATCATGTTTAAGCAGGGCCACCTAGACCTTGCTCAGGACCATGTCCAGCCAGCTTTTTAATATTTCCATGGAGGGAGTCTCCAGACCTTCCCTGAGAAAATTGAGACTGTGCTCAGTCCCCCTCAGAGCAAAAAATTGCTTCCTGATGTTCAGAGTGGACCTGCTGTGTTTCAGTTTGTGCCCACTGTCTCCAGTCCTGTCATTGGGCACCACTGAGGAGAACCTGGCTCCCTTCTCTGTTATACTCTTTGCTCCAGGTATACATTGATGAGATTCCCCTGAGTCTTCTTTACTCTGGGCTGAACCGCCCTACCTCTCTCAGCTTTTTCTTACATGTACTACGTGTCCAATCCCTTCATCTCCTCTGCAGACCTTCTCTGGACTCTCTCCTGTATGTCCATGTCTCTTTTGTTCTGAGGAATCCACAATTGGACGCAGCACTCCAGGTGTGGCATCACCATGATGAACAGAGGGGAAGGATCACTTTCCTGGATCTACAGGAAATATTATGCCTAATGCAGCCCACAATACCACTAGCCTTCTTTGTAGCCAGGGCACATTGCTGGATCACGTTCCACCTGGTGTCCAGTAGGACCCCTAGGTCATTTTCTTTGAAGCATCTTTCCAGGTTGGCATCCCCCAGCATATATTGGTGCCTAGGACTGTTCCTTCTGGTGCAGGACTTTGCACTTCCATGTGTTGAACTTCATGAGGTTCTTGTCAGCACATTTGTCCAGCCTGTTCAGATCCCCCTGGATGGCAGCAAAACCACTCCAGAGTGGCAGCCACTCCATCCAGTGGTTGGGAGGAGTGCTGAGGGCACACTGCCCCATTATCCAAAAAC
Organism: Argya squamiceps; assembly: GCA_037834095.1. Classification (NCBI taxonomy): domain Eukaryota; kingdom Metazoa; phylum Chordata; class Aves; order Passeriformes; family Leiothrichidae; genus Argya; species Argya squamiceps. The sequence continues at coordinate 76,608,702 of JBBMKD010000102.1, read as the reverse complement.
GGAACATTTTTTTTTGAAGAAATTCCACCCTTTTCCTTACCCTGAGAAGAAGCCAAGCAATAGTAGAAAACAATGTGGATGTTAATGCATTAGTGCTTACAGAGAAAATTGTAGGTTAAAATTAGTTAGAGCATCTCAAAAATCGTGTTATCTTGTTATCTTGTTACATCCTTGGATAAAAGAAGCTTGGACGAAAGTACTAGCTGACTTCTCATTTATTTCCTACTGATTCGTCCTTTTCAATTCCATGCTTACACCTTTTTCTTTAAAGAGGCAAAGCTAGAAACCCTCATTTTTTTGCCTATAAACAAAAACAATGGAAGGAACTCATCCCCGATGACTAATTATCTCTGCAATTTTCACTGGAAAAAATGTGGCTGAAATCTTGATAGTTCTAATGATCTGCAAAGCAAAAGACTTTCACACGCCAGTTCTTTCACTGGTTCTGTTGCACAAAAACAAATCATTAAATAGGATTAATGTACAGAGGTGAAGGGAAATTGACTTCAAAGTTTGCCCAAATTTTGATATGTGAAAAAAACTAGGTTTACCAGCCCAGATTGAATAAATTCTGCTATTTTGGGGCATGATGTCTCCCTGGCTCTTTATTTTCAATTTAATTAGATTGAACTTTATTGAAAACAATCATGTGGAAAATCTTCTTCATGCCAGTGAAAAGAAATGAGAGCTAGTTAAATCATATTCAAGAAGAAAAGTGGTTAGGTCCATTTGAGATTCTGGACAGATTCTTAAGTGTACTGCAGACTGTCTCTCTTAACACAGGCCTGTGAGCCCAGGCTTGTTTTGTGGTTTTATGATTCAGTGTTGCAGGATTGAAATTCTCTGATTCTTGTGTTGTTTGTTTTTGTTTACTTGCTTTGAATTTAATATTCTCTGAAATTTTTTTTTTGGTAGGAATTAGGCTTGATTAATGTAGGAGCAAAAAAAACCAAAGAAAAGTGAACCCAGTATTTCTAAATGCATTATGAAAATGCATGGTGGAAATTACTAAATATACCTATTTCTAAAAAATTTATAAAAATGCTTTTGTTTAACTCAGCAGAAGTTATGAAATCAGTTATTCCTACTGTAAGACAATACTTCTTTGGAAGCTCCCTGGAATTATTTCCTGGCATTTCTCCTAACTTCTCCTTTTGGGAATGTAGCCTGTCATTCTAACTCTCTTCAAAGGAGGGGAACACACAAGAAGCACATTAGTTAAATATCAGGCAATTACTTTATAACTCTGGGTTTTATTTTTTCCCAGTTGCTCTTTGCATTAAATTAATAACTGAACTCACCAGATCTATATTTCATACTTTTTTCTTTACTGTCTAAACCACTGAGAAATAACAGACTACATTTTCCTGTGTACATAGCTGAAATGCCCTTGGCAAGTAGTTCTGCTGTGTACATGAGGCCAAGTTGGAATTGCTGTGTGGGCAGGCAATGCATAATAGTTTAAAAAGTGGCTCAGAAGTCAGAAATTTCATAAAAGAAGCATCTAGCCAATGGACATTTTCTTTCTGTACACTTGAGTAAAATTGTTACCTAATCACTGTACAATTTTCTCTGTAGTTCTTTGTCAAAATACTCCTGCATCTCAACTTTTGTGTGTTCCCTGTCAATGTTAGTGCTTACTACCCACCATATAAAGCTTGTGCGTAAACAAATGTGCACTGAGACCCCAAGGAAAAATATGCTTAATTTTTTGGCAAAATACTTTCACTTTGGAACATTTCTATATATGCTTTTATCAGAAATAATTTCAGGTGAGGAGATTCAATTTTTGCTTAAATAACAATGTCTTCCTTCTTGCTTTCTTCTCCTATCTACCCTCCACATCCCCGCCAGAAACCCTCCTCTGCCAAAACCCAAACATGGTCAGAGTCCTGATCTAGACCGACAAGGAGAAAATGGTTGAAGAGAGGAGACTAAAGGCAGAAAATTTTTTTAAGAAGAAAGGAATGCTATTCTGGATTCTTCTTAACTTTCTGCCATGATTACTCCTGTCAAAAAAACCAATGAAACACTGAATCTAATTTTTTCAAGTGTTCTTTATATAAGTCCATTTTAATAGCTAATATAGACCAAGTGCATTTAAATCTATTATTTCTAAAAATAATTGCCTTGTTTATCTGGTGCTTAGTAGTTAAAGGACCAAGATATAATAATTTATTAGCAAAATGTGTTTGGTTTTCGTGTCTGGACTAAAACACCTTCTAAGTCATTCACTTTATACCTTTATACACTTTATATATTGAAAACCCATAGATGAATAAAATGATCTAACTATGTGAATTAAATTCCTCATAAATGCACTACACTAAATATAAGGGCTCTGGGATGTGCCAAGTTGCAGTATTCCTGAATATGGAAAGTCCAAATACTTGGAAGTTCTCTAGCATGAATTATTTTAAAAATTAAGGCAGTGAACTGTATAATAAACTGTTTTTGGCTTATGGCACTTAATGTGTCACAAAACTTCAACGATTTTGCTTGCTACATAATATTTATGAACATTCTTTGTAATAGAAGAAATACAACTCTTTGGTGAGGTAAAAAAATGCACCAGAGGGAACAGAAGTATTGTTTGTTCTTCCTGTTACTTTAAACTCAGGAATGAGCTGGGACAGCTAGCAGGAGTCCTTGCAGGGGATTCGTCCCAGTGAAAGTTTTGTAGATCAGATTTAGTTTTAACTTTTTCATATTATGATCTATGTACCACTGCTTTCCTCTGGAGCTGATTGAGGAGGACACTCCTCTTGGCCGTTGTGAGGGATGTGAGGTACTGATGTAAGCAGAACTGCCTGGCACCCTCTGCCTCCAGGGTCTACTCCCCCACTACTGCATTATATACCATTTGTGAAGTGAGGCAAGTGGCTTGTTTTTATTTCTGTCTGGGGAAAATTAATTTCCCAGGTGCATATTAAGGTAAAAGCCTTCGTATTGGTGGGGGGGTGTGGGGGGGATGTGGAGGGGAATTTGTTGTAGCTGTGCACATTCTCCTTTGCTTTAAAATGGCCACTGGACATTTCAGTAAATCAGTTTTTCTTGGGGACTATTTAGCAACTGAAGTGTATTGCCACAGCTCCTGGACAAACCGGGTGCAGGGCTGACATTTTTACTATTAACCAAAATTATATAATCCTTTGCAATAAAACACACTACAAAAGTGTATGTCATACTCGATACTGGTGAATAAAATTGCAGAATTTGTCTTTCCTGTTCTCCTTTGGTTTTTTGCATGCTTGCTACCATGAATATAATATTTTTTCTTCTTTTTTCAGAATAAATTTTCAGTTCTTTACAAAGCCATGGTTCCTCAAATATTTGGTTTTTTCCTTCTTAAAGCACGGTATTAAAGATGTTGTTTTTACATGTACGTGAATATCACAGCATAAGGATTGTATTCTTTTCCTACATAGTTCACTTTCTAAGAAGTTACTGTAATTTTAAAGCACTTGGGACGTATATATGTCCATAGATTCTTGCTTAAGATACAAGCTAAAATTGTATTTTAGGTTTCCCGTTGAAAATTGTATTAGATCTTTCAGGTTAAATGCTTAGCTATTTACAGCTTCAAAAAGCTCAAAACAAGTGCTAAATCTTGAAAGAATATGTAGAAGTGATTTCTAAAGAACTATTTTTTGCCAGAGTAATAGGAAAATAATAGGAAAGATAAATACTGCTTAAAAAGTAATATTCTATAATATTAGTCTGGTTCATCAAGCACAAAAAACCAAAGAAATAGGAGAACTTGCTGTATTTGCTACATGAATACGCTTCATTTTAGAGAACAATTCTGTGGTTTTTTGTTACAGTGGTAATTCTTTCAGCAATTTTTTGCCTACACTATTGATGCATACATATGACTGACTGCCTCTGGTGTCTGAGACAATAATGTCATTAAAAGAAAAAAGAAAAAGTTGAAAAGATCACAAATGGAGGCCCTGGCCTGGGCTCTGCCAGCACCAGTCCTGTTTTTTCTTTGTTTTTGCATCATGCAGAAAAAGCAGAGTGCCAGAAAATACACTAGCACATGCATAAAGTTTTAGTATTTTTTTTCTTCTCAGGGTCACAGATAGATCAAAGGGGAAATAATCCCCCAGACACAACCCCAAAATGTCATATTTAGAAAAAATATTTGGGCAACGACTACATAATATTATTGTAGCAATTGGATAAAAGGAAGCCAAATTTTATGCTAAACATATCACACCTCAATTTGAAGTTTGAGGGAAACTGTATTTTTTTAAAAGTGAGTTCTGCATGATTTTTTTCTGTAATTTCCATTAATTGTACAACTGTATCCCAGTTACATGTTTCTCTTTTCAATGTTGCTTGTGGAACAGTACATATAATCCAAACAGCAGCAGTCCTTAGGAAGGCGCCTTACTCCAAGTGAATTAGTAATTAGGCAGGATTAGCAAGTTCAGTTCATACATAGACTATACTTAGCCACATAAGACACGTGAAATATTCACTTCATATAATGAAACAGACAAAAAATGCTAACAAAATGGTTATTTGTCTATTTTCATTGACAAGATCCCTGACAATCAGACCACTACCTTTAAAATTAACAAATTCAATCAGTATTAATAGACTTCCGTGTGGTTACTCCATAATTTTTAAAAGTTCAGCAGTTTTTTTCCTTGAAAATGTATTTCAATAAAAAGGAATTCTGGGAAACAGAGGGCTTTTTACAAAACATTACACAACTTCATTCTACAAGTTTCAAGTACATTCCACAATTTTCCATAACTACAGATTATGTTTTTTGCATCTCCTTGGAGCATGTTGGGTTTAATCATAGGGCTGAAAGTGACCTGATTAAACAACCTATCCCATAAGGCAGCCCCAAGGAGGTATCAAGTATACCTACATCATTCCTGATGAAATGGCTGTGTAGTACATTCTTGAACACCTTCAGTGATAGGCATTCATTCTGTTCTTCTCAAAGAAATTGTAGTAATGCCACTTGGTGTCCTTACACCAGGGATTCTATGTCCTAGCATCACCATCACCATCTTTCTCTTTTGCTTTTTGCACTTGCAAAAATACTCAGTTCTACTGCTTGAAACAAGACACAAATACTGCAAATAAAAAGGCCAGGCTGGAAATATAAACATCTGGAAATATTAGCATCAGGACTATGCCACCATAAATATAAAAAGTTCTTATAATTCTAGAAAAGATGTCAAATCTTGGTATCTGGGTAACTGGAACTGGTGGGGAACTGGTATTGGAAATGAACTGGCATCTCTGGATATTTTCTGCTTCTAGGGTGATGATGAATTACTATGACCCAGACAATGAGAAAATATTCTCTGTTGCTCTTGTTGTTCTTCAAGTGGGAAAATCATGATGGTTTGCAGTAATCACATCTTTCAGCTAAGTAAGATTAAAGCAGGATAGACTTCCACTGGTTATGAATTAATTATGGAAATAAAAGACACCAATCCCCAAACAAATGTGTTAATGTTTAATAGAAAAATAAAAATAATATGTGAGGCTATAAAAGTAGTGAACTTCATTTAAAATAAACCTGGCAAAACACACATTGTATTATGTGCTAATGGGCATTCTATAACAACTCCTTTTTCCCACTGCAGCACTGCCTCTCCAAACAAAACTTGGACAAAAACTTAAGTTCTTGACTGTATAAAAAAATCTTTTATTTGGAATACTTGGTTTGAAGACATTGAGCCTTTGCTTATTGCCAATATCTTTCAGCTTGTAATTTTTTCCTGATATAAGATTGTGGCCTGTCATATACTAACAAATAGATTACAAACTGGGATTTCAATGAATCCATACCACATTTTAAAAACTTCTAACCAGAGGTCACTGAATTGGAAATTATGGCAAAATGTCCTGCTATCATTCTATCTTGACTTCATCCATTATATTGATTGCAAAACTTGGATTTATGAGCTGAATTACAATTGACAATCTTATGACAGGCAAGATGAACATTTTAAGTTTAACTGTGGGTACAGTTTTAGCTTAGCTGTTGGTATGGCATTAAATTTCCATTTTCCTAAGAATATTGCTTTCCCTTTTTTGAATATTTTGCCTATATGTTACACCAAGTAAGAAAATGGATGAAGAGTGATATTGAAAGATGCAAAGAAGGTTGAATTATGAACTGACCTATTGCAGTGGAAAGCCGTCTGGGAATTAGGCCCAGGACGACCACTCGCCTCACCAGGGTTCCCGACAGCTCAGGAGG
>JBBMKD010000102.1:76591829-76602364 GCA_037834095.1 Argya squamiceps | reverse complement strand
CTGAACAGAAATGTCATATTTGAAAAGGTAGTTTAACAGGCCCATAACACAACACTTGTTAAATACGAACCCCAACAACCTATCAAGTGTAATGCTAATTTTTTACGGTCAGTTGTGTCTTATGGATTATTTTTCAAGACGTAAGTTTTCCTGTCATACTTCTGAATAAATAAGGAAATTCTATTTATTTTCACTATTTCAGAAGTGTTTTAATTTCTTTTTTTTAAGTGTTAAAACTGTCATATGCTTGTGCTAGAAAGAAGTTTTAATTCAGGCATAAGTGACAAGTTAATATTGAAATAAATTAAGTTATTTCTCCAAATTTCATTTTTTAAGAAGATTAGATTTGAGATCTGTGTAAGAAAAATACCCAGCAACTATTATTTCTGATGATTTTTAAAAATTTATATCTTCTAGTTATTAGAAACTAGAGTAAAGTGAAAAAGTACCTATGGTTTTAGTCTTCTTTAAGACATGGAGGACACTAAAGAGGACTGGGATGTCCTTTGCACAGTTTCCTTTTAGTGTCCAAGAACTGTGACACCTCAGCCTGAACAAAGGGTGATGTAGTGACATTGCAGAGCTACTGCCATGTACAGTGGCCACACTGAGATGCCTGCTCCTCAGAACAGGAACTCACACTGGAAGACTTCTCCTTCTGTTTCTGCACTTTGAATCCATTGCTATCAGTCAATCCAACCTTACTGCAACAAATTTATGCAATGTTTAAAATTTGACTTTTTATTGCACATTTATTCAAAAGAAGAAATTTTTAAAAAACCAACAATGAAACGCTGTTCATTCCCAGGAGGCAAACCAGATTTTGTCTGCAGTTAATGCAACCAGTCCTTGGGAGGTGCATCTTCTATCATAGAAATCAGCTAATACCCTGGAGAATTACATGCAATACAAGGGTTGTAAGAAGAATAATATTTTGCTGAAAGGGTGCTTTATTTGACAGTTCTATGATTCTGTATCAGGAACTCTTTTGAGGATATTACAAATTGCTGTTCTAGCTGAGCTCCTCAGAGCTTCTCTTCTTAGGGTTTCCTAGAGATGCTTAAGATGTAAGTTGATTTAGTGTAGTACAGTGCTCCAGGGTATACCTGATGCCTTGGATATAAAGTGCTATACAATCCAGTTTCTGGGGACTTTCACTTCACAGTCCTTCCTTCTTGTTTTCTTAGGGAATCCTTTCACAATGGTGTACTTTGGTATGTAGTTGCTTTCAGGCCTTTGCTTTCAGGCCTGGGAACAGAGAATCTCTCCTTGAATGGTAAGATATTTTACTACAATGATCTTTTTATATACATGGATATGCATGTGTTTTAACAACTAGAGTTTGGAGACCGAAACTCTTTCAAGAAGACTCAAAATTCAAACCCTTCATTTCACTGTTCCCCTGTGCCTCTGGGAGTGGAGGCAGCAAAATCGGGAGTGGATTTGAGCCTAGGGAAAAGAAGAGGTAGAAGGAGGGTGTTTTAAAATATATAATATTTTCTCATTATTTGATTGGTAATAAATTAAACCAAGTTCCCCAAGTCTAGTCTGTTTTGCCTCTGATCAATGAGTGATTTCTTCCTGTTCTTACCTCAAAACCATAAGCCTTTTGCTGTTTGTTCTGCTCCTTGACCACTGAAGAGGGCAGTGACAGAGTAATTTTGGGGGGCACCTTGTGTTGCACCATGCAACCTGGAAATAAGTAACTCAATTACTACATAAGAGTGGATAATATCACACTTTTCTTGTTGAAAATAACTAGATGAAAGTCAACAAGAGCAAGTGCTGGATCTTGCACCTGGGACTGGCCAGCCCTGGATGATGGACAGACTGGGATATGAGAGGGTAGAAAACAATGTCCCAGAAACAGGCCTCGGGATCCTGGTCAATGGCAAGTTAAATCTGAATCACCAGTGCCCTGGCAGCCAGGAAGGTCAACTGTGTCCTAGGGAGCATCAGGCATAGCATGGCCAGCTGGGCAAGGGAGGGAATTGTCCCACCCTGCTCTGCAGTGGGGTGGCCTCACCTCAAGTGCTGGGGTCAGTTTCACATCCTGCCCAATTATATCTTTTATAAAAAAATATAGAGCTAAAAGAGACCATTGAAAGGAAGGCCATGGGGACAGAGAAAGGTCTGGGTGGAAACAGTTGAGGTCATTTGGTCTGTTCAGCCTGGAGAAGTGGAAACTGAGGGGAGAACTCATTGTAGTCTGGAACTTCCTCATAAGGGGAAGAGAAGAGGCAGACACTGATCTCTGTGGTGACAGTGACAGGACCTGAGGGAATGACATGAAATTCTGTCAGGGGAGATTTAGGCTGGATATCAGGAAAAGATTCTTCACCCAAAAGATGGCTGGACACTCGAACAGGCTCACCAGGGAAGTGGTCACAGCACCAGCCTGACAGAATTCAAGAAACATTTGGACAATGCTCTCAGGCACCTGGTGGGATTCCTGAGGAGTCCTGTGCAGGGCCAGGAGTTGGACTTTGATGATCCTAGTAAGTCCCTTCCAAGTCAGAATATACTGTGATTCTTTGATTCAGCCTTGGAAAAACCTACTAGTAAGAAGAAATACTTGCTAAAAATTGTCCTATTAAATGTCCTATTAAGAATGTTGTATCAAAATACACTCAATTTTGTTTGTGTATAAATGACATTATTTTGCACATTATGCTGATTTTTAGTGTGTTAATGATCATAACTGAATAGAAAATATTGTTGGAGTTTTAAAAAAATTCCCTAAAGTTGTATTGACTATCATAGAGAAAGGAGATGAAATTATCCACAGCAATAAAAATAATTTATATTTGTTTATCTCAGAATGATTCTTCTTTTCTTTTTCTGCTTTTATTAAATGTTAGGAGGATGTAAATAGTGAGATAATACCCTCTCTTCTGATTGAATAATAGATTCTCTGCTGCACACTGAACATTTTTTTTTACTCTAAAGAACATATCAAAATTAATAACACTTTATGTTGCTGCACTAGCCAAGGTTATAAGTTGGGCAACATGACATAATTTGAAAAGAACAGGTGGATAAAACTATCATGCCCTTTTTCAAATCTGATATAGAGCAAACATTAAAGTGGGTAATAATTGCTCTGGAGATCTTTAAACTAGATTAATAAACTAGGAGATATTGAGAATAACTGTAAGAAACTAGAAAATAAGAAAGGAAAAGTGCCTATGCGCATGATTATTCTGAAAATAGTTGCTACTTCCATCTGTGAATAATAGGCAAAAAATGGTGATGAATTTCAAGTATTTAAGATAGGAAGTTAGTTCTAGTGTACTATGAAAACCATCCATAACTTAGGTCAGAATTTCACTTATCCTGCAATATTATACATATTAGTAAGCAAAGTAAGCTCCTGGAAGTTTAGTTTTGAGTTTCGGAAATATTTTTCCACCCTTAGCTGAATGCAGCCAGAGTAATTCTTTCCAGTGTATGCTTGACTCATGTTAGGCTTGAGAAAGGACTTGTGTGCCCTAAAGCTTGATCTTTCCCTTTTTCTGGTGGCACTATTTGGTCTAATATAAACTGTTATCTCTTTCTAGATGTTAATTTCAAGGAGTGACAGACTAAAAAACAGAAGAGATGATGTTCAACTTTGTAATACAGAAATAAATTTTAAAATTACCACCAATACCTGTAGAAGCCTGGTCGGATCAGAAAGACTGTATTTTTTAAATGTTGGGGAATGGCATTATTACTGATCACAAGCATTTCTCATTTACTAGAGTATTTCACAGTCATGTGGTTATGTACCATTAGCCTGGATGCAATAGAGGAGAACAGCTGATGTGTAAAGCCCTTCCTCAGCTTAATTGGCTAGTTTTGCATTTTCAGATGTTAGATTTCCAAATCACTAATCCTGTAAATGCACACAAGCAGCTGTGATGAGACTGAGAATTTGATTTGCTGCTGCTGCTTTTGAAGACAAATTGCATTTGCAATGGAAGATGTTGAACTTAAAGAGAATATGCCCTTGCAAATTCTCTTACCCAAGGGGAAATGATAAAACTGAATGTCAGGGTCATCATGACAGAGAGCACGTGCCTTGCAGAAAATAAAATGGCAACTTTAGAGACTCTGGGTTTTAACATTTTAATGAGGCCTGGGTTTTGGTTTTTCTCTTTTTTTTTCCTTTTTCTGGTCCACATGGCAACAGCAGCAGCAGAGGTGCACAACTGCATTGGGGGTGGGCAGGGACAGCATACCAAGAGGATGCAGCAGCCAGGAAGGGACACAACATGGGTAGGGGTGTCTATTGCAGTGGCAACGAGCCCTGCATCACTGCGGGGCCAAAGGGCACTGGACATGGTGGCAGTCACTTCCTTTGGGCTCCAGCAATGGAAAAGGGTGATGCCTTCAATTAAACACCAAGAAATGCATTTAGTTTAAGAGTTAAATTAGGTTTTTGGACAGCTTCTTGTCAGGTGATTGATCCAAATCAGACTGCAACAGCAGGAATATCAGCAAACAGGTTACCTGGTGTTTCTCAGGTTTGCTTTTCAAAAGAACGGATGTAAGTCTGCACATATTTCACACCATGTAATGTTATAATTTTTATACAAAACCCTGTGAGTATGGAATTGAAAGGAAGTGCAGGGTACACATATGATAGAAGTTTAATATAAAAAACTCCTATTATTTGAACAATATCAGAGAATGAGCAAAACAGAAGGAAACGTGAAAATTAAGTGATGACATTAAACTAATCATCTGTTTAACCATTATCTAACAATGTTACTCTTTTGAAATAATGCCTATTCTCAGTGTACATCCTAGAGTGCATTATTTTTTCTTCTCTTCTATGTAACTATCCACTACAGTACTACACAAAATGACTGGTAAATGTCTTTCATGTGAAAAAAAGGAAGCATGAAAGCACAATGGGATTTTTGAATTTTTACAAAGGCTTGTACATGGAAGCTACTATTGGTTTAATGATGTCCAGTGGAATTGCTAGAGTTCCTATTCAGAAATGTAATCCCATTCAAAAGCTATACTTGTATGTAATTGGCAACAGTAGCTCAGCTACTTCATAACACCATTCAATTCTCTGGTTATCCTATTTTTTCCACTCTTCCTTGTGAATCTATAATTTGCATAACAATTTTATAGTGACTTCTTAATAATGTGTAGCATGTCAAATGTTACTATCGGATTATGGGTAATCTGATTTCTTGAAATCCATGAACAATTTCACTCAATAGCCACAGTATGAATGTACAGGATCCTTTAACCTGATTGTTTCCTAGACTGAGAACACTCAGGCAGGTTGCCTGTGACAAATGTGCCTAGATTAGCTTTCTTGCTCTCTTCCACTGAAGTCTGCAGCAACCGGAATTTATATGAAATAGAAAATGAAACAATTTACCCTACCTATGCTACTCCACCATTCTGGTATTTACAATGCTGGAGAGAAATGTCTGTGTCTGCACGTGCAGAGTATGTGTATGCATATGCTTGTGAGCACCATGTTTATTTTTTTAGTCTCTGAAGACTTTTTCTTCTACATCTATGTACCTGGGGGGAGGGAGGGAAGAATACAACTAGACACCCACTTTCCCTTCATGTCATTAAAAAATAATTTGAGAACTACTAAAAGTGTTGTGAGACTGTCCTAAGAAGAGAAAGCCATACTTGTCCTGTCCTCATCCATACCCTCTGTCTGGCAGTGCTCCTGGCATACACTGCTGTGCCAGCTGTGCTCAAGTCACATATTTGATCAGCTTGGTCCAGATCGTTCTTTCTCAGATGAGACCTAGGAAGAGATCTAGACATTTTGTAATGCTGTAAGGAGTTTAAGTTGATTGTCTCAAAAACTCTTAAGGCCACAGAAGGGCTTTGCTATGAGATAATCTCAGAAGGGAATGACAGGACAGTGTGAACTCCAGGCCTGGCCAGATATGGTTAGCTCATCCTGGTTAACATATCTGGGCACATATTCTCACTGTGGCAAAATGTGTAAAGCAACTGCCCATACACATATCACTGGTCAAAGATTACCCCAAATTATGGGACAGATGGTGTCTGTGACCACCACTGAACATTGAAGCCCACCCAAACATACCTACTTGGGTATTTGGAACTTGCAATGTAAAAGAAACCCCCTTATCAGGACTTTGAGATAAGATAAAGATGACACTATTGTCTGGGTACCATTTCAGACCTAAGGAGACATTAACAAAACTGGGGGAGAGCAATGTGTCACTGAAAATGGACAAAGAAAGCCACCACAGCAACTGCTGAAACCAGCTCGGACTGGATAAAATGTTATTCCAGCAGGGGAAGATCACAACCAACCAACTCAGGAAACCCACTGACTCAAGAGAAGAGAGAGACTGAGCATGGAACAATTAGCATTAGAAGTGAGGGAATCATTTAAGCAATAGAATAAGAGAACTGTGTAGCCAATGAACATTAATTTTTTGTTTGCCTAGATGTATAAATAGTGAAAAGTTTTCAATGACCTCAGGACTCCACTACTGAGAAGTTCAGAACAAAGAAGGACCAAAGGGATGCTGCTGGATCTATGGATGGTGACTGTCTTCTTCTTGATCTCTCTCTCTCTCCCATTCTCTCTCTCTCTCTCTCACACACACACACACATAGCCTCCACTTCTATTTCTTTCTATCTTTTTGCCTCACATTCATCCTTAAATAAAATCTGTATTATTGACTTCAGGCATATGGTCTCATTTGCACCTTAATTTGGGCAGAGGCATCTCTCACTAATCGGACCTTAACAAATGTAATCAGCAGACTGTGCACCTGCCTGAACCAGCTCATTAAGTGAGCTTAATTGATAAAGTAAGCACATCCAAAGAAAAATAAAATGAAATTGTTTGGAGCAAATGATGCACTCAGCTGAATTAGCATAATGATTTTTGCTAAAATTATTTGTCTTGAATGTCCCACTGAAACTGGAATCTCCATCCCTGATAACAGCAAAAGCTGAAATCTGAATCTGTATGTGGAACCAAGAGATACACACGCTTCATCACTAGGCAGGGTCTGAGATGTTACATGTCCAGGTCAGTCTAAGTATTTTGAATTGTGAATGGACATGTAATTACCACTTTGAGCAGAGAAGCATTAGAAGCTCAGTTACACTAAATAAAAGGCATTTTGTTCCAAGGTTGTGACTTCTTGTTAACATCTTTGGAAACATCTATGTGTTTTTGCATGTGGATGACATCTAAGCCTAAGGAGTCCTTATTTATCCTGAGAGTAGCTCTAATCTGATAAATGTAGCTCTAGTCTGATAAATGCAGCTCTAGTCTGATAAATGCTAATATACTAAAGATATATATTCTTAATGAATGTGCTTGTGTGTTAACATGTGAAAACACAGATAAAATATTTTCATGTTGCAAAAGAAGTACAGTGTTTGTAAAAAGGCAGCCAATGAATAGAAAACAGGCTCTTGTGTAATATCCAAGTCTTTGTTGGTAGTGAACAGATGCTACACCAGCAGTCCTGGGACTTTCATGGAACTGCTATGAACGTGTTCACAGCATGAGAATACGGGCAACATGCTGTTAAAATGCTGCTTCCCAGATCCCAGGACTCCTATAGAGCTGTTGTAGTCTGCCTTAATTCAAAGGCATACTTAAAAGAAGACCCTTTTATAGTGGAGGATTCTGAAATCATGTCAGAGATTTTATAGTTCTCTTTATGGCTGAAGGGCTGGGAAGGAAAATATGTATTTTGCTATTTCCTGATGTATAAGAATCCATTTCTGGGTTTGAGATTATTGGTTCAAGTACTGATAAAGGTCCTTTTCAAAAACCATGTAGTAACTTAAAGGAATGCTTTCATCAACCAGATCTTTCTTGTGCTGCAAATATGTGCATTAAGGAGCCACCACTGTACAGTGTTACAAGGATTTTTCTGTTTTCATTAAACACATTTTAGAAAGGATGAATGTTACTATGAAAATAATCTTATATAGAATCTATGCAAAATATAGCATAAAAGGCAAAGTTTTGTTTACTTCTATTTTTTAAAGTCTTTTCAGGAACCTGTTTTTACTTCTTAAGTTGCATTGAAATAAATTACATGCTTGCAATAGTAAAGACAATAGAAGAAAATAAACTTCATTTAAATAAAAGGTCTAGAATGAAGAACGATAATTACTGAGAACCATGATTATTTAAAAGAATGTTAAACAAACTCTTCTTCTGATGAAAATATTTAATGATAGATACAGTGTCAGTGACAAAAAATACCTGCAAAATCAGGAAGAGGTAAGAAAGAGATTGTTAGAGCTCTGGACATGTTTTAGATTGGATTATGTGGTATTCCTTAGTTCTCACAGAGGCACAAATCTAAACCTTAGTCCACATAGAGGACATGAAACCACAAAGGAATAGTGAGTAAATTTGTTTTTTCATTTTTTACAGTAGCAACATTTTACATTGCATTTCTGGCTTAATGGTAGAGAAAGTATGTCTATATCAGTCTTTGTGCTGCCAAGTTGAAGCTTCTTTATACAAATTTATGTTTTTTGCCTGTACTGCAAGATTACAAATTAGCCAATTTCAGTACACTGTAATTACCTCTGAAGTGACTGAAGTCACCATGAACATCAAATCAGAAAAACATCTTTTTGGGAGCGAGAGAGAGAGATATGCTTTTTTCAGCCTTGAAAAGTGATAGCAGCTACTCTTTGTACTTTGGGTCACCTTCTAGGTATAGTTGAAGGTACAACAATAACTGGCTTAATACACTACCAAAACCGTGGGAAAAGGAACATTATGAGGCACTGGTCAATTTCTGCAAAGGCTCATTTAAAAATATTCACAGCAAAATAATTTTTTTTTTCACAAGGCCAGGACTTTATGTTTGAATGATTGTTACTCATTGGGATAGGACAGCGTAGTTCAAGCACTACCAGACTACCCTGCAATATGAAATAAAGTATACTTAAAGGAGATAATGAAATTTAGTTTTTTAAAAAACCCTATAAAATGCTAATGTAAACATGTCCTAATATATCTTATTAAACTGATTAATATGACAGTCCCAGGCTATCATGATCCAATTCATAGTGTCATTGTAGCTAGCTGTCATTTATGTTATGTATGGACACTTCAAAATAAAACATTTATTTTCCTTTGTTTACAGGCCTCAAATTATTGTGCAAGGCTAATTTTTATTCTGGTTACAGAATTATATGACCTTGCTAGATAGTTATCGTATACTTTATTTGTGAATATGTTTAACACTCAAAGGCTTTGCAATAAAAAATTGAAGAAAACTTTTACCTTGGCCTCTTAAATTAAATGGCTTTCTCTGCTTTTTGTATGTGCAAAACAGTTAAGAAAAAAATGGAAATATTACTATAAGTGATAGGATCTCTTATTGCCACATCACTCCCTCTTTTATTTTTTCTCCCTCCTCCAAAATAGTGAACAAACATGTCAAACCTCTTTTAATTCATGGCAAAAGTTACTGAAATTACTTCTATAACTTACAACATGGACTGAATTCAAGTGTGACATAAATAACAGTTACCTTTTTGCTGTGTTTATTTAGCAGAGCCACTGTGTATATCTGTGTACACGTGCATGCAAAGGACTGTGTGCATGCTTGTTGCTGGAAAGTTGTTGTGGATTATTCCATTCAGTCTCTGAGGGAGAATGGGAACTGAAATTGCATTGCAACAGCAATTTTAAAGAGAAATGGATCCCAGTGCCTGAGGCCAATTTCAAGAAAATGAAAAGCTGCTTAGCAAAGCAAGTTGTAGTCTATGTGGAAGCCTATCATGCATTTCACAGGACTGCATACTCCCACAGCCCCAACTGAACTTTTGAGATTTTCTTGGTGTTTTTTAAAGCTTTGACTCTTAGAATCGTGCATGTTTTGCTTAAAAGCGACTTTTATTCTACTCATGATTGTACAACAAAAGCTTTACAATTCATTTGCCTACCACTTAATTGTTAAAAGCCAAATGAGAAGTACAACAGGACTTAACATGATTTTGTTATTAAAAATATTTTTTTTGGGTGAAGTTGGGTTTATCTGCTGTGTTTGATAGGCAGAACACTTGCAGAAGAAGATGCTTGCTTTTTTAAATCTTCTAGAAATACAGCAGAACTATGGCTTGGTTCAGTGATGTTTGCTTGTTACTTTATTTCTACAGAAGTGCGGTTCAGATTTTTAAAGACCAGAAATATGTAAACTAACACTGTGTGCTCTTTAGACCTCTTCTAGGAAGGGTACAGGTGTCTTGGGGAAGACTTCAAATAAACTTTCAGTGATCAGGAAAATTCTGGCAGTTGCAGGGCACTCGAAGGAACAAGGCAGACGCAGCAGGTCAAAGGAAAGCTTCTACTTCTTTATTCTTCTCTAATTATCTGACTCCATTACTTATATACATTTGTATAGAGCTCAAGAGATTGGCTACACAGGTTGCCACCTCTTTGACCTGGATGGTAAATGTCACCGTCCATCACATTTCTCCACCCAGAGCAGAAAAATGTAAACAACAGATAAATGCTAAAAATATACATTGTTTT
>JBBMKD010000102.1:76580469-76591111 GCA_037834095.1 Argya squamiceps | reverse complement strand
TTTGACCAGGTGTTCCAACACCTGCCCTCTTCAATTGTTCTGTTAAGTGTCCCTCTCTTGGACCTCCCACACTTTTCCCCCATTGGCCCGAATTCTCCTGCTGCCCCAGGCTGTGTCTTTGGGTTCAAAAAGGAGAAGGACAGGCCAGACCGTGCTTTTCACACGTGGAGCTGCAGTGAATAAACATCTTCCAAACCCACGGCAGAGCCCACTCTTCATTTCCAAGCCTTAACCACGCTCAGCCAGCTGATCTGAGGAACCCACACAAACTGTCTTGGTTGGTCTGGAGTTTACTGCTTAGCTGGTAAGCAGCCCCCAAGGAGAAACCAACAAATCAGAGAAGACATAAGCACTTCTTCTGATGTGCTACAGAAATACACAGCTGTTTTGTGTATCTCTGCTAATTAGCTATAATTTTTGTCCTTTGTAGTGTAAAAATGGTGAACTGAAGGTTCTTTATATGAATGAGACCCAAATGAAATATTATGAGATTTTGATTTTGGGAATCTGATACCTTGTTCTGATTCAGATACAGATTTCAGAGATTTCTAAGTCACAGTTCATAGCCTGAGCCTTATAGAAAATATCTCATTTGCTGTCTGCTCTGTCATTTTTGCTCTTTGTTATTTTTCTGCAATAGCTTTTACTGTTAATTTCTCTGTAAATCTCATTACCTAGTCTGCCAAAGAAGAATTTCCTATCATCATCTTCCTGGTTTCCTGCTAGAGCTGTAGAAAGCCTGCATGCTGTGACATCTATTTTTCAACATTACAAGTACGTCGCTTACTATGAAGCAACAAAAGTGTTGACTTTAAAATTCAGAACTAAATGGACCACTAGTTTATATATTCTATATATTAATGAAGCCATAAAACTGATAGAAATCCTGTGTTAAATATCTAATTTTTATTCCCCAGCCTTTACTGGGAAAATACATGCTTTTGTGTCAGCATTTTTGTCCTTGAGTTAAAGACAGCTACTACTGGCATCATATTGTGTAGATAAAAGTATTTCTAGGTGTAATTGGAATTACTGAATGAGCTGTCTTCTCACAGAAAGGAGAAAAGTTCTGTTTCTGCTTAAGGTTTTGAAAAAAATTGGTTTTAGATAGAAGCCAATTGCAGAGAAAATAGATTATTATCAAGTCAGCTTTTACATTTCTGTATACTTGTTGGGAGTAGGAAAGATTTTGCTTTGTTCTTGATTAATTGTTTAGTCTAGGTATTAAAATACATCAGAGGGAAAAACTTGTGGAGATAGTATATTTGCTTTCCAGGATTAATGTGTCCCAGGTGTAGTTTGTGAACCTTTTTAATAGTGGTCACATTCTTTTGTGTAGGAGGTTAGATGGTCAAAGTAGAAACTGACCAGGTCCCCATGATTCTCCTCATAAATCCATATGACAGAAGAGATGTTCACTGATTAAAGCAGGAGAACAAGACAACTTTACTACAAATGGTTTTATAACTTTTGGAGTTATTAGATGTGAAAGCTTGAACTTCAGGGAGCTCTTGGAATGTCTCAGTGAATATTACAAGCTCCATTTGAAGCCTTGCAGAAGTTACAAGGAAGGCAAGTGTGTCTATGGATTTTTCCTGTCTGAGAACAATAATAAAAAAAGAATGTTATGACTACATAAGCATTTAGAGCATAAGTAAAATTTTAACTTATTCCATTTTTCTGAGCCGAAATACCTGGGTTGTACTTGAAACTAGGTGAATGCAGAATTGTTGTGAAATAGGAAATGTGTCCTATAAGCACTGCCAGGAGAAGCACAGGCTCCTATATCAGTAAAAAGTAACATGCTCAGTATATTCCCCTAAATTCCCATATACAAGAACAAGCAGTGTCCCTCAGATGTCTGTACTGGTACTTTTCAATGACTCTATTAGTGACATGGTGGGACCGAGTGCACCCTCCACAGGTTTGCAAACAGCTGATGGTACAGTTGATATATCCAAGGGATGGGATGCTATCCAGAAGGACCTTGACAGACTTGAGAAGTGGCCACATGTGAACTTCATGAAGTTCAACAAAACCAAGTGCAGGGTCCTGCATTTGATTTGAGGCAATCACCTGTATAACCAGTGTCATTACAGACTGGATTTAGAGCAACTTTGAGAATGATTCAGGGGTACTGCTGGATGAAACCCCAAGTATGACCCAGCAGTGTGGGCTCACAGTTCAGGAAGCCAATCATATCCTGTGCTACATGAAAGGAGGAGTGACTAGAAGGTCAAGGGAAGTGATTCTGTTCCTCTGCCACTGTGAGACCTCACTTGGAGTATTAAGTCCAGTTTTGGGGCCTCCAGCACAGGAAGAATAAGGAGCCATTGAACTGGGCCCAGAGGTGGGCCACAAAAATATTTTCCCTATGAGGAAAATCTGAGAGTTATGATTATTCAGTCTGGAGAAAAGAAGGCTCTGGGGGGACCTTATCATTTGACCTCTCAGTATTTATAATGGGCTTGTAAAAATATGGAAAGGATTTTTACCAGGACCAGTAATTTTGGTACAAGGAACAGCACTTTTACACTTACTGAGTGTAGATTTGGATTAGATGTAGGTAAGAAATTCTTTATTAAGTGATGAGACATTGGAACAGGCTGCCTAGAGACATTTGGATGAACCTTCCTTGGAAGTGTTCAAGGCCAGAATGGATGAGGCTTGGAGCAATCTGATCTAGTGGAACCTGATCTACTCATGGTTGGGGGAGGTAGACTAAATGACCTGTGATTCTAAGAGTCTATCACAAAGGTCAGTGGAAATTGTGGAGTTATTCAAACTGTCCCGTCTACATCAGGGACAAGTGTATCTTCTTCCCTGGAAGGAAGAATGAATTCTAGATTTTATTTTAGTTTCCAGTTAATCAGAGTTCTTCTAAAAAGTCAAGTTTAGAATTCATGGGGGATATTTTGCTTTCTGGGAAGCTCCTGTCATTTGCTTTCCCATAGTTCAAACCAACCTTAGGGTTGCCTAAAAGCTTTATTCTTCAAAGCTTTAGACTTTTTAAACTTGATCTAACCCTTGTGAAAACAGCAGATTTTTTTTTTTTTTTTGTCAGGCTATTACTGAATCTTGGAATTATTAAATAAAAAAAAAATCTTTAATGAAAATTTCTGTGGGTAGTTTTAAACATGAAGCAGAAATTGGATGATATTAAAAACATGTTTTTGGGATTAATTACTTGAGTCTCATAATGAAATTTTAGCCATTTTTCAAGAAAATAAAGAGTTTTGTCTCTACTTGTGTTCTCTTATAATGTATAGTTAAGAAATTTCCAAAATTTGCTGGAAAGCTAATATGAATTACAAGTAACTTCTGTAAGAAATGAGAGTGTATACAAAGGAAGTTCAGAACAACATTCAGTCATGGTAATTTCTGTGAATATAAGTTGCAACTTTGCGAGCAGTAAGCTGCAGAATTTGAGTCTTTCTTCTAGTCCTGAAGAAGCCTTGCTTCAGGACTTTATTTGCTAAATGTGTCTGTTTTGGACCGCTATGAAGAGTTCATCTCACCTTTCCTTCTCAGAAGCTGATGCCGGAAATGTCATTTTTAGTGTTCAAGCTTTTAGTTTTAGATTAGAGCACAGACATTTCATACTAGAAATTGAAAATCTTAACTGCACTCCTATGTCCCATAAAGAGCATTCCCTATTACATTTCATAAATCTATGACTCCATGACTTTTGAGACATTCATAACTTTAAATATTCACTTTTGCTATCCATATTGGTCTTGCATAATGTGTTAGAGGCCAGAGACACAAGGATGTCAATTACTAAATTGTATATGCTGACTGTTTTCATATTTGGTAGAAATTTGTCTAAAACTATACTGGTTGATGCCAACCAATTCCACCTGATTTGGAAGAATCTACAGAATTATATGTGACAATAATCTTCTAGCTGCCTCACCTGTGTTTGAAAAGGTTTACTCTGCTATTCTACGGATTCAAACTGGATTAACTCTACTGATTTTCATCAGCTCAAGCATGAATCAGCATATGGCCTGAGGCTTAGGAGCACTCTAATCTTTAGATTTGGTAGGGGACAGTTATTTTCCATCAAATAAAAGAAGTGTCATTGTGAATTGTATATAATTTTTCTTTAACAAAAAATGTCTCCCAAGATTATTTCTAAGTCTCCTGTCATCACTCTTATTTTTAACTAATTTTCATCCAATGATGAGAAGAAAGTTGTTTACTTCTTTGTGGAATTACTTTCACTCTATTTCTTAATTTTTCTGGCTTTAGAAATGCAATGTATTTGCCTTTCTGCTTAATGGCTAATACACAACTTCAAAGATCTTTCCACAGTTAATCAGCTATAGGGAGCTGCCTTTCACTATTCTCACTTAGCAAACTGGTCTGATTTCATCTGGTATTTCCACTGTGGGGCAGATGGCAGAAAAGGCTGATATCTGTGCTACCCAGGCATGGTGTCTTCAGATTCCTGTGTCAGAACTGCACAATGTAGAGGAAAGCAATTTTTTGGCAGCTCACTCAAGATAACTCCCTTGAGTGATGAGGCATGTAAGCCTTCAGGCACAAACCACGGAACTGTTTTGTTTTCCTTGTCTCTGCTCCCTTCCTCTTCTCTCCCTCAATTTCCCATTTTTGATGAATTAGGATATAAACTTATTAATTCCATTCTAAAACACTGCTGAATGTGAAATAATATCGACTTAGTGATTTCATTCTGTTTCAGCAATTGGAACAAAGCAGACTATGCTATTATGTAATACAAATCTCACTGTATTATAACTGGCAAATGTTGACAAAAAGCTTACTGTGTTAAAACAAAATATGTAGGCTGCAATCAATCTCCTTTTTAGCTTTCAGGAAACCTTAATGTCTGTGTTTCACACAAAGCTGTAACTATGATTCTAATGTAAAAAGAAATCCTTAATGAGATTTCTTTATGTTATTAATATTATTCTGCTTAGGCTTTTTAGCTTGTGTAGTGCCAATGTAATAGAGAACACAGTTTGCTCTCATTTCCTCTAATATTCTTCTTATTCTGTGAACATCAGAGCCAAAGTAGGCCACAGCAAAAAGACTTCTAGATTTCCAGATAAATTTCCACTGTACAGTTCAAAGCTTTAAAGGTTCTAAATGGTTCTTTTAACGCATTTGCATTGAATTTTAGGTTTGCATGTTATTCCCCGAACTTCACTTTTAAAATCTAGTGTAAGATAATAGCTTAATTAAAGTCCTGTAAAATAGGGAAGTTCTTACCCATTTCTTGAAGGACTGTGCACTCTGAAGTTTGACTTAGTTATGACTACGTGTCAGCTTTGCCTTTAATATATACAGATAGTGGATGATAAAGACAACAAAAGACTTTTTATTTTCTGTATCAGAAAGAAGGTATTAGTTCTCTAAGCACTCAGTATGTATTCCTTCTAAGGTGGAGGAAGGTGTTAAATTCCAACACTTCTTTCAACTGAGTCATTTTGTCATTGATGTGCTACTAGCAGAATTGCATCCAGTTAAACTGCAAGCAAAGTAATTCAGTGTGTGGTTTGGGGTGAAGGTTGTAACCCCATTCCAGTACGCTTGTGCCCCACATCTTTTGAATGCATATGTTTCCTGCTGTAACCGGCTCACTGTCCTTCAAGTCACCCTCCCAAGGAGCTTACTCTTTTCAGCTTTAGGGAGGTAAAACAGCCTGCCAAAACTCCTGCAGAAACTACATCTCTTGCCATGGTTTGATTTGTTTTGATGCCGTGGGAAGGCTGACCTGGAACAGAGACTGGAGAATAAAGTATTGTTTGAAAGGCCTTTAAGGGTACCCCTTGGGTAGTACAAGAGCCCAGCCAGGGCTGCACCCAAGATGGACCTGAAATTGTCACAAAAATGGACAATCGGTCACGAGGTCTTATAATTCTATAAATTTTGGTTCATTTGCATATTGGGTTTAATTGTCCAATTACAGCTTCAGGTTGTGAGGTCTCATCCTTCTTGTTTTCCCTCTTCAGTCCACAGTTGTTTATGCTTTTGGGCCTGAAAGTTGTCCTTGGTCTTCAGCAGGAAAAGGATTTGTTTTGTCTACCTACTCTGTGAAGAGATCTTACTGGCATTTAGTATGAGGCTCAGAACTACACCCCGAGGCAGCACAGAATCTGAAAAACAGGAACAATAGAACTTAAGGCAACAGTTTCACTGTAGGAAGTATAGGAAAGAAACCTAAATTCCTAATTCCAGGGCAAGTATTTTTTGTTGATTCTGGGATATCTGATGGCTCTTGATGAACTGAAAGAGGTGAAGGAACCAGAATGAAAATAATGGAATCCTTCCTGCATTTTAGAAAGTCTTTGCACTGATGTAATCAGAAGGAAATCTAGCAAAATAAATACATGAGAAATGAATCTGTAGAAATCAAGATGATTATAGTTCTCTTTCTGGCTCTCTCCTTTTCTGTTTGTTTTTCACAATCTTCATAGTATATAAGCAAAGTATGCCTTTCAGGTCATCCGCTTTTATGAAAGCTCATATATAGAGAGAAATTTGGCCTTTGTTTCTGTGTCTTTCTAATACATCACCATGGGGAGAACGTATCTGGTGGTGTCAGGGTATGGAAGAATTTTATGTGCTGAAAGAATGTACAGACGGAGGGAAGAGGAATCATGGTTTGTGGAATACAAAGATTTGTCATGGCTAGGTGAGGTTTCAAAGGGACCTACACAGTCAGTTGAATATTTTTTAAGTCCAAATTCACGTCAGTGGAAATTCTGTGAATCAATCTACAGTCCCAAATTTGATAATTTTCTGAAATCTTCATTGGTACCTTGAGAATTCAGGAGAAATCAAAGGTCTCCATTGTAACAGGAGATGTTATAACTAAGTTCCTGTTCTTTGGAGGTTCTCCAACAAGTAAATTACCAAAACAAGTAAAGTGGGATTGAAATAATTTACCAGGATTTATGAAGCTTGATTAAGAAACTAGGTTTCACTTTTCATAATTTGGATTTCTGATTGCAGTGCTGTGAAAGCCATAGTCTTTTATCAGAAAATCACATCTGTGCCACTTAATACCTAGAGATATTATGAAAAGCTAATGCACAGTGGAAGTGGAAGGTGAGAATATGAACAAACATGGATTATCCAGTCTTTAAGTGTTCCAACAGCATTTTCATTTATTAAATTACATATATTTAATGATTTTTAATATACTTGATTAGTGCGTATTTGTTACAAACACAAACAACTGGCTTTCCATGACATTTGTTCTTGGCCATAAACCCTTTATTGAGGAGTCTTGAAGATTTTGAGTTAAATTCTGAAAAGGAAGCAGTGTGTGAGATATTTGTCATTGAAAGCCCACAGAAAATTTGTGTACAGAAGGCAAAAGAATAGTAAGTATGTGTTTCAAGAGTATAATGGAGATGGTTTGATTCACATCAACTTTTGAGCTAGGGGCAGAAATTGCGTAAGAGCAAGTAAAATGGTATTTTTAGCTGAAAGGAATTATTACCAATCTGTCTTAGGCATTTTCAAGGCAAAAAAAAGAAGAAATTTTGATTTTGTCTTTAAAAACAAGATTACAATTTGAAACATTAAAAATTAATTTCACATAGTTTTATAAGTAATCTAATGTTAAATTATTATATGAACATTAATGAAATGATGGGATGGGAGGTATTTTTTTCTGATTTTGATGAGCATTCATAATTGCACTGCTCATTTTGTGTATGCTTAAGCTTTGTTTCTTTTCAAATCTCACCACATCTGGTGAGATTTGAAAATAAACATCAAAGCTGTAAAACATTTGATGGTTTGTGGATTATGTATGGGAGTCATAGAGTTAGAAAGGAAATATAAACCACCATAATCACCCCCCCCCCAAAACCCAAAACCCTAAGCTTTCATCCTGAAGGTGAACTTATGAAATACCCTTTAAGTCTGCAGTTTGAACCTTTCCAGTGAGTATGTTGAAAACAATTGTCACAGCTGAGGTTACTTTTGGAAAAATATTGTATTTAGGATTTGTGACAATACATGTACAGCGGTTGGATAGAAAGTATACACTGCAATATGATAACTCACAAAGAAATGAAAAATAAATTTAATTACTGTGATCTCAAAAGCAGATAAATTATATTCCAAAAACACATTGCTTAATAGCAGCATGATAACAGAAATTAAATTACAGTGACTTAAGAAAACATAGATCAGTGTTCTTCTGATGGCAGGATTAAGTTGGCCTTAACTCACAAAATACAATTATTGTTAACTTCAAGTTTTTACAAAATAAGAAGAATTTTATTCCCGTTTTGACTTTTTCTGTGTGATGAATAAAGAACACTGGACTATCTCAACAGTTTTGATTTTTCCCTTTTTCAGCCTTTGTACTTTAAGAAGTATGGATGGGATGATAAAAAGATCATAAGAATCAGTATAAGAATACAAAATAAGATATCAGAAACTGTTTTTGTGATTGAAAAGAGCTGAGGATAAATTAAAAAGTAAATTAAGACTTTGTGCACAGCTGATTGGAAAACAGTGCTATATAACTTTTTAAAAACACTGCTTATTTTAATTTTACCTCAATACTCTCAATTATCTCATTACTTAGTCTTTAATGAGGTCTAGGACAATTATGGAAAGATACATAGATCAAAAACAAGTCTTAACTTCTGTTGAAGAGACCAGTTTGTCAAAAAGGAGGAAAAAAAAAGGCATAAAGCCATGGCAGATTATACATACAAGCCTTTTTTTTTCTACTGCTTTCCTTGTTCTAAAAGACATAATTGTGTATTTGACAGAAATAGCCTTCTTAGGTGGCACGAGCCAAAAGAAGCTGGTAGGAATTTACATGAGACAGCTCCTACCTGTTTCTTTTCATGCCATACTAATGCAACTAGTTTTGCAGCTCTCCATCAGTAATCTTTAAGATCTCATCTAAAGAAGTATAGAAGTCTTGAGATATTTCTTACTCAGTTTGTATCCTTTGCAGTTTGAAGAGAATTTTTTTGCATTACTTGAGGGAAGAGTTTCAGTTGCTATTATGTGTTTTCTGCTTATTTGAACACTTTTTTTCCTTCAAAATTTTTTCTATACCATTTCCCAAATGTTCAAAGTTCCTGTTTATTGATATTATTATTTATTTCCCTGATTTTATACTTCCACATTTCGTTTTTGCTCATGCAAGCTTTTGACTTCCTTTTCATGTCATTAGGTGGTTTTCAGGTTATTGGGATGTACACTACAAGTGCATCTTCTGACCTGGGAGGTATCTGGAGTGAAACATTAAGATGAGTGCTTCAAATCTAAATATCTAAAAGGAGATTGCTTATTATGTAAAACCTGATAGTGTCATTAGATATTATTGTCTTCCTCTAGACTGAAATATGTAAATTCAGAAAATGCTAAATACATAAAGTATATTGAAGTTTCTTTTATTTTTAGGTCAAATTCTTTGCATTATCAACTGTAGACGTATTTGACATATGACTCAAATTCTGCCTTTCCCTTCATCCAGATCAAGTATATAATCATGTCACTAATAACTTATGTATTGTTGTATGCTCCTTCCAGAATAGCATAGGCAGGGTTTGAGCTTGGCATGGAAAGCTGGAAAATATTCCCAGATCTGAATATTTCTTTGTTTTGATTTCATTTTTCTCCTGCATTAATTGTCTTAGTTTTTTAACAAAAGAAAAAAAGTGACTTTTTCTACATTTCTTCTGTCTTTCACATTGCAAAACATATCTTTTTGGACTCATGCCTAAGGTTTCCAGTCTCAAAGTTTCTGTAGAGATATTAATTAAAAGTTAAGGAGAACACCTTGACCTTTCTTACTTAAATAGACCTAGAAAAAGCAGATCTTATATTAACTTCTATTTTAGATTTTAACTGTAATTTTTGACATTTATAAATTTAGAGTTCAGGCACCTTCAAGTAAAATTTCCCATATTTAGGAAGTACTTAAGTTTCAAAAATCTATTTGTATGCATACTAACATGAAAGCGAATACAGCAAACAAGCTATTCTTCTGTGAAGCACAATAAAATGCTGTTATTTAGTGTTGACTTAAAGACAACATGAAAGTCTTTCTGGGTAATTGTAGGTGAAGATAAATTAGGAGGAAGAAAGTAAAATATTATTGTAGAGGGAGTAGGTGACTGTTTTTAATGTTCAAGGTGGGTGAGTTGTGAAGATTTTCTTATCTTCCATCTCAGATCATGGGGCAAGTGAGCATTGCGGGAAGATTACAAACAGGTTACTGATCAGTTTGGTTATTTCTTAATTTTGTGTACCAGGAAGCAGTTCTAATCTTGTGCTACACAAAACATCTCAGTTAAGTCTGCAGCAGAACCTCAAGTATTGTTCATTGGGGATATATTGAGAAATATGTTCTTCATGAACAAAAAAGCAATAATATGGCCAGGAAGCTTAAAGCAACTGAGCAAAATTTGTATGTAATACGTCAATATAAGTTTGATATGGACATGTCTGGAGATGCAGACCTGAAACAGTTTTTAATAATTGAGATGTACATACTGGATTTGGACTCTACCATGCTTCAACAGCCAGAGTAAAGCACTGCTCACTGGTGTGTGTGTGATGGTTTAGCACAGGTTGGTTTTTTTTGTTTTTTAGTCTTTAGGGAAGTAGTAGCAAATACTGACAGCTTGTC
>JBBMKD010000102.1:76528870-76580369 GCA_037834095.1 Argya squamiceps | reverse complement strand
TTCACTTCAAGTTGGGCCTGTTGGTGCCTTTTTCTCCCGAAAATCCTATCTCCCAGAGAATAAACCACTACACTTGAATTGGCGAACGTGAAACCATGACAGTGTGGTGTCTCATAAATTCCATTGACTTTATTGGTAAAATACTTGGGACTTTCCAATAATGCATTAAAAATGTGACTAATATCTTCTATGTATATGTTTCCCAGGAGAGTAAATGAGGCAGTATGTGTGCAGTATTATTTTAATTTTAATAGTAGAGCTAACTAATTTTTTCTCAAAAGCCAGATGGGTCTACACAGAGTAAAAATATGGACAGAAGAGATAAAATTTTCAGCAAGCTATTATGAAAATGTGATTCCTTTTAAAATATCCTTATTCTGCTGAAAAATTCTAGATGAGTTATCATGTAACTATTTGTCTATTGTATGGTCACAGTGAAGTATACTCATTCAAAAATTACATTCGATATTTTAATTTTAAAAAGTATTTTTAGAGCAAAGAATAAGCCTTCACACATAATTTAAACAAGAAATAAGAAATGTGTTTAGTTACTTCGAAAAACTAGTGTGGTAAGAAACAAACTGGGTAACTGCTTGGATTTGATAACATGTAATGATATCCCTTAGCATTTCATAAATGTGGAATAATCCTAAAGAAATCTAAATTTTAGAAAACCAATGCTTCAGTACTTTTAAGCTAGCAGATCTTAGCAGAACATTTTTTATCACTTCCTAACAAATGTTCCTGAAAAGTTTTGATGACATGTATTAAGTGGCTATCCAGAAAGAACAGAATTTCTTTAAAAGTATGCAGTGTTTATATGTTTTTCCACAGTAAAAGGAATTTAAATTGCACATCACATTAAAATGTGGAATTGCTATTCAATTCATTTAAGTTTAGTCCAGTATTTCATGGTTTCCTTATTCTATTGCTTGCTGTGCATGAAGTGATGTAACTTGAGGATGCAGCTTGAGGATCTTGGAGCAGCAGCAATCAGTTGGAGGGGCTGAGGCTAAAGCAAGTTGTCTTGACATAAAAGATATTAAATTTTGTTTATGATTTTAAAAAAAAGGAATATACCCCAACTTTTCTTTCCTTAGATGTTACTCTGTGTCACTAACCATGAAAAGCAAGCATATGATTGCTGAAAGACAGGTAACTGTCAGTGTTTTTACTATTTTATTTATACAAACCCAGGGATTCTTGAAAAACATGTAACAGACATGATACTCTGTTATAGCTCTGACTAAAAAAAGAGTGCAATGAGGTGTTTTGACATATATTGGCAAAGAGTTCCATAATATAATTTATCACCAAGAACTCTCATGGCAGATAAAACATAGAATGTTTTTGTCTCTTTTTCCAGAGTATTTTGTGGCCAGCTGATGAACTTCTTCTGTTAATAAAGGATTTTTTCTAAATGCAACAAATTGAGTTTTTTAATATTCCTGGCAGCTTTCATAAAATGTTAACAACAAAAAGGAGATCAATGAAACTTTCTTAACAATAATTAATATTTACTTTCTCCACTTTTTTGACATCCCATAATGTCAGCAGAGGTAAGGAAGAAACAACATTTAAAAGACATGCTGCCATTACCCATGATGTCACCTCTTTCCCAGTCTTTTGAAACTGTCAAATTTTCATCAGCTTTGCACAGATTACAAGGGAAGTTTTCCTCCCCATGAAATAATATCAGCCATTTGTTCATTAGCACATTGTGATGGACCAAGGGTGGGTATTCTGTTCTTTGGAAGACCCATAAATCATGGTTTAGAACTACAGTCAGTACACGTTTTTCTCTTGCAGTGCAGTATTAGACTGTACATTGTTTTGCTCTTTAAATTTCAGCAAAGCAAGTTTGTCATCCTCTGTATCCTTTCTTTTTGGATAGATGCAGATAAATACATTTAGCTGGATATGTACTTTTCAAGGAGAAATTTCTGAAGCGTTTATGTTGCGAAAAAAGCCCAACACATAGTCCAGGAATAGGAAATTTTTTAAATTGCTGATCTCTCTTCAGAAAAATCACATAAAGACATGCAAATCATGATGGTTGCATTGATTGTATATAAAACCTTGTGCAATCTTCAATTTATTTATTTTCAATAAGCAGGTTTATAAGATGGGTAATTTGTGAAGATTATCCAGTATGATTTAAAAATTCATTTATGAAATAGCATAGGAAGAATACACTTTAAAAATATGATGAGATTGTTGTTAATCTATATCAGACAACTTTGCTTTACTTTCTATGTATCCGCTTGAACAATCTTCTTGTAGCTGATTTTAGAAGTTTTAGTCATTCAAACAGCAGGAAACTGACATTTTCACAAAATGGTGTGGTAATTGCATTTCTCTGCAAAATATATTGACAAACATGCTCTTAAATTGCATGGTAATTCTTGTGTCATACGCCACTATATTGTACTCTTCATGTGTGAAGCTAACTTGCTCAAAAACTCTGGATGTATTTCTGCTTTAAAGAAGTCATTGTCAAAACCAAGATCCAATCTTCCAAAACTCAAACACCTTTAATTTGAGAACTCAATTTTTAACTGTATTTAGTTAATTATAATAAACTATATGTAGCTAACAAGTTTGGAATTGTATGCACAAAAGAAAAATTAAGAATTTTAATGAAGTTTTTTCTACAAAAGAATAGAACTACTCATACATGGTTGTCAAAATGTTTTAAAGTGATTAATTTAAAAGAAAAAAGGATCAGCAAAATTAGAATTCTTTTTATCTCTCCTCCTACTCATTTTCATTCTTTTATTATTTCTTTTAATAGTTTCTTTAGATACAAATGCCTTGACTTTCTGAGGTGTTGAAAATCTCCAGTTAACTAAAAAGAAGGTAAATGGAGAAGATTAAACGCCTCTGTTTCATATTGTAGTGATGATGACAATGTTTAGCATGGCTTTAAATAACATGTAAAATGTGAAACTAAGAGGAAGCAATGACCTGAGATAGGTAATATTCCACAGATAGGGTCACAATTTGTCTTAAGGAATGAGTGGCTCATAGAATGTCCCAAATTTTATAAATACCTCTCTACTTGATCTAAGTTATGCATTGTGTAGGAAAACAACCAAAACACTTTATAACATGGAACTTTAATGGATGGATCTTTAAATTTATCAAAATAGAGAGCAAACTAATTTTTTTATTATTATTATTTCTATATCTCGAGGAATCATACTTTTATAATACAATAATTTTTTTGTTTTTTCCTGAGTTTTCTGTTTTCATGCTTTCTGAAGAAAATCTTACTCTTTTGTAGATAGTGCTACTATTAATTAAAATAATAATACTTTTTTTGGTAAGAAATCCATTTTGTATTTTATAGGCTGGAGTTTTATGATTTTACAAGCATAAGACAATAAAATGACATAAATAATTTTTTTTCTTGTTCTTTTACCCTATTCAGATTGCATGAATACACACTCTAGGTGTTTAAGTATTTCACTCTTGATATTTCTGAAGCCTTTTTGCCTAAAACTTTCAATAACAAACTTAAGTGGGTTGGAAAACAGAACAGCTATACTTCATAGGGGAAAACTACGATGCTCTGTTTACCTAAATTCTGACTATCATTTAGGCAGTTTACCTCATTTACTGTCCTTTTTTAAAGGTGTGGCTTGAAAATACTCATCATCTTATCAGGGGGCAAAAAATGAGCATCCAGAAATTTAGGACTTCCAAGATACTTTCAGACAAATAGTATGAATATGATAAAACTGTTTTTCAGTTTTTCTCTTTTTGAAGAGCTTTCCTAGTTTACAACAGCAATGACAGCAGTAACCTATAATGACCTTTGATATTTATGAAGTTAATTATGTTCTTTGTGAGCTAATTATAAGTATGAAACATTTTCTTAACTCCACTTAATTTGCACTGTAGTTGTGCAGTATATTCTAATGTCTTCTAAGAGAAAAATAAAACAAAAAAATAGTTTACCTAATCAGTAGGGTAGTGGAATGATGGGTTTAATCCTCACGAGCTTCTGAAAAACCTGTCCTTCTGAAACTCGGCACAATGAAAATTGGCATGAAGCCAATATCACAAATGTAGGGATCACTGGCTAGCACAACTGAAGGAGTCATGAGAAACATGAGTCTATGTTTGCACCAAATGCTAGTACATGTATTATCTCCTGCTATGGATTGTTAAAACCCTTTTGAGGTTAATGACTGTCTAATACTTGAAAGAAATTGTTATAAGGTTTTTGAAAATGTGAATAGTATTTGCTTCTGACCCAAACCATCAGGTAGTTTCAGTATGGAGTGAGATTGCTTTGCAGGTGGCTTTTTGGAGGAACATCCTAAACAAACTATATTGGAACTATTTCAGAAAAAAGTATGTTGACATAAGCTTTGTGTTATTTACGAATGCACTGATTTTTCTTTCTTTTATATATTTAGAGATCTGTTTTTCTCTTGCAATCTACTTCCCTATAAGAAGGGAAGCATCCAGGTTCTTATGTTTTATTTTAAGTAGGTATTTCCACCTCCTAGACTGATTGCAACCTACCTCCTTCTGCATGCATGTTGTTGCTTATTTAGTCTTTTATGACAAATGTTGCTGTTCAGCATTCCAATCCAAGCTAGAGAATATTAGGTTCTCCCAGTCAACTCCATCTCTGTACATGCTTTCCATTCTCCCCATTACATTCTCTCAAGTAATCAAGAAAGATGTATTTTGGCACTATGGGAAGGCATGTAAGCTATTACTCTGGTTTTCTTCAACATGCTGTTATGTTTTGAATGTGCTCTTCTTCCCATTTGCTGAATAATCTGACTTTGTCTTTACTAAGAAAAGAAACAAGTAGTTCCATCCTCCCTTTAGGCTGAATTCCGGTATACTTAAATGCAGGAATAGATTCAGTGGAGAGTGTTGGTCTAAAAAAAAGAATCCCCCCACGCTGTACATGTCACTAGGAAAGAAATCTGCATGGATGACTCTTCCTAAGAGCTGCAAATATTGTAGGGTGAGTAACCATTCTTTCTGCACTAAAAGATCCATGAGAGTCTATCCAGTATGTAATATTTTAGGCTTATTTAAATAGAATAGTTTGATGTGCTGTTGTGCAAAGGTGTTTTCATGATTCTGTTATCTGAAGTGTTTGGTATACACTGAAGAGTTCAGTGTTTGAAGTCTCTTTTCTGGTTTTAGTCTGTTGCTGCGTATGATAGAAAAAGTAAGCACTGGAAAGCAGGCATGAAAGAAAGGTCAGTAGTTTTTCATCTGCAGTTCTATATTTGCACAGGTTGCTAGGCAATGTGAGAAAATCATAGCTCTAAACTGCAAGTGTGTTTTCAGACATCAATTATTAAAAAGAAATCAACAACTGTATTTAGTAATATAGTTCAGTACAATTACCTTTCATTAATGCTACTAATCTTTGACAATTATTAGGTGAAACTAATATTATATAGTCTGCATTTACTTCAGAATTGATGGCCCCCTCCCTTGAAGGATCAGCTTATATTTGCTTTGTCACACCATGATAAAAATTTCTTATTCCCTGTTTGAACATAGGAACTTGATTACATTTTTCATTTTTGTTTCAAGAGCCATTGACTGTCATGATACATGTTGTCAGAGTTATCAGACTGTAAGAACATCCCTTCTTCTCATTTTATGGCTGCTGTTGAAACAGAAAGCATGATTCTGGCTGGCACCTGGGAGGTGTAAGCCATCTGATAATAATAAACATATTTCTGATAAGGATTGAGGAAGGGCTTTCAAAAGATTTACAAACTATATAAGATCGATATATTGGGCCTGAGCTATATAAGAAGGGAATAACGAAAGAAGCTACAAATGCAAAGGGTAGGGAAGAAAAGAAGACTGGAATAAAAGGAGAGGATGCAGCCTGCCCTGCAGTGCCCTGGGGCACTGTCTGAGGCTCTGCCTACCTAGATTTGGAAGCACAGTGACTCAGCAGGGCTCCTGGGGCTGTGATCATGGTGGGGCAGAAGGTGAAAGAATTTTTTTTTCTGGCTCACAGTGTCACTTCATATTTTACCTAATGGATGAATATGGAGAAGCACTAGATCTAAATGCTTTTGAGTCTGTGCTTCATTCTGGAATTTCTGACTCTGTTGTCAGCAATCAAGATTAGTTCCTTAGAAGGTAAAAACCTTGTAATGGTAAGGGGAAAGGAACTGGTTTTATGAATTATACGCTAATTTGCTGTCTCAATATTTTACATGAATAACTAGCTTTAAGAGGAGAAATTAAAGTGTCAATTCAACATTTTTGTTTCTGTGGCGTTATACAAAATTCTGAATGTTCATTTTATCTTTTTTCACTCTTAATAGATTTCATTCAAAAACACACATGCAGATTTATCCTGCTAATGACCTGGATTCTGCTCATTATAATTAAATCTCATCTGAGACAAACAGTCCCTTATGATTCCTCCCTGTTGCAGCCTGGAGGGGTTCAGTTAATTCTCTGTATGTTTATATCTCAATGGCTCAGCTTAAATCAGTTTTAAGCAGAAAATCTCTGTCTGAATATGTGAAATGCTTGTGTGGCTACATAGGGTTAGAGTTTTCAAAAGCTTGAGATTATGTTAATATAATCCAGGAGGTGAATATGCCTTTTCCTAGCTCACCTGATCACATCAATGGGCACCGTTCAGAAAATTTACACCAAGAGACTTGAAAGGTAAACCACCTAAATCATCCACGTATTTGCATAAGTTATAAATGAAGTGTGAGTTTAGTTATTGTAAAAATAGAGATGAAACAGAGGTGAAAATTATAATGTGTTCTACTAAATGGCAGAAACTATTTTTAGAGTAGGAAAATTTTAACAACATAATACAAAGGAATACCAAATGAAACTTCAAGTCTAATATCAGGCTTTCTTAAAATAACAGCAGTGAAGAGAAATCTGGTTGCTCTGGTTCTCAGCTCCCTAGGAGGCTAAAGTCTTGTTCAGTTAAATATTATCAATATAAATGTAAAAATAAATGTCAGTAATGTTTGACCTTCTTAAATAGAGATTAGATATTGCAGTCATAGTCAGCACAGTTTTGCAAACCATTTAAAAGTTTTGTTCTTTCTGAAAAAAGTAGAATTGTCTCTCCAAAATAACTTTCATGCACATTATACAGAAGTGTTTTAATTGTTTGATATTCCCATTAAAAGACAGACTAGTTCTGTGTTCATGTGCTTGCTTGTGTGCATGGTGCAGTGCTGTGCAACAGCAATCTGTGTGCACAGTACCTTTTTGAGGCAAGGTGGATTCCTTATTCCTATCAATGACTGCAGAAGGCTTCAGAGGGCCATTTGGGTAAAAAAGGTGTGCAATGGTTGCTCCTACAGTGTCTTGTGTGGGTTACATTGACCATTCCATTTATTATATAAAATGCCCTTAACTGACTGGCTATACTGGCACTTAGTAAATAACCCACATTTTTCTTTGGTTTGATAAATTGTGTCATCAGCCATTTGGAATGGCATGCTCTTTTGGAAGTTATTTTGTGAGAATATTTTAGTGCATTTTAGTGAATTCTGTGAGAGCTCTTTCTTCACTGATGTTTCTGACAACATGGTCTTTTCACAATAAATTTCCTGGAGGTTTTTTCCAAATATTAAAATAGTAAAATTAGTATATGTAAAATAATTAATAGAGTGAAATCAGTTGGATAGTTGAAGATGCA
Source organism: Argya squamiceps (assembly GCA_037834095.1). Classification (NCBI taxonomy): domain Eukaryota; kingdom Metazoa; phylum Chordata; class Aves; order Passeriformes; family Leiothrichidae; genus Argya; species Argya squamiceps. Next base: position 76,572,688 of record JBBMKD010000102.1, on the reverse strand, counting down.
GAGAAACAAGAAATATATTTTTACAGTTTGTTGTAGTGTAAATCACATTTCTAACACTACTTTAGCAAGCTTTGCTATTTTTCATATGTAATTCAGTATTACTTATTTGTAAACAAACAATACGATACTCAACATGAAGAAAATATTGTAAGGTCTTTACAGATGTAAATTTTGACCACAGTTATGTAATAACATTTTAATGCTATATGAAAATTGTGTCTTTACTTCCTCACCAGCATAAATTAAACAGTTTTTGCACCATTTTTTTCCTGCAGGTGGATAAGGAAAGTGATTGTAAATAAAAATCTGAAAAAATCTAAAATGTACAGCAGTCATTAAAGATCAAGGAGAATCAACTTCAAAATGGAAGCACAATCATGAACACAAAACACTAATATTTTCTGTCTTATACTTCTTAATTTGGAATCACTAATACTTTTATTAGTCACTACATCCCTTACCCTCTTAGTTTTATTCAGTACTGCATCTCTTATACACTTAATGTAAAACAGAGTGTGAAGGCTGCTTTTCACTGCACACTTCCATATTAATAGTGGTTGATACCGAATTACTGGGTTACAGTCTATAGTGAAATTAATCTAATTATACAATATTAATCTAATTATAATTTATTGATCTAATGCTTTATCCATACTTCTTATGTATTTATTTCATTTCAATGACTTCAAGAAAATACTGGAGTTGATCAGATAGAAGAGATATTGTGTAATATTTTCCTTAACAGTGTAAATTCTAATTCTTTAAGGCATTGACAGGCTGAAGTTTTTAGATTGAATTTTTTAATGTTTGCTGTCTGCTTCATGTCTGATGGGTTTTCAGTTTGGTTTGTAAGGAAGCAAGACCTGTTCAATCATGTTGTATTAGTTCCCACTTGTTTTGTTTCCAAGTTCCAGTTTTAAAGGTTTCAAGGACATCAAATTATCACAGATTTTGTAAAAACCATCAACTATGTAAGGGAGAAAAACTAAGCTATTGTCTCAGCTAAGAGGTAACAGAGGAACTGAAGAGACTTTTAACTCTGTTAGCTGACACCCAGCTTGCACACAGCAATAGAGCAGCCACAGTACTTGCTGTGCTTTCACCAGTCAGCATGCTAAAAAGGCAGGCAAAGGACACAGCAGGTGCCTGGGATAAAGGATGTGCCTCTTGGCACTTTGATAAAAATCCACCCCAATTGTGCCGTATTATTCTCTCACTAGTGCAAATTTCATATGCGCATATAAAAGCTCCTCTGACCATAATTAGCCCTGCACATTTAACCAGGATGAAAACCTTATCAATTTATGAATCCATTAACTCTTTGTTGGCATGAGAAGAGCTGGTTTTGAAGATTCTGACTCTGCTCATAATCCCTGTCAGATGTGATTCCTTTATTGCCCTAATGGCCTTATGTGCCCCCTGCCCCATCCATGGATGGATCCCTTCGAACTCAGACCAAGACAGCTGGGCCTTATATGGGCTTTCTGTGGATTCAGGCCTCCCTCACTCTCTGAGTTTCCTAGACAGACTTCAAATCTATGTAGTGTAGCAGTTTTGTCTCCTCTCTGGGCCTTAAACCTGTTTGGAGGGTAGCCTTTTCCTTTGAATGCCTTTGGGTCTGTGTTACAGCCTTGTCTCCAGCTCTGACTCCTCAGAACCTTGGATGTACAAAGTAGGTGGCTTTTATCCAGTCCTGTCTTTGTCCACATCTACTTCTATTCCATCTGGACTGTTGCACAGCCCCTGGGACTGGGTGGACTGTTCTTTTGTCATGTCTAGGGGTGCAGATAGGTCTTGTTACTGTGACCTGCTGTGGGATTGTGTCCTATTGGTGACAGCCCTGTCTGCAAGTGTTTCCCCTGGCTTCTGGGTCACCCCTATTTCTTCATTATTCTCTGGTACTTGGTATGAAAATGTGGTGGACAACCATATTTTCATACCAAGACGACCTCCCTTAGTTTGCTTACCACTAAGACTGTAGATCTCCTGACATAAAACGACTTTGAAAAAAATGTTAAGCATAAAGGAATACTAGGATTAAGTTGTTTATGGAATCCTCATTTGCCAAACTCTTGTAAGATTTCTTTCTATGTCTGTTGCTATAATTACTATATTTTGCTCAGGGTGCTGTAATGCATATTCAGCAAATCAGCAGGCACATTTTGTTGTTGTTTGCTGCATAGCTCAGACCTTATTTCAGTCACAGTGTTTGCACATGGAGACACTTGAGACAATTTTGCATGTACTTTTCTGCAGTAATCACTGTTATACTGCACAGGCACTGAAATAATTATACTAGTCTTAGCATGTGTGTGATTCTTTTACTAACTTTTTTCTTACATACTAACTATGTCCAAATGCACTTATTGGGAAGAGGTTAAGCAAATTTATTATTCTTTGAGTGGAAAATAAGCTGCTTATACCTACTGCTCAGAAAGAGTCAGGTTCATGGACATTTTAGATATGCATTGACATGCTGCAAGCTGTTGTCTTGCCTCTTCCTATATGCCTTCATGGTGCTTCCAGAACATGAATTTATCCATTTCTAAAGCACTTGTCTTTTTATCCCACTCCTTGCCTTTAAAGTCTGTTTCCCACTAACCTCATATGTAGGCGTCAGTTTCAGCAAACTGAGACTCAGAGTCTTAGTGACAGGGAATTCCAAATAGGGCCTTTACTGATCACTTGTGAAAAGTTTGTTTATATTCATAAAATTTTGTTTACATTCATAACCAAAACCCTGTCACCTCTAGACCTCTGAGAGCTAAAAACAATTTGCCCATGAGCTCTTTTTGTTGTCTTTTTTCTTTGTCTTCTTCATGTTTCCAGCACTTGTAACAAAGAAGCCAAAGTCTTCCCTAGGAAGGTTTGTATTATGCAATGCATATTTATTAATTTCTGAGGTAATTCAACCCAGGTTTGGCTCAGAAAAAGAAGACAAGATGTTCCACAGGGACTGGCCCTGTATGGTACTTCAGTAGGTTTGCTTTCTAAGTGAAGCAATGTCTGCAGGTAAACATGACAGCTTCTGTTAGGTGATCTGTGGTTTTGTATGTTTTAAAATTATATGCAATAAGAAGGAAAGAAAAAGCAATACCTTAGCATTGGCAGCTGTGCTAGGGGACAAAAAAATTATCTGTAGCAAGGCTTTCTGCAATAATAATTTCACTGACTTGCATGTAGTGTTTTCACTAATAGAAATACTTACACAATAGTTGCTGCTATATGAGCCTGAATTTACAGCTACTCAGCAGGGGCAGGAAGAGTTTACTAAGGAATGCTTGAGACAGTTTGACACTTCTGACTAAATATGCCTGACACTAAGGACTGTTAGTGCCAGCGTAAATTAGAATAAGTTTAAGGATGACCTTTTATCATAGCTGTTTTGGAGGAGTTATCTCTCTGCTTGACCTTAGTTCATGCTATAGCCTCACCCCAATAAAGGTGAGCTAGTGAGGAAAATCCTACATTTGTGAGATGGGCATGAGAGCATACAACCAGACTGACAAGTTGCCAACTCTGGTGGGTTCTTCATGCACCCATTGCATGAAATGAAGTTTCTCAAGAGAAATGTTTCAGTCTGTGAGACTGTCTCATTTTACAAACCCCTTGCAAAAAGGGCAGCATGGAGCTGTGGTGCCCCATTAGGAGAATGTTTCTATGTTTCTGAACTTGGTATTGGGTACAGCGTAGGGTAGAAAAGTTAAGGTCTCAACACTTCTTGCCATTTATGCAGCACTTGAGGCACTTCTGCAATGCAGGCACCTTCTTCATTCCCATCATAAAGCAGCCCCCACCAAAGACTGGTCGGATTTCACAAACTGGAGAGGGACCCATAGTTTAAAATGTCTAACTTAATGTTTGATGCTGTAGAAATCTTCTGAACAAAACCATCCTTGCAAAACAAATTAATTTTCACTAACCTAGGGGCTGCAGAGTATTTCTTCAGGGTGTTGAGAAATGCAAGTACCTTGTCTGGAACTTAAATGGCTTGGCAACAATAACATGGGCCACATAGTTCACCTTATTATGTGCTTCCAGAGTTGATTGCAAGAAAAAAAAAATATACCCACCTTATAATAAAGAGGTTCAATACTAATGGTGTATTATCAGCTATAATAGTGTATAGCTATAATACACTAATAGTGTACCATCAGCTGAATATTTTATAGAGGTGAGAGCTGCACACAAGTGGTCCATGTAACTTATTTCAATGAATCATTATGAAAGGGCTGGGTTGGAAATACTTTTGACAAAGACAGGGATTTTAGAATCCCTGTGCTATATTTAAAATATTAGTACTTATTCCACCATAGCAACTTTCATTACCTGCGCTTGTTTAATTTTAAGAAGTATTTCCCAAGCTAATCAGAGACTTCAAAACTGGGGACATCCTCGGTAGCAATGATCATGCGTTGGTGGAGTTTTCAGCCCTGAAGGATATGGATCACATATGGAGTAACATTAGGTCCCTGAAATTTAGGAAAACAAACTTCCAGCTCTTCAAGGAGATAGTCAATAGGATCCCCTCGGAGATGGCCCTCAGGGACAAGAGAGTAGAACAGAGGTGGCAGATCTTTAAGAAAGTCTTCCATGTAGTGCAAAACCTATCAATCCCCAGGAACTAGAAATTGGGCAAGGAAGGAAAGACCTGGTATATTTGAGTCGGAAACTGCTGGTCAAACTAAATGGAAAAAGCAAATACATAGACACTGCAAACAAGGACAGTAACCTGGGAAGAGTATAGAAATAAAATTTGGATATTTAGGGATGGCGTAAGGAAGGTCAAGGTGAAGCTAGAACTGAACCTGACAAGGCATGCAAAGAATAATATGAAGGTACAGGTACATTAACCAGAAAAGGAAAGTCAAAGAAAGAGTATCCCCCCAATAAACAAAGCTGTCAAACTGGTAACAATGGATGAGGAGAAGGCTGAGGTACTCAAGTTCTTTGACTTAGTTGTCAATGGCAACGTCTCTTCTCACACCTCTTGTGTGGATGGACATCAGGATGGGGGCAGGAGGAACAAGGTCTCTCCCTCTCCAAGTAAAAATCAGTCTATGTGACTTACATCCCAGAGCCCTGAGGGAACTGGCTCATGTAGTTGTCAAGCCATTCTCCATGGTATTTTAAAAATGGTGGCAGTCAGGTGAAGTCCCACGTGAATCCCAGGTGACTTGACAAAGGTAAACATTGTACACCTATCTCTAAAAAGAGTAGAAAGGAGAACCCTGGGAACCTCCAGTCTCTCAGCCTCCTCTCTGTGCTTGGGAACATCATGCAACAGATCCTCCCAGCACATATGCTAAAAGCACATGAAGGACAGGGAGTTGATTCAGGCCAGTTGGCATGGATTATCCAAGGGTAGGTAAGCAACCTAGTGGCCATCTATGACAGGGTGACTACATCAGTGGACATGGGAAGGACTATTAAAGTCATTTATCTGTAAAGCCTTTGACACGAATATCCAGAATAATCTTTTCTCTAAATTGGAGATGAATTTGATGAGGGGACTGTTTGATGGATATGGAATTGGTTGGATGGTCACATCCAGAGGATAGTTGTCAATGGCTCAAAATCTCAGTGGCCATCAGTGACAAGTGCTGTCCCTCAGGGTTCTGTATTGGAACCCATATTATTTAATATCTTTGTTAATGACACGGGCAATGACAAAGTGATCAAGCATAGCCTCAGCAAGTTTGCAGATGACACCAAGCTGAGGGATTCAGTTGATGCACCTGAGGCATCCAGAGGGAGGTGGACAATCCCAAGAAGTGGCCCATGGGAATTCCATGAAGTTTAACAAGACCAAGTGCAAGGGGCTCCACCTGGGTTGGTGGAGCAGCCCAGCGGTATCAACCCAAGCTGGGGGATGAAAAAATCAAGACAGCCCTGATGAAAAGGACTAGGAGGGGTGTTGCTGGATGAGAGGCTGGACATGACCCAGGCATGGGCACTCACTGCCCAGAAACCAAATGTGTCCTGGGCTGCATCCAAAACAGTGTGGCCAGCAGGTGAGGGAGGGGATTCTGCCCCTCTGCTCTGCTAAGACCCCACCTGCAGTGCTGCACCCAGCTCTGGAGGCCTCAGCACATGACCTGTTGGAGCAAGTCCAGAGGAGGCCACCAAGATGATTAGACAGATGGAAAATCTCTTCTGTATGGAAAAGCTGAGAGAATTGGGATTGTTCAGCCTGGGAAAGAGAAAGCTTGTGGGTGACCTAATTTTGACCTTCCAGTACCTGAAGGAAATCTACAAAAAAGATGGAGAGAGATTTTTTTTTAAGGGCATATCATGAAAGGTCAAAGGGAAATAGTTTCAAACCGAAAGACTCCAGGTTTGTATTAGAAGGAAAAAAATTCTTTACTGTGAGGATGGTGAGGCTCTGGAACAGGTTGCCCAGGTAAATCGTGGATGTTCAAGGCCAGGTTAGATAGAGTTTTGACCAACCTGGTCTAGTGGAAGGTGTCCCTGTTCATGGCAAGATGATTGGAAATAGGTGATCTTTAAAGTCCCTTTCAATCCAAGCCATTCTATGATTCTTACTTTAGTAATTTCACTTGCTGATGGAAAAGGAGGCAGTGTGCAATGGTGAGTTTAGATGAGTGCTTTTGCATGTCCAGTGGTTATGAAGAGAACTCTGCTAGTACGTGCAGCTTCTTAGTTTTTTAACAAATCTATATGCAATTTTATATTTTGTTTACCTGTCTGTGTTATGTATTGATGCTTGGGTGGTTCAGAAGAGAGCTGAAACTGTACATGGTTTTTGTACTGAATAATCAGTCTGAAGGAAACTAATTTTTTTTACGAGACTTTTTCTCACCTTTACTCAGTTGTAATTCAGTAGATGATTCAGGTGCTATTTCTAATCCAAATAATATTTATTGCTCCATTCTGCAGTAACTGGTAAGTTCTAATTTCAATGATGTTTATTTTATAACATAAGACAAGTCCTGACCCACTGGTTTGTTCTTATTGAAGTATCTGGAATTCAAATCACATATATAAACTAAATGGCAAAGAGCACAGTAAGTTCAAATTCTGACCTCATTCTGGTAGGTTACAATGACTGTACAGAGGTGGAAGTAAATATATAAATGAAAACAATTTCCTAACTGCTTCTCATTTTCAGTAGGTCAGCATATAGAATATGCCCAATATTACTGATTTATAGCACTATATCTTTTGTTATATAAAGAAGTAAATTAACATCTGTACCACAAGTTTCTCAACACACTAATCCATTACAAAATGAGAAACTTGACAGAATGTTTGCCCAAAGTGTAAATGCATGTGTGAGTTGCATGTAAGTGATGAAAAAGAGCAACTGAATTATTAAATAAAGTTTAGGAAAAAAAATTGGATGTAAAGATATGCAATATATATAATACGAGTAGGAAAAAAAATGATTTTTTCTTGAATAAATGGTTAGGCTAGATAAGTTTTATTATGGATTTCAGTTTCATACAGCAGGATACTGTAACCCTTAAGGTTACTACTTAATGTAGTCACAAGCTTATCCCTCTTTCTTTTCTGTACCACAACAAACATTTGTAGGTTTAGAGAAATAAACCCAGTGACTACCCCCATCTGGACTAGATTTCTACTACCTAAGTTACCATTTCTTATCAATCAAAAAGCTGACTGAATATGTTTCTTCCTTGTTTCCTTTTGTCAGTGAATTGCACTAGTCAACACTGTACCTGTTGTAAGAGAGAGCATTTTTTCAGGGAGAAACATATGTGGGAATCCCTGAATCAAAACTTTTATTTACTTAAGAGGTGCTCATCCATTTGTAGGTACATGATTATTTTAATAGTAAATAAATACAATAAATTATCCTGATTTATTACATGTTTCCTCAGATTGATCCTGAAATATCTATTAGCCAATAGAGAACCAGCAGAAGAGACACTTCCATGGTAGCAACAGCCCAGTGGAAGAGGTGAGCAGCTGATTCAAGCTGCAGTTTGAGTATTCCGATGTGGGGTGACTAAGTTGCTCAACAATATTCAACCAGTAGCATCCCTAACACTATTAACCTGAGTACAGGCATGTTCCTAAAGAAAGAGACAAAAGCTGCTTCATTCAACAATAGAGCAGTAAATGCTGATCTTTCTCCACTGCCAAAAAGAAATCACTGCATATGCTTTCTTGTAGTGAGATACTAGCACTTCACAATTTTGCACGAGGTATGATACTGAAGAGGACAACTGGTATAGTCTTCTTGTCTTTCTGGAGAATTCTTCAGAAAAAAACCCAAAACCCCCCCAAAACAACAACAACAACAAAAACAAACCCAACCAAAAAAATTCATGCAATTTTTTCCTGAAAAGTCCTGTCATTTTGCCAGATGTTAGCCTTTGGACATTTTCCTTGCTGACTAAAAATGCCTGAATTTCATTTTTTTTTGTGTTGGAGGACCTCTTTGCATTTTGCAGTTAAAATAGCAGAAGTAGGTCAGGGAGCAGATGCTCTGACTGTGTAGACTTTAATGGCACCCTAGACAACTAACAGTTCAAATGTCTAAGATCCTGTCCACAAATGTGATGACTTAAATGCTTCTTAGCATGCTCAGTTTCATAAGTTGGCAAAACAAAACCTCAATAAGCACTTCTATGTTTCTAATTTTTGACAGAAGATGTTTTTTCTTCAGTTTTTCTTAATTTCTTTATTTGGATAGGTGTATTAAAGATAAATTTTGTAATTTAAGAGTTTTGATTGGTCCTTTTGATACATCTAATTAAGAAGCTTTTCTTAGCAAACTTGAAACTATATAAATAATGTGTTTAAACATTGTTTTTCACATGATGAATTTGGTGTTTGGCTAGTAGTGAAATTTATAATTTTTAGGACAGTAAAAGCCTTTTGCTAATTCATAGCTTCTGGTTCACTCAACATTTTAAACAATGGCATAATTTTTGATAATGACTTGGTCAGTCAATTATGTTCCATTTCTAGTTTGAAATAAGAAATTATGAAACTGACTGTCAAGGCAATTATGTTGGAAAGAATTTAACTAGAGGTAATTATAACATAAGATTGGCTATCCAGGCAATTATTAACTAACTACATCAACTTCTGGGAAAATGATGCATTTTTTTTTCATAATCCAAAAATTAATTTTCTTTACTCTGTGTATGCCCTATTTACAATGCACATTATTATTCATTAATCTTCATGCAAATAATCAGTTATTGTATCATGCTCAAACACTGTTTCTTCCTGCAATACCTGTTTAATTTCTTTCAGTCTCTGGCATTAATATGCTTCCAATTCTTCATTTGCATAGGAGGTTACTTGCTGGTAGTAACCAAAAAAGGAGATTTTTTAATGGCATGAAAAGACGTGATGGCAAAAGCTTGCAAGAGCTAGATAGAACCATTTGTTTGTTTCCGTACCAACCTTTAAGCAACACAAGTGTGGTGTGTTATAGCAGTGATGATACATAGTATTGAATTTGTGTGTTAATGACTTCAACCTCCTAGTTTTAGGTGCTGTTGAGAAGGAAATTGTAAACATTTTTGCAGCAAAGAATCTGCTTTGGTTTTAACATGTGTTTTCCCCCAACATGCACCTTGGCAGTCTGTGAAATACCAGTTGAGATGTATCCATCTGGTTTTTTGAAAATAAAACCTAAATAAAACTGATCACATTTATGATTTAATGAATCTCTGGAAATCAGCTACACAGTCATATGAAATTAGAATGCTCATACTGTTTTTAAAAAATCAAGAGATTTAGTAATAAACATTTACTTTCAATTTAAAAGGTCAGTTAGGTCAGTAGAACTTAGACATTGAGATGTGACATATCTGACAAGTCAAGATAGTCACTCCTAAACTCTCCAAACCTTACTAGAGAAAAAGGCATGCACTGTGGTTAATCAAGCAGTCTATTACATTCACCTACTGTACATATGATTTTCTAAGAAATGTAAACTCCTCCTGAAATAAGATGTGATTTTGGAAAACTTGCTTTTGAGACAGACACTGTCTGTGATTAAAATTTCAGCTGCACTAATTGAAGTTTAACAGGGCATCTGATTTCTGTGTAATTCTGTTCCAAGCCTGTTGCAAGATGGCATATTGAATACATAGGTTTGTGATGTGGGTCACCACTTGTAAAATGCCTTTCCCTGGCAGATTTGTTTTGAGCTAGCTGCAAGAATTTTTGTCAGCAAAACCCATGAACTATTATGCAGTTCTTGCCTGAGGTTTGGAACAACTGTGCTGTGAAGTGGCTTGAAAGGTCTATATTGTATAGAAAAATAATTTTGTCTGTCTAGAAATGTGGAAAATATTGACACCAGAGATGAGAAATGCAATACATGAAGATGAGGTAAATCAGTTTATTATTAGAATTTGTAATTCCTCTTTTGAACAGAGAGACATTACTCACCTCAAAATATCTGTACCTTTTCTTAATTCAGTAAATTATTGATTTAGATGGGTATGCTGTAATGAAATGACTAAATGCTCTCAGGAGTATAAAATAAAGTGGAATCATTGGTAAGAGAGGAATTTGATTGAGGGAGATCACTGAGATGTCATGGTTGATTAAGTAAATTAATTAAATTTGTTGAGATAAATACAGACCTGCTGATACGTTTAATAGTTATTTCTTGGTGACTGTGTGAAATCTGACGGAAATTAACAATTGATTTCTATTCACCACTTTTTTTCCTTAGACCAGCCTTCAAAAAGAAATGTTTTTGCTCTGTGATTTAGACTACATTTATGTGTTGACTTTAATTTCAAATTGTGCTGTTAATATCTGTGAAAACTTAAAGCTACCATAAAGAAGTATGTATCATTTGCCAAAATGCAAATTTGTGAGCCATGCATGGTTTTGATTGATTTTTGGAAGCAGAAGTCGTCTATCTAGCACAAAGGATGATATGAACTTCATCATTCACTCACTAAGCAGGAATGTAAAGAATTTCACATATGTAAATCTACCATTTCACAGAAAGCATAAAGAAAATGTTTTATGTGTGAAAAAGATCCTTCATGGAAATTGTCTCTCCTTTGTTGAGGTTGATATTATTTAAAGGGACTGTGAAATGGAAACAAGCTGACAAGCCTCCTTTTCACTGTTTGGCACAGCTGACCCAGAAGGTCCCTGAAACCACAGTCCAGGAAGGTTTCCTGGCAATTTGACCATCTTTCTTCTTTTCAGACAGTCTACCAGGCTGCTTTTGCCTTCTAGAGCCTTTGCCCAGTAATATTTCTGACAAACAGCGTATGTCACATGGTAGATATTTAGGGTTTTTTGTAATTAAAATTTTTGAAATATGAAAATCCTATTTTGTGGTTTGTCCTGTTCTAATTTCAGTTGCTTTTTAAATATTAAAATTCTTAAATAAAATAGTGGGAGGGATTAATTACTCACTTCTACTATGAACTACCTTGTTTACGTCAATGATTATTGCATTTTTTCCAAGAAAAAAACATGTGTCTATCTCAGCTAATATGCTGCAGGAGATGAAATTCTTGGAATAGAAGGGTAACATGATATTTTACACATGCAGTTTTTGGCAAAGATTACACAAGGGTGAAAATCCTTTCTTGACATAGAAAGAGAGCTGTAGACTACCTGCTTTCACTGGAATATTATCCTTCACTAAGTAACATTTGTAAACAAACATTTTTCCTTTTGTAAAATCACTGAAAGTCTTCCATGACTAATTTGAAAAAATCATAGAAGCTTAATTGCAGGTGATACAAATAGTGATCTTAATTGTTTTTTATTTTACTTTTAATTTTCTTTGAATGCTTGCCAGGAAAGCTAGGCACTGGACCTGGCAAGATAAGGAGTGGTTTTTTGTCCCCTAAAGAGCTTCCACCTCAAAATTCAACAAGCCAGGACAAACAAGAGTCATAAATGGAAAAAAAGCAGACAGAAGCATGTTGACAGGAGCACGTGGTTATTTAGTAAAACATGGCCATATCTGAGTTTATTTTACTTTGGTAGTTTGAGGCTTCTGAGGAGTTAGAAAGCATGAACTTTATATGAACTATGGTTTTCTGGGTGCCTGATGGCTGAGCTGCAAGGCTCTCAAGCTGCACGTAATTGAAAAGACAACATATATTGGTGTGTCAGGAAACATCACTTACATCTTTTTATGCTGCATTTAGGTCTTATGGGAACTTAACAACAGGCACTCCCTCAGGTCTAGAATAGCCATTATGAATGGACTCCTACAAACAAGTGAACAAATACTGACTTTTTAAAAATTATCATCTGGAAAACAAATTTTGGTAAAGTCAGTGGAAAAGTACAACATTAGGGATTTATTATGTTTAGCACAGTATGTTTTCAATAAGTTAGTCCTTGACCTTGTGTTCAGTACTTGAGGTGAGGGTTGAAGACTGGGATAAATGACTCTCCTCCAGTCACTCTTTAATTACCATAGCTACATGAATGGGGAGAACAACATGCTTGAATTTCTAAGTGTTGTGAATTTTGACCTTCAAAACGTTTCCAAATAGATAGTGCTTAACAGGACTCACAAAACTGCAGAGCTGTTGTTCTAAGGTCCAAAAGGTAAAAAAAGTAACTTCTGACTCCATGTTTTTTTAAAATACGGAAATCTTTAACTCTTTGTGTTTCAAAGAATCAAACACATGTAAAATAGGTTCCTCAGTAGATTTCACAAAGGTTTAAGACAGCACAGGTCTATGAGTGGTCTGAAAATTGCAGGATTAACAAATCTGTTAAAGGGACTAACTCTCTTGCTAAGGTTGATGAATTTGGAATGCTTAGAGTCTTTCTCAAGGCTGTCTTAAACATTTTTACAGTCAGAAGATAAGCGATATTGAGGCTGTTTTCTTACTGACAGTTCCTCAGTAAAATAATTTTAAAAAATAAAAAAAGACAAGCTTCTGCAGTGACAGAACAGAGAGCTGAACCCTATTTTTCTTAGGGAAGTACAGCTCAGTTTCTCACAAGAACAAAATTAAATTTACCCTAATCTAGTTGGCTGATTTTTCTGGACAGGTCTCTGGAGTGTAAGACAGGCTCTTAAACATGCTAGAGTTGATTGGTTTGTGCAAAAAGAGGTTTGCAATTAAATATTTTGTCCTTTCATCTTTTACAATGGATCTTCCAGGAAATGGCAAAAACAGTATCCTATTGGTAATTGCTCTTTTATGGACAGTCATTAAAAAAAAAAAAAAAAAAAAAAGTGCTATCCCAGAATGATTCAGGAGAATATTTTGAATAAAAGATGTGTTGCAACTTCATAAATTAAAATCCTCTAAAAATTAATTGAAGCTTAAGTTCCTTCTGAGGCAGCATGCATTTTCCTGGTACCTCAATGATACTTGTAGAGAGCCATCTGGAGCATATTAACAGAATTAGAAATATTGTGAAGAAGGAATTTGAAAAAAATATCTGCCACTAAACAACTTGTGAGCAGCAGATGATACCATAAAAATATTACCTCTCTGCCTTGCCTGGCACTTTCATTGCTCGACTGAGCAACAATCAAAAAGAAGTGAGTGTAAAAAAGATATATCTGATGAATGTTTTCAGAATTACATCAGTATCTTACCTGAAAGTGACTTCTTTCTGTGTGAGGTATGCTCTCTAACTTTTTCAAATAAAGCATTACATCCATAAATCTTCATTTTTTCTCTCTCCCCATTTTTAAGTTTTTCATGTGCCGAAGTATTTAATAACCCACATGCTCTTAACTTGTCTTTGTATTTTCTTTACTTATTTGTTCTCCTAAATTATGGTACGTGCAATAGAGAATTTGCTCAAACTTTCCAAACTCCAAGAAATCCCACAATTGAATAGTGGCAAATATTTTTTTTTATCTTTGTGGAAAAGAGTGGTTTAGAAATAGCTCCATCAGCTGTATCCATTTCATGCAGAGCTACAGGAGCTGGTTGTCAGCAGGGAACAAAACCAGACCATACCAGTTTTTAGTTTCCTTAACTCATAAGCACTGCAGGAAGTCAGATCTTGTGGTGTTACTTGAGGTCTATATGGAATCAACAAGAAAATGGTTGCCATAAAGCAAAAAAATAAGAAAAATAGAACTCTTTGTAAGTAAGAAGTAACTAACTCTGCATACCTATTAAGCTGCATGAATAACCATCTGCTTTATAATTAATTTTTGTTCATTTTGACTGTCAATAATAAATGAGTGTTAAAATTCACATATGACAGTTTTTTTCTTAATGCTCTGGTACTAATATAGTTTTTTGCTTATTAAATTTTGAGAAAGTAACACTGGAATTCAGAATGTTTTCAAAAGACAAGTGGAGAAGATCTCAAGAGTCTATTTATGAGCCTGAAACAGCAGCATTTCCAGGTAAAATAAACTCAGAATTTTTTATTTTGTGAAATGCCAGATGCTTTTCTAAAGCTGTAGAAATAGAATCCACATTGTGGTTTTCCAGAATGTCTAGAACTCTCTGGTGATTTATTTAATTTTTAGCTTTGCAATGAAACTTAACACTGATAGGCTTTATTGTAAAACTGGGATGCTATTACTGTTACAGAGGGTGCAATGACCTTAAATTTAGGAAAATTTTGATGGCAAAGGGAAAATAAGATCCAACTTTAGTACAGGTTTATTGAGTGTCGGTCGTGCCAACATAAGTGGTAGGGGGACCAGGAAATAGAGCAAGTACTCTAATCGACTGGTGTGAGTAACAGTTCATGAGATGTCATAGAAATGGAAAAGAAATAGAAAAGGTCACCAACGCTTCTTTTGAAGGAAGAATTTAATTGGTGTGAAGCTGCTGGCAGATTTTAAATGTTCCCTCATATTCACTTTGTTATTTACTTTGTACTTTACGAAATGTGTTAGCGTATAATGCGTCTCAGGTGAACTCCAGGTGTGTAACAGAAGTTCAGTGGTGCTTAGTGGTACAGAAGACATAGACATGAATGAAAAAACTAATTTTGAAATTTCTGCTGTCTGGAATTTACACCCTGAAGTTAAAGAAGACAGACCAGAGTGTGATAGGTGAATCCAAAATAAAAATATGATGCTGCCACTAAGGAAATTAAAGTATGAGAGAGGGTAGAGGTACTGCTGCCAGTATTCCATCAGTCATGAAACCTTCTTGTGTGTGGTGTGGCCATCTGAGCTGTAGGAAGTGCAGTGATGGCTGTGGGCAGAAATAGGGAGATTGAAGGAACTCATAACAAGAGTGTGGCATGGTCAGCTCAAGCCAGTGCTTTATTGTTTTTATGGGATAATAATTCTTCTGTAGAAAAGCAATCCTCAGGAAAGGGGAATAAATGGGAGAGGAGGAGAGAGGGGCAGGAAGAGTTATTAGTGATCAATGCAATACTTTGTGAAAACAACATTTTATAATTTCTGAACATATGTGGGACTTTTGTAATAGTGCCATGAATTAAAAAAGCAGTTTACAGTGTGTCACATATATTTAGGGAATTTAAGGAACCTAGTGGCAAGGGACAGATTTGAAATATTTCTTGATAGTTCAGTAATCCATTGTTTGACTATAAAACATGTATTAGAAATACCTAAACCATTTGACATTAGAAAGGAAAATGTTCATACTTTTCTTGCCTTATTTATCAGAATAGATATGTAGCCAAAAATTTTAGTAATTTAGGTAAAAGAACACCTAGGCACATGAATAATACAGAAAAGAAAACTAACTGATATCTAAAATATTTTTATTTTTAATGCAGTTATTTTATTTACTTAATCAGCCATGAAATGAGGAAAGAAATGTATTATGTGTCCCACTGCAAGCCCAGCCACAAGTTAGCTTCTAGTAATCTTTGAGAAGTAGTCAAGGATGCTTTAAAAATTTCTCAGAGCAAAATGCAAAATTATTCCACTGAAGGAATGAGTTACTTCTCTGGTCTTTAAACACATAGCTACAGCTGAAAATCTCACTTATTTCCCAGATAAATATTGCAGAACACTTAATAAATTAATTGGAAAAAATGTAGCTTAGAATCTTATTCTTGAGTTAAAATTGTCAATATGCTATTTATCTAGATGTTAGAAAATAACTAATCTGTATGTGTTGTGGAGTATTTGTTGGGCTTTTTTTTCCCCTATTAATTCTAATATTAATGAAGGCTTTGAGTGCTGGGCAGGAGTTGGCCTTTATTACTGTTTGTGTAAACTGTGGTATTTTCTGACATTTGCAGCAACTGCATACTGGTAAACTGTCTGAGAAAGATGACTTTTAATCTTGTCATTTCCAAAGTTCATGCTGAAGTTTATATGGTCAGGGTCTCAGAGTCATTCAGGGGAGTAACATCAGAGTTCTAACTGCATACAATATGAATTGTCCATGATGGATACTGTAACTGTTCCTGGTATATGCTTTAACTTGTTGTGTATAATGAAAAAAAGCATATTCTGAAAGAATGGAATTTCCTGATTTTGGGAAAGGAAGGCAGGAAAGAATAAGAAACAAACAATACAGTAAATAAAGATGATCAAGCTGCCTTTTCCTTTTCTGTAATGTTTCTCAAAATAGCCCTAAATAACAATCTAACTAACACCCCATCAAAAAAAAAAAAAAAAAAAAAAAACCCAAATCCAAAAACCCCCAACAAAAATAAAATTTTGATTTTTCCTTTTTTTCTTGGTTATATTTCCCACTTCCTCTGGTAATTAGCAGTTTTATTTATAAACCTGTGCTGAACTGAAGGTTTTCCAAACAGCTTTTTCACAGAAAAGTTTTCACTCTCAAAAATAATAGTAATTTAAGAAAAAAATCTACCCCATCCAACTAAGCAGAAAATGAGTGGTTGTGCTGTTACACTCTAGGTATAAACTTTTAATGAAAGAAGGAGCTATTTTAGCAGTAGCATCCAGCTAGAAGACAGGTGTATTTCTTCTTTATGAATTGATATAATATTATACTCTTTTCTTAGTTTTGCCTAGAACATGTTTGTTTTGGAGATTTGCCTTAATATGAGAAACTGAGCCTCAGATATAATAATTAATCTTCATAGAAGATAATTTCCATCTCAGAATGCAAATGTTAACTCTAAAGCAGGATTCATTTAGAGCTTTGTTAAGTGGATCCATAGTGATACCAAATATAAAGAGCTCATTACTTGCCAACAGACTAACAAAGTTGAAGAAGACTTTGAAACTGCTCAACTGACTTAATACTCTCTTATAAAGTTATATTACTTCAAGACTAACAACTTCAATATAATTGTTCTTTTTTATTCTAATCTCATTTGACCAGGAAAAAACTTTGCTTCTTAACCTGGGATTATTGTTCTATTTTTTAAATGCTGGCAAATTAGCCTAAACTCTGACTGGTTTGTGTTTTAGCTCCAGTCTCTAAAGTATGATGCTATAATTTGCTTAAAGGGTCATAATAAATTATTATATGAAAAACAACATTTACTGACTAGCTGTGCAGTGAAAATAAAACCTAAATTAGCATATTAATGCATCTCCATGTCAAGGTGAATACGCATTTGTGCCTATTAAACAACAAAATATAGTACTTAATAAAATGTGGATTTTTATGACTCAGCAAGATTGATGTGTCTTGCAACCAGTATTAATATAGGAGACCACAAAAAATGTACTCATTTCTCTGAAAAGTGCTCCAAGTTCACACAGTGATGAACTTGCTGGTTTATTTGTTGTTAAAATAAAAATTCTGTGTGGGAGACTGTCTAAACTAATATATCCACTGAAGACTTGCTGTATTAACACTACTTCCAATGCCTTTGCTAGCATAGCAGAAAACAAGACAGTAGCATTGTCTTCAGTGCCTGTCATACTCTGAGAAACTTTGAACCAATTTACTTCAAAAGAACAACAACAACAACAGCAACAAATCTAAAAATATATTAATTTTAACATAATAGAGCACCACTGTTGCAGTACACCCCCCACCTGAGCTTGTGTTTCCATTTTAGGAAAAGAGTTCCAGTTTCACCCCTAACTTTTAAGGAAGAAGAACCAGAAACTTCTGTGGTTCTCTCCCTGTATTTGGCCCAGTGCCAGCACAAATGAACCTGTTGGATCTTTGAAATGTACCTCAAGACCTGTAGCTGTTTCTATTGGGCAGATTTCCAAAAAAACCCCTCCTTAATCGTTGTATACTTAAGAAAGAGCACAAAGTCTCTTGGCGCTTTTTGGGGTGTCTAAGCAGGTGCAAGGGACTCCCCTGCATTGTGCACAGCTTTTATTCTTTTGTTCTGTATAGGTTTTTGGTTTTGTTTTTTTTTTTAATTAAAACCTTTTTGCTTTTTCAAAACACATCCGATCAGCCATCTCACTAATTATTCTTAAGCCATTTCTGGAAGGTTGCTGGTCATCCTCAGAGCTGGATACACCTTTGTGGGGCTCATAACACACTGGCCTCATGCAGAATTGAATTACACCATGAATTGGTTTTGTCTGTAGAGGACTAAAAAGTACAAATGTCCTGGTTCTGGACAGTACAGGGTTAATTTTTGCAGTAGCCAGGACGGGCATGGCCAGGACCTAGGGATTATTGTGTACCACCTCACAATCATTTCTCAGGGATGGGGAAAGGGCTCCCTTCCTGGTCACAGAGCATGGCAGCACAGTTGGGTATGATCAGGGGTTTCCCTGTGGTGTTATTGAGTGAATACATTCACCTCTTGTACACTTCAGTATTGATATTGTTGCTGCTACTGTTTGTTTCCCTATCTCATTGCTGTTTCCAGTAGATTGTTCCCATCTCAACCTCTGATCTTTGCCTTTTGTATCTCTAATTCTCCTCTCTACCCCTCCACAGGGAAAAAAGAATGGAAAGGAAGAACTGACAGTGTGAGCAGTGCATAGTTTGGACTGTTTCAGTGGAAATACTAGGCTGGGAAATACCATTCCTAAACCACAGCATCAAGTTGTATATACATTTGGATACTGCTTTTAGTGAAGTTCTTTTTGTTGATTTCCAAATGTACATTTGAGGCTTTTTTAATTTTTGCTTGGTTAGTTAGTTGGTTTGAGTTTTTTGCTTGTGGTTTTGTTGTAGTTGCTTTTTGTTTGGTTTGAAGTTTTGCTTGTTTTTTTTTTTTTTTTTTTTTTTGGTTTGGTTTGGGAGGAGTTACTGGGATTTGTTTTTGCATTTTTAGCAAACGATGATGTGACTTGATTTTCATGAAATTTGCCATCCATGGTGTATTCCTAGGACATTTAAATTAGGTTCAGATAAATTCTCAAAGCTTTGACCTAGATAAACCTCTTTCAGTTGTGCTATCACAAATCTCAGCAAAGGAGATGGACTGACTATAGAACTTCCAGCCTGATTTCTAGTGATTGGCAGATGAAGGGAAAGGTCAAAGAGAATGGCAAGATTGCTTTATTCCTTCAGAAAGGCCTGCCATATAGATATTAAAGAGAATTGCAGCTTCTGAAACCTTCTTGGAAGAGGAAATGTCTTTAAGATCCAGAAATCTCAGCTGTCACTGACATTAAATTTTGGACGATCATGTTTTACAGAATCACAGAAAATCAATTAGGGTTGGAAAAGTCTTCTGAGATCATCAAAGCCAATGAAAATAATTTTAAATCATTCAATGAAATTCAGAATGCGTTAAAAAAACAGACATAACACTTTTCTGTTCAGAAATGGTACTGTCCACAATTACCGTGTTTTCAGTATTTATTTTTCTTGAAATAGAATAAATCCTAAAATATTCCCCCCCAACTCTTGTTAATCAGCAGAGAGGTTTGTGGTTATCAGGCAGCTGCTCTTGTGAACTTAAAAAAGAATTGCTTAAACTGCAATCTTTTCTTTAAAAGAAAAACCTACTGAGTTTTTTATGCTTTACAATGAGACCAAGAAATTCAGTGGTCTGGGAGGCATCAGTCTCGATGAGTAGCTTTCCTTTGTGTGAACTTTAGCACACTGCAGCTGCTCAGAACTTGCTATAGAGGTTTCAAAGGAAATCACAGAACTGAAGGCAGATTACCGGCCACGTTAGATTTTAGATTTATTTGGAATACAAGTTCCCAGCTGAACAGTAAGAAAATAAAAATTCTAGGCTTCTCTTCCTCATCATCCAGGGGAAGGATTTAACTATCATTTATCAAAAATATTCTTTTAACTGCTTGATACATATAGACCACTTGATTGCTATAACTATTCTGTTGTACTTCAAAGGATCATACCTGCATTTTCACCCTCACTTTATATTTAAATAGAAATTTTATTTAATTCATTCACGGGAAACTGAGGGAAGGGAAATTGCCTATACTGATGGGTAAAAGCACTTATGTGCTATAAAATGTAGGCAGAAAAGAAGTCTATCCTGCAAAGAATAATGTGCTAGGTTTTGGAACAATCAATCTTTTGTTACAAGGTTTGGGACATAGTTTGCTTGCTGTTTAACCTTCTGATGTTGCCAGAATGAGAATATGTAGCTGTTTAAATCAAAAGTAACCATGGCTTTGATAGTCCTTGGTAATATTTACACCAAAAGTTTCATTCAAGTCAGAAGTTTAAGGTCATATTATTTGACTAGTGTGTTTTTTCTGCAGCATCTGTCTACTCGCTACAGCAGAGTTGTGTGTAGCTGTGTCATGGCAATCCAGTACAACACTAAAGTCAAAATTCATGCTGTGATTTCATTTCCCTGTGTAGATACTGAATACAGAGAATGGTTTACAACATATTTATTCCCAATATATCGTTGTTCAACTGCATTAAAGTGAGTGGACATCCATCAGGTATGCTAAGTGATCTTCATGTGTGTTTGTTTTTAGAAAGTACTTTCTGATATATTTTCACTTTTTCTTCAGACAGTGGTAGATCACTAAATGATTACAGCATTCCTGAGTCAACAATTTCATAGAGTTAAGATATTTGTTTGGCACTTTTATATCCAGTGCCACTTAGTTCTAATAATATTTTTGTCATTTATACAACATAGCTAAAAATACAAGAATAACTGTAACCTCCAAAAGTATCCCTAATAGCAGAATAATGCACTTGACATGCTGACTGCATGTGTTCAAATTACTTCAGTATTTTGTACATTTTCTTGCATGACACAATATCAAGTAGAAAGAGAGTATTTTTGACTTTTTTTGCCAAAAATTTCAGGAGCAATTAAAGAGTATAGCAAAAGACACATTTTTCCCCCCTAAATGTCTAGTTAATTATGATTTAAATAAACCTCCTGTAGAGACAGATTTCTGAAAAAAACAATATTGAGTAGACAATACTGGAATAATGTAAATATTTGCCTAATGTTGCACTATAATAATATAGGACATAAACTTTAAATGATGTCCCAAAGTTCTAGTACTTCTCAGGAGCTCCCAGTTCTACATTGACAATGTACAGGTTTTCTCTAAAAGGATCAG
Source organism: Argya squamiceps (assembly GCA_037834095.1). Lineage (NCBI taxonomy): Eukaryota > Metazoa > Chordata > Aves > Passeriformes > Leiothrichidae > Argya > Argya squamiceps. The sequence goes on along the minus strand of JBBMKD010000102.1, from coordinate 76,551,363 downwards.
TATTTCTTGGCTACAAGCAAGTACTTTTCTTCCCTGAAAGTAAATGAATTTCTGTACCAACAATGATGAATCAAGGGTGGTAGTGAAAGTTTCAATTTCCTGGTCTTTTTACTATTTTTAGGAATGCATTGAAATCCTCCTGTGAAACCTAATCTCGCAGATTGGAATTTAGGTGACATAAAATCTGTCTGAGAAAAAGGTGTCTCAAAATGACTTTGGTGGTCTTGACAAATACTTGTGTCAAACAGGTTTTCTGATGTGCTTTCATCTTCCACATGAATTAGGACTGTATTAGTGTTGTTGAACATATCTTGTTCTCTTTGGTTTTCAATATTGTAATGACAAGATAAATGTTAATAATTGTTAAATAAGTAAAATAAAAAATAAATATTAGTTAATTCAATTGACAGGGAATTAATGGAATACTGCTGTACTTCTTAGTAGCCTGTATAATGTGTTTTCTGTTGACTTGTGGACAGGGATAGGAGAAGTTTTTTTGAAAAGGGAAATAGTTCATGCAATCTCTTCCTGCTCTAGATACAATCCATTGTGCCATAGAGTTGTTTTTTACTGTGGTTCTGTTGAAAGCAGGGAGTTGATGTCTGCTGACATAGGCCTTCAGTGAGATAAAATATCTGTGCTATATACAACCTTCATGCTGTAATAGCTGTTTAAAAAAGAGGCATAATACTCTTCAAATGGCTTTTTTATCAAGACTACCAACAAAAGTTTACACAATAGGGGCATTAAAAACAAACAAAACTCCCACAATCCCCTCCACTGTTTTGGCTAGTATTTTAAAATTTCATGAGGCCAGCAGCTGTCGGAGAGGGGAAGGACAGAATATTTCAAAACAAGATTGAGGGCTTTTGTTGTGAAGAATTTTCAAGTGCTACGTCTGGAAACTAATTTTTGCATCTCTTCTTTCTTTTGTTGCTCAATTAGTGAAAGTATCCTCTGATCATATATTGAGACTAAATCTTTCTTGGGTACTCACTTTTTCATAGTATGATTCATTAGTCAAATGTGGAAGACTGGCTATGATTTGAAGTCATGTATTTTACAATGACAGCCTGAGATTTTTGAGTAACATTTTTATTATTGGTTATGGATACCGCCAAAGATACCTGTTCTGACTAGAAAATTTGTATAAAGACAAATTACTTCTGTCGCAATTTTGCCATGAATACAAATACTGAGTTCAATGCACTGCTTCAAACAAATTTTTCAGGCTATTGGAGTAGCACATTTATTTCGTGTTTCACAGGATTCAGTTGTGAATTTGCAGTGGATTCAGTAGTGTCCTTTATATTTTTCTGCTTTCTGATTTTAAGATTTGAGGAAGGTGGGGGGTTGCTATTCAGATGTGATGAAATTAATGATAATTACAGGATATTTGATCCAATGTTTTGAGAAACAGTCATGCTGACAATAAAGGCATAATTTTATTATTAATGACTTTATAATTGTTCTAGTGATAATTTTTAAAGTAATCACAAAAGCATTGTGAAAATATGAAAATTTTATTTGCTAAAGAAAAAGATAAACAAGAATCTGTTTCGCATTTAAAAAAAAGAAAAAAACCCAAACACTGAAACTCATTCCAAAGCCAAATAGTTGTTTTCGTATTTTATCACTTTAAAAATCAAAGACAGAAACATATTGCAATGACTTGAAGGCTGAAAATACAGTGCCTTTTTCTCAAAATGCCTAGTTGTGCCTGATCTGGTTGATGAAGACTTGTTATTTGCTTACTTAAAATTCTGTTAGTCTTACTATATGAACATCTGCTGACCTGCAGCTGTGGATTTTGATTTCTACCCCAGATAAGTGTTTTGTTCAAAATGAAATTTTTTTTTTAAGACACACTGAAATAAATTGCTTAATATCTATCTCAAATTTAGAAAATTGAACATTAAAAATGTTTTGAAGAAACAAAAGCAAGGTAGAAGGCTTTAGACTGTCATAAGTCTTGGCCTTGAGACGTTTCTCTACCTTGTCTGTCCTCCCCTATACACATTGTAATAGTTTGATGTCCTTCCTGTATTGATGGTCCCAAAACTGCAGGCATCTTGCATAGATTTGCATGGTTTAAAAGGATATAATTTAAAAAAGAAATAGATTGAGAAGCTACCAATGCATGTCTCAGAAATAGGTCATTCAGGAGGGAAAGATGATGTTTGTTCAGAAATGTAGTAGAGAAAAAAAATATGGTAGGTGGGGTGGGCTGAAGACTGTCTTGTGGAGGAGTGCTTCAAGTGAGATTGGTGGAAGCAAATCTTGTGGGTGTGATATGCTTGTTTCAATAGGAATACTGTTAATGAATAATGCAAGAATCTGAAAGGTCTAAATTTGTGACAAAAAAGGTGTCTCAAGGATAAGAATATAATTAAATTAAGTTAATGACTGGAAGGAAAAATGTTTGCAGCTGACAGTGTTGCAGTAATCAAGTCCTCCAGGAAAATATTATAACTGCTCAATAATATTTAAAATTGATTCATAAAATAGTGATGCAGAGAACCAAAAGTATAAAACTTTTAAATCAGATTATTAATTAGGTGAAAAAGTTAAGCTCATACACAGATTATGTAATAAATTAATTATGGGGAATTACAAATGATGACAATTAATAATGGAGTCATAAATGCAAAGAAAGGGTTAAGTGAAAAATTGCACTAAGATTTAACATAATGCTTGACTTATTGTTATGGTCTCAGGATGTGGCATGGCTTGCAGAATGACAATTGATACTATTAGAAAAATGAGCAAGCTCTTCATGTGAATGTTAAATGGGTGTAATTGTTAAATATGAGAAAATATTCCAAATCTGCCTATGAGTTTGGGTTGGTTTTAAGATCCAAAGGGTTGAATGCACAAAATTTTGTCCTTATTTTGACCAATAATATCACTTCATTTATTATAATTTTAATTTTCCCTATAAGTCTTATCTATATTCAGTCATACCTACATTACCTATCTCTGGTAAATGAAGTGTGAATATGCTTCTGAATGCCAGAAGTTATCTTTTGGCTTTATAACTAATAAGTTCTTCTTTATTCAAATAATCTGGAAGTTATGTGACAAGCATCCTACATGTAAATACCTTGACTGTATACTTGCAGAAGATTAACTTAAATGTCTGCATAAATGCTGACACATTTCTGTTCCTTATCTTCATTTTCCCTTCCATTTTTCCTATGGATGCTCTTCATACTGATTCAAATTTCATTGTAAGCAGGTACCTTCTGGAATAAAAGAGAAATCATATTGGAAAACTAAAGATATAGGAAGCTTACTTACTAGGAAAGCAGTGTCAGAATAAGAAATTAATGAATTTTCTAAAACAGAAGACACTTCTCATAAGTCTTGCCTTTCAGATCTTTCTCCACCTTATCAGTCTTCCCCTGGAGATGCTCTAATAGTTTGGTGTTCTTCTTATATTGATGCACCAAAAACTGTAGACATCCTGCACGGATTTGCATTTGGGAGGGGGTTTAAGGTATGGCTGCAATTCCTTGGATCACAAACAGACCTGGCTGAATGATGAAGATGCTTTCTAGTCTTCCATCCCCACCCTAACCCCAGAATTACAGTTGCTATAGGGGTTACTTGCATGTTGCTGAAATCAGTCTCTTCAAAAAAGTGTTTTTTGCATTTTTGATGTACTACATTTTCTTCCACAGCAACTTTGGAAAGAAGAAGTCCGGAGATAGAACCTGCTTATCAGCTAGGAAAAACAAATTAGTTTTCTAAATAAAAGTTTTTCTAGCATTAGTCAGGTTCTCCAGAGGCTGTTTCCAATATTTCCCTTATGAGTTCAAAATACTGTATAGTGTAAGCCAAGTGGTTTTCAAAAGAGAAAGCAGTGACCAGTATGTGAAACCTGTGGCTGTCACTTGACTAATTTTTTATTCATGTGGCTGTCCAGTGCACTTCAGTTGACTTCAGCCACTCACACCATGGTTTCACAGAATTACTGACTGTTGAATGATTACAAATACTGAGCACTTAAACTCTCCAAAAATTTGAAATTGTCTTCTCACATTTTGGAGATGAGGTCATGGAAAATGAGAACTTTCAGGGTTTCTCATTTTTCTTTATCTCTTACAGATGTATTATGTATTCCAAACTAAATCAATGACCAAGTGTAATCCTAAGAGAATCTTCTTGACCTATTTTGGGAAATACTACTTATATGGGAATACAAACTATGTGCAAGAATTTAATTTTGCAGTTCAGGATGAAATTATCGTACTTGGAATGAATTAGACTTTGACGACAAACAGGTAGACTGTTAATGCCACTCAATTTTTGTGTAATCAAAACACAGCATTCCATCTCTGAAGCCCTAGGTAATCAGAATCTTTCTTTCTAGATACTGCACCTCTCAGGAGGCAGATGAGTCCTTAGGCTACCATCTAAACAAAAAGCAGCGAGCTTGAAACAAATTAGGCACAGAGGCCTGGGGGGAAAACATACTTTCTAGTCTAGTGGTTCTCAGAAATTCCTGTTGTGATCTTTTCTACAGTATCAAGCATGTTCAAAGTAAACTGCCATTTAAGAATTGTCCATTTTACCTTGCAAGGAGAAATAAGGTCTCCCAAGTAATACAGTAGAGAAGGAAGCAGTGACAAGTGTGTTAGTGTGGTACAACCTCTAAATCATATGTCCTGTCGAGCTTTCTCTAAAATCCTCTAACTTTGATTTCCACAGAATCATAGAAGGGTTTGGGTTGGAGGTGACCTTAAAGATCATCTAGTTCTGACCCCTGCCATGGATATGGACACCTTTCATTAAACCAGGTTGCTCAGGGCCCCATCCAACCTGATCTTGAACACTCCAAGGCATGCGGAGTCAACTACTTCTCCGGGCAACCTGTTCCAGTGACTCATCACTCTCACAGTAAATTTTTTCATAATGTCAAATATAAACCTACCCTTCTTCAGCTTAAGACCATTCCCTCTTGTCCTGTCACTCACTACATGTCCTTTTTAAAAGTCCCTCTTCTTTCTTGTACGCCCCCTTTAGGCACTGGAAGGTGTTCTAAGGTCTCTCTGAAGCATCTCTTCTCCAGGCTGAACAGCCCCAACTCTCCCAGACTGTCTTCAGAGGAGAGGTGCTCCAGCCCAGTGATCAGCTCAGTGCCCCTCTTCTGGACTTGCTCTAACAAGTACATGTCTTTCTTGTGTGGGATATCCCAGAGCTGGACGCAGCACTCCAGGTGGGGGCTCAAGAGAGCAGAGTAGAGAATCACCTCCCTCAGCCTGCTGATGCAGCCAGGGCACAGTTGGCTTTCTGGCCTGTGAGGGCATAGCCAAATCATGTTGAGCTTCTCACCCGTGAACACCTTCATGTCTTTCTTCCCAGAGCTAGTCTCAGTCTGTTCCCCACCCAGCCTTTCACTTGGCCTTGCTGAACGTCATTAGGTTTGCACAGGCTCACCTCTTAAGTTCGTCCATATCCCTCTGGATTTCACAAAGCTAGTTTAACATAATAATAGTGGCATACTACTCTAGCATTGAAATTGAAAGGATTTTAAGCTCAGTCAAATCAATTAAAAAGTTGTCAAATTTCCAAATTTCAGTGGAGTAAACGTAATCCTAAAATGAGAAAACTCACATCCACATTTGTTGGTATATAGACGAGGTAGGAAAAGTGTAGCTACATATTTCATCAGAATGAAAAAAGGGGGATTTTTCCCAGTATTGGTGATGGGATGTTTACGCTGGTTGCTTAAAAACCAAAGCAAAGAAAGCAACCCAACAAAACCCCAAACCAACCAATTAAACAAACAAACAACAAAAAAACCCAAACAAACCACCAAAGCACCAAACCCTCCAATAATAAAAAAACCCCCTTAACCAAACAAAAAACCCAAACCCACAAATCCAAGGAAAAACAAAAACCCAAAAAGTCACTTGACTCCATGGATGTTCCTTCATGCCAACAACCTTGAATGATAGATCCTTTCCTTATATCTTGGGAAGAGCTTTTATTTCATTATGGGGCCCAGTAACAATCTGCCACTGATCATTAGAGAGTGGAGGCCCATAGCAGGATAACACACTGAATATGCACAAGGACCAATGTACTCATGCCTGGTACCAGACACTGGTACTTGCATGGAATCATCTGGTCTATGCTGTTTCTTCAAAACCTTCATCAAAAATTGTTCACGCTCTTACCTGGATAGGAATTCTAGTCCTGGAAGATGTTTTGCTGTTACAGTAGATAAGATATGTCTGCCATGCCAAGAGTTAAAAAATGAAAAATACTTGGAATATAGCTTTCTGTATTATGTGAGTGTGAGCAAAGCCAGGCCCTCTTGAAGGCTTTATGTATTTAGTTGCTCTTATTTTCAATTAGAGAGAGACCTAGAAGGGCAACAGAGGTGCCTGGTGGTATCTGGTAGAGGATTAAACCATCTGGCCTGACCTGGTGAAGTCCACTACTGCAGCAATATCAAAACAGTTGGAATGCACCATCTTCAGAATAGAAATAAAATGTGCACTCAAGGGTGGAATCTCAGCTAATTATGTCTATTCACATATGGATGATGTAGCTGAAGCTGTTGACTGCCTCACCAGTGTGGCAAACAGGAACAAAAACCAAAAATAGCAAAATAGATTTGAAATGTGAAGGACTCTATTGCAATAAAGTGCTCCTCCCTAATGACTTCACTGCACAATAATATGTATGTAACTGATTTTTTTTAAGTCAGTTGAAATATTGTGGGTAGCAGGTACAATTTTTTGTGTCCTATTGTGATGATGAGGTAATAGACTAAAATGGAGTTAATATTGCCTAAATGTGCTAGAGTTAATATTTACATACACAAATCAGTGGATTGTAGACTGCTATATGTATTTTACTACAGAAATAGATGCATATAAAATTTGCAGCTTTGTTTTCAGGCTTCTGTTGTTCAACTAGTCCTATGAATATTTATAGTAAGCATAACATCAAAGCAAATTACAAAATAGCTGAGAAAATGCATAAAAAGTCCTTCACATTCACCTTTTAGTAAGGTAAATCCTGTAAATCCTCTTAATGACCTGCAGTAATTCAGGCACTTTTTAATGCAAGAAGCATACTATAACAGCGGGACCTTGTAATTTTCCTATTGAAAATAATTCCAGATTTCATAGAAGATGAGATTATCTATCACACTGTCTAATTGTATCTTAAAAACCTTCAGCTATGGGAGCTCTACCATACCTCTAGGGAGGTTGTTTCTGTAGATGATTATTCTTTTTGTAAAAATTTCTTTCTTATGTTGAGATGAAACCTTTCCTGATTCGTACTGTAGTTCCTTGTCTTCTTCATGTGGCTCCCTGCAAAGAGAGTGTCTCTATCCTCTTTGTGGCTGCCCCTTAAACACCCAAATACCATGAAAAACACCCCCAAGCCTTTTCTTCTTCAAGGAGATAAGACCAAACTCCTTCAGTCTTTCCTCACAGCAGTATTCTCTAGCCCATTATTCATCTTGGTGCCCCTCCTTTGGACCGTCTCTAGTCTGTTCACACCATTCTTTAAAAGTGGGGACCAGAACTGGACATAATACTCCAGGTGCACCCTGAAAAGCACTGAGTAGATTGAGATGACTACATGTCTATCAGTGCTAGCAATGCTCCTGAGAATGCAGCCAAGGATCCAATTTGCCTTTGTTGCTGCAGCAGAACTGCGCTAATTTACATTCAATTTTTTGTCTACCAAGACCCTCAGGTGCCTTACAGCAAGGCTTCTCCCCAGCCACACAAGCCCCAGCCTGCACTGGGCTCTTTGGTTAGTCTGACCCAGCTGCAGAACTTGATAGTGACCTCTACCAGTCATCACGGACATCCCCTGGGCTTCAACACTATTCAAATATTACAGTCAGTGGGTATGCAACAGTGTCAGCCACTTCTCCTAACTCACTGGGGTGCGTTCCCTCTGGACCCATAGATTTATGTGGAATAAAATCTTGCAAGAAGCTGAAGACCAGCCCTTCTTCCACTGCTGGTGGGTTGACATGTGCTGTCTTACCTACTTGATCTTGTGGACTCCATCTATGCCACTAAAGACAGCAGAACAGAAAATACCTGAAACCTCTGCTCTGTCACATTATTTAGTAACTAAGTTCTCTGCCTTGTTTAGTAATGGGTATATGTCTTCCCTGTGCTTCTGCTTACTGTTCCTGTTTTCCTTGAACTTAACAACTTTTACCAGTTTTAGTTCAACTTCAGGTTTATAAGCCACTTTTAAGGGCTACTATGCAGGGCTTTTTTGTGTGTTAAGCAATGGATAGTATTTACATTCCTAGATAATCAGTGACTTACTACAGAGCTAAATTATTGAATGCTGAATCATTCTCTGAATATGTTAAGCATCAAACTGAATCTTTTTATGCTAAATTGGAACCAAAATCACAACTCCTTGAAATATTTTTCAAAAACTGTCTAATGTTCTGATGTTTAAAATGTCACAGCAAATGAAAGAGAATTTCAGAAGAATACTGTCATTATGGAAAGCAAAATAAAGTTTTCTTTTGGGATATAAGACGTTTTAGATTTAATATTTTTTTAACTGATCTGCATTGGTCTTTATTTTAATATTTTACTTGTTTATGCTTGGCAGTCTCAGTTCCCACTGAAGCGGAAATAAGTAAAAGGAGAACCTCCTTTATCTAGCTCAACCTGTGAAATGAAGTCCTTGGAGAAGTACAGATGTACTACACTTCTTGAACAAATAGGCAAATGTCTACTCATTATTAATGCCAAGTAATGAAAAAACAAACTACCTGCTTTCTTTCAAACCTTGAGGAATGTTATTTGTAAGACAAACCTAAAATCAATTTCCCTCATGCCTCCTATTTTCCGTTGTGTCTATTAAAAATCCACAGTGGGTCAGACTGGCTGTGGGACTGTCAGACAGTGCTGTTGGCTGCAGTACAGTTCCTTCAGTTCACAGTGACACACCTCCTAAGCCTTCAAACTTGTTTCCTTGGTTGCACATCCCTTCTTCATAGAGAGGGCTTCAGAAATTTCTTTATAAAACATAGTCCTTCAGATTTATTTGTTTTGGATTTTCTGTCTGTTAGTGAAATCAACTGGAGATATTACTCAGATTTCAGTTGCCTATCTTCCTTTCTTTTCCTTTTTCCTCCTGAAATTGGATTTCTTTCAGAATGTATGTGAAGAAAATTTTTCTCACGCTGATCTTATTTGTACTCTGTTCCTCCTTTATCTGTTATTTCTCCTATATCTGTTACCACACCAAGGAAAGTATATGAGAAAAATGCTTTAAAGAAATTCAGTCTTGATGTTTACATGAAGTTTTATACCAGTTTTCCAGGCAGTCGTTCAGACCACAGAAGTAAGATAATTGACTATGCTTGAGAGTTTTGTAACACTTATAAGAACAAAATATGCAATACTACTTCTGTTTATAGCCAAAAGAGGACCAATCTTTTTAAAATAGATAAAACTAACTTTCATATGCTCTACTGAGAGGAAACCTGTGAGGAAAGGTTGCAATTTTAAGTCAAAGCCAGCTCACACACAAAAACTCCTGCTGAGTTGGTTAACATGAAGTCACTTCAGACTGCAAACAGCAGGACAGAGATATTTGAAATATTTGAATATTCCAATGAGATATTTGAAAGTGCATTGAAACCGGATCTTGACTCAGTGATTCCTGCCTACAACTGAATGGGCAGCAGCTGGGGTTCAAGGTAGCAAAAGAAAAGAGAAAAGCATTTAAAAGCACCATAACATTATTTTCATTGAATATGCTCCAAATCTTCAAGACTGTGGTCGTGTTTTACCTCTCAGAAAGGTGTTACTGTATTATTCAGAACATGAATTTCATGTACACATTCCTGTTAGAGTTTCTAAATCCTTGTATTAAAAGAATTTTACTTATCTATCAGCAATAGAAACTACCTGAAATATTTTTCTGTAAGCAATTTCAAAACTATTACATGCTTTCATTTTATTTGCATATTTAATATTGTTTCTTGGAATGATTTCAGGATATAATTTTTTTGGTGAAGGCTGCACTACACAAGTCTCTGCCATTATTTCAGTTTAACAGCCAATAAACTCTCAACAACTGATCAAAAGGAAGGATCATTGTTGAGTTCTTCAGCAAAACTAATGTATCACTCACAACATGGAAAAGATAAAGAGGGAGAAGCTTGCCAAGCCCAGCAGGCCTAATTTCATTGTAAATTGAAGATCCATTTGCTTAGATTACCTTCTGTAAGACTATTTCAAAACAGTCCAGGTGTCTCATGGATTTTTTCATGATTCAAAACATAGTTTCCATTATTTAAAGAGACAGTTGATAAAATACTACATCTGCAGGCCTGACACATAGCAGAAAAGAGAGAGAGGGAGCCCCTTTTGTTATCAGTACAAACAACATGTATTATCACATAAAGTTATGTGGTTCAAACACTGATTAAATCTCTTGATGTATTTCAATGTAAGTATCTATAATACTCTTTGAAACCTGCTTTCAATATTATTTTTAATATGAACTATCAGTATCTACTTCACCTCCCTTGCCTCCTCCCAAATTCTGTGTACAACTTTACTCTTTCTTGATGTATTTGAGGGTTGAAAAAATAATGGAATCATAGAATATTCTGAGTTTGAAGGGACCCACAAGGATAATCAAAATCCAACTCCTGGCCCTTTCATGGGACAGCTGAAGTACCCCACCATGTCCCTGAGAGCATTGTTCAAATGCTTCTTGAGATCTGTCAGACTTGGTGTTGTGACCACTTCACTCAGGAGCTGTTCTAGTGCCCAAACATCCTCCGGGCGAAGAACCTTTTCCTAATATCCAACCTAAACCTCCCCTGACACCATTCCCTCAGGTCCTGTCACTGGTCACCAAAGAGAAGAGATCAGTGTCTGCCCCTTCTCTTCCCCTCACGAGGAAGTTGTAACTGCAGTGAGGTCTGCCCTCAGTCTCCTCCAGGCCAAACAGACCAAGTGACCTCAGCTGCTCTTTGTATGGCTTCCCCTCTAGACCCTTTAGACCCTTCAACATCTTTGTAGCTCTGCTTTGGACAATTTCTAATAATGTTATATATTTTTTATGGTTTTAAATCTTTCTTACATTGTGGCACTCAAAAGCATGCACAGCACCCAAAGCCAGGCCATCCCAGCTCAGAGCAGAGCAGGACAATCCCTTCCCTTGCCCAGCTGTGATGCTGTGCCTGATGCCCCCCAGGACAGGGTTGGCCCTCCTGGCTGCCAGGGCACTGCTGGCTCGTCTTCAACTTGCATGGCCCAGGACATCCAGGTCCCTTTCCATAGCATTGCTTTCCAGGGTCATTAGGCAGGCTGTATGTAGATATTACTAGTAGATAGCCAGTACTGTTGGCAGCTACTAGTACTGGGGAGAAGTAGCAAATAAACGGAGTAGTTTGTTTTGGTTTGGTTTATTTTTAATCATGATTATCTATTACTTTTATGTGGTTTGTATTCATGTCTGGAAGCCAACAACATCTTTTTTATGTTTTTGGGTAATTCAAATTGCCAAGGTGACTTCGGAAGGAAAAAAGTACTTTGTAAATCTGAAGTGTTCAATAATGGTTTGCCAAAATATAAGGAATTCTTTCAGTCTAAAGCAAGGCATTAACTTCAGTATTTTAAATTTAAGTTTTGAAAAGCTATTTTTATCAAAAACATATTTTGCAACACCTTTCTGTCTGACTGACATGATTTTGAAAACTTACCTATCTTTGAAAATATGGGTGGCTCAGATCTAAAGTCTGATTCTAATATAAGTAAATCCTTGTTATTTCTTACTCTTACTTACTTTGAGGTGGACTTTGTTTACATTTCAGAATTAAAATTCTTACTCAGACAAACTGGAGAGCATAGAAGAGTTAGCAGTTTTGTGTGTTCCTCAATCTGGGCTTTTAATTTTGTAAATCTTAACTAAATGCCCAGGCAACTCAGTTAAAAAGTTTAGACACATCAGTAAAGAACTGAAAATTGTGGAATAAGACCTGTTTGCCGTTTTCCTAAAATATTTCTCTTATGTTCACTACAGCAGCAAGAACATCCTTGTATAACAATAATTTTTAGGGAAAATCAAATCCAATTTTAATTACTGTTATATTAATTTACATTTTAATCAAATGAGAATTAAAAGATTTTTAAGTATTTCCTTTTCTAAATTACCTTCTTAAAATAAAGGAAATCTCCTTTTGAGGTTCTACCACTAGCTATTCAAGGGTTTTCTGGTTTAGAAGTTGTTTCACACTTAGTGCTTTGTCGGCTGGTAATGTGCTGGAGAGGCTTTCTATAGGTACAGGAAACACTTTGAATGTGAATATGTGGGATTTCTGTTTTGGTGAGATATGCAGTTCTATAGATCAATTATAAGTGCAAAAATTAGCATGTAGATTTTTATGTAGTTGTATGTTTATGTATTTTTATGCAGTGTAAATATGGTACTTAGAGGATTTTCTTTTGCCTGAGTAACTGAACTTTCTTGGCTTATTCTGCAAGATAACCTTTCAGTGAAAAGTCAAAGGTAGCTCTGACCTGTGTGAAAGGGCATAGAGCAACTAAGTTCCTGATGCTTAATAGGGAACAAAACATTTTGAAAAGGAAACGTGAAATAATGGTTTGTTGAAGCAGACACAGTTGAATCTGGATAGTTTTACCCAGTCATATTTTTAAATAACTAATCAGAGAAGACAAGGTAGAGCACCTATTTACTGATGGGATTGGTGTGTGCATTGACAGAGTTGTTTTGTCTTGCAAAAGAGCTGAAGGTACTGAGGGCAGAATGAAAAGTAGCACAGAAACTAGTTTGGATTGCTGGATAGCAGGTAATAGAACAGAGTTGTCATCTGATACCTCACTATTATCAACTTCAAACAAAGCTTTTCTTAGCCACCCATGTGTTGGTCTGGTGGCTCAGCCGAGGTAAGTTAACTCTTGAAGTATGAAATTGAGGATAGCAGCAGCACTGTTCTGCTGTAAGGGCAGACTCACTCTGCTTTGTTTAGTCTCCATACGTGGCTTTATTAATACTTTATAATAAGTTAGCAGGAAAGGAGCTGGTCAATAAAGATTGTAGTTATAACTCATGGATTTTTTTTCACAGTCATAATACTATATTCATAAGTTTCAATGTTTGGGAAGAATTGGTGAGTTATTCCTCATTTCATTTGCTTAGAGATGAAAGCAAATGTAAGCCTATGTACAAATACACACATCAACATTTTAGAAGCAGTTATACGAGAATTACTCTGCTCACTATATATATATATATATAGCAAACAGAGTAATTCTGAACACAACTGTGTCTTCTTATTTGAAAATAATTTTTAAAAGCTGAAAAATTTGACACCAAATATAGCTTAGGCTAAGCAAGCCAATTGATCTTTCCTATTACTTTAAAATTCACACCTGAATGTTCTATTTCTTGAACCTCACAGGGCTTAATTTCTTCCTTTTAGTGAATGATTAAATTGTAAATATTTCAAGTAGGGCATTAAAACTGAGACTTGTAACAAGCTTAATTGTTTAATTTGAGATAACTTAGCTTATTAGATAATGCTTATATAGTTCACAGTCCATTCTATTGCTGCTAGCCATCAGGCATATGTTTCTGATAAACATTTTTCATATGAAATTGCTTCACTAGCAGGAAGGGTTATACTTCATAGTATTTGCTATGAAATGTTACTAACAAAAATAAGGAGCAACTACATGTTGATCCTCAATAATTTGTTGAAAAATCTAATGTTCCCTCTTCACTGTAAATCAATATACTTTCTTAGGTCCTCTGTGTGTGTATGAGTAAAGCTGTTTAGATGAAGCATTCATTAACTAATACTGAGCATTAGTTTGCATAATCTTTGTTTCAGAAGATTTAGCATGCCTTTCTACATCCTGAATTCCTAGTCTTGATTCACTCACAGTGGAAAGTATTGGAGATATCCTTGCAGGCTATAATTATACATCTCCTGTCCTATCTTCCACATTCCTTGCCCACTCTTTCTTTTCTACACATAAAGTGGTTGTAGTCAAGACTAAAGACAAAGAAAACCACCTTCCCTCCTTCCTGAGTGCAAATGATGTTTCAATAGGTGTAGAGCATAGTTAGTGGCTCTCAGCAGAAAACAAAATTGTTCCTTCAGACCTAAGATCTTTGAAAATGAGTGAAAAAGCTGGAAGCATCTCTTACAGCTTTTATACTATGCACTGTAGTTTATAGTAGGAATGATGGTACTGTTCCAGAAAGCGAAGTTCTGGTTCTTGCTACAGCTTGCTACTTGGAAAAATGAATATCACCAAATTAGTAGATTGGGTAGCGGAAAGACATAGAAAGGTGGTTCTCCTCAGGAGAAAATCCTAACCTAGATCTGAACTAGTAAAAAGGAGATAACTAGGTGTATGACAGAAAAGGTCACATCTCTTCTTTCCAAAAAACAGTGGAAGACGAGAGAAGAAAGTGTGAACAGGAAATAATCCTAGATTCCCAAATTCCAGAGGAATGAAGGATGATGCAAAGAAATAAAAGTAAACACCTCATGATTTAATCAAAATCTCTGTTCAGTTTATGCCAGGCAAGCTAAGGAGTAGATATGAGACCCTCTGAGCAAGCCATACTTCTAGTATGGCTTTGAAAAAGCGGTAAGAATAGTAAAAATATTCAGATAATCTTCAGAGACATTCAATAAGGTGCTTCATTTAAGAATGTTGTAAAAGTGGTAATTTTCACATTCACACAAAAAGGGTAATTTTACTCTCTGAAAGCTGTCATCAAGATTTTTTGTTGAAACCAACAAAATATCATATAACAATTTATTGAAGTATGTTAAAATTTGCATAGAAGTTTGAGTCCAACTTCTTATTTGCTACACTCTCTCTTAGGATAAAGCTTGAATTTAATGATTTCACCAATATATACAATCTCTATATCAACTCCCTAATATGACATGACAGCACACCGGTAACATTCCTTGGAGAGAAATGCTAGAGAGTATTAAAGGATTTAAAAAATAAAATGATTGACTCAAGTTGACAGACCAGTTATTTTTAAAACAGCTTCAGATAAATTTTAAAATGCAACTGATGGCCTTGCTGCCAAAATCTGTCCTGTGTTAGTTATTTCAGGAATACAGGTTGTTTGGTTTCTTTTCTTTATCAAGGCATTTTATTCTTAAATTTTCCGTTTTGTTCACAACTGAGCTTGTTATATTTCTGACCGCACCTGAGTCAGTATCTTCAAGGAGTAATCTAGACTTAAAAATTATGTAATTTTTGTCAAGGTTCGAATTTACAGACAGAGATTTCTATATGGCTGATTGTACTTTTGTTTTTTTGTCTAGGTTTTGTTTGGTTGGTTTTGATACCTTGGACTGGCTACCTAGATGGGAAGCTAGACAGAGTTGGAGAATAAAGTGAGTATTTATTAAAGGCCTTTAACAGACACACTTTGGGCAATGCAGGAACCTCACAGAGGCTACACCCAAGATGGGCAGCGGTCACAGGTTTTTCAGACAGATATCAGTTTTGTCTATTTGCTTATCTATATCTATATTGCATAATTGTCCAATTACAGATTCAGGAAATTAAGTCACATTCCCCCAGTTTGTGCCTCCCCAGTTTACTTCTGTTTATATTTTTCTGGGCCAGGCTGTGATGGTGTTCTTGATTCTCAGGCCTGGAAGGATGGTTTTGGCTGACCAAGCTGAGAAGAAAGCTTACTAACACTTAATATGAAGTTCAGAGTTATACACCAATCCAGTACAGGATCTGAAAAATATAACATCTAGAATTTTAAGGCATCAGTTTTGCTGGTTTGGTTGTTTTTTGATGATGTTGGGTTGTTGTGGTTTTTTTTCCCAGAAACCCAAGAGACTGAATGAATGAAAAATCCTGCTTACCAAAAAAAATTTTGAAATAAAGTCACTGTTGTGGTCACTGCAGGTGATTTCATTAAAAAATGTGGCTAATTTGATTGGCCAACCTATGAAGAGATACATGTTAATTTGTTTGTGATATTATTTATGGCAAATAATTTTCCTGCATTTTAATGATGCTTTTTAATCATTAGTTATACTCTGCCTTGAAATAGGCAGTTTTTGCCTCTGGAGTCTTGTCCTTTCCCTTTAATGTTTTCCTGCAGTTGTAAATGGCCAAATGTGTTCCAAGGACTATCAGAAACTGTTTGGGTTTTTTTTATTATCTTTATATAGTACACTGTAAGATGAAGTCCTTGTTCACATTTATTTACTCTTCTTACTACAAATAATAGGGGAAAAAAAGAAGATGTTTCAGATAGCTGTCTTTCCAAAAAATGGCAGATCAGTAACTGGACACTTTCAGTTGTCTTAAATGCAAATTCTTTTCTGTTATTTTTCTGTGTGAGATATTACTGTAAAATATCTAACATGAGTGTGGAAAAGAAGTGTGTCTGAGAAAAAAATAAATTAAAGGCAACCTTTTTCTATACATCCGTATTATAAACTCCTTGTAATGTCCTGAGCACCTTTTTCCTGCTACAATTTTTTTAAGCTTCTGCTTTTACTAAGTCTTGTGTTTGAAATGTTTGCTGTCATATTACCATCATTCTAGCACAGGTGAACTCTGTGGGAATGGAGACTAAGAAGCTTTCCTTTTTCCAAACTACATGTGGCATTTTGGTTGCCTGCAGACATCAAAGGAACAAGGAATGACACTGATGGCTTTAGCAGGCAGCTGGGTGCAGCTGGGTACACCTCTCCTGGCTTTGCCCTTCTGATCAAGGACTCTGCTTGGCTGCTGCTACTCTGAAAAGGTTTCTGTTTCTGCTGCTCCTCTTCTTCTCTCACTAAGTACCTTTGCCAGCCCTGTGAGAACCCGTCCCTTCACCATTTTTAGCTAAGAAGCTGCAGGGACAATGTTGTTACATGAAGGCTTCACAGCAGCACAGGCTGTTTGGAAATTCTGCTAGTTTTTCACCTGGCACTATATAATAGCTCCAGGGTGTTTGAAGCAAACCTAAATGGAAGTCTAGTTTTCCTTCCCTTTTGTAGTCCAGACTTTCAGTTTTCAGTCATATAGAGTAAGATCTGGCCCATTGCATAATTATCGGAATTTTCAGATGTACACCTAAATTGTCTCTATGCCATGAGTCTGACCTATACAAAAATATACACGTGTGCTTATGCACAGCTGGAAATCAGGTAACTGGCTCAACAAACATGAAGGCATCACCTCAAAAAACTCCCTTTTCTTCTCTTTGTGTCATGCTATATCTTTCACTGTATTTAAAGAAGGAAGATGCATCTCAGTGTTTTGCAAAGGTGGACTCAACTGAACAAGCAGAAATGGGGTACACATTTTACACCAACACACCAATACTGTGCATGGTTGTGTGATGAAAATGAAAAATCAAAGGTAGCTTCTATCAGTGTTGTTATTGTTACTTGCAGTTTGCCATGCTATATGTAGGTCAGAAAAAAACAAAAGGTATCCTAGCATTTAAGATGGCTCTCACGATGACGTGTGTCCTGTAGTTACTGAAAACACCTTAGTATCAAAGCAATGCTCATATCTTTGCTGTGGAAAACAGCTAGCTCAGTGTCTAATGTTCTTGCAGCTCACAGCATCACAGACTAATCTGCCCGTGTTTGGTTTTTTTGGTGGCTGTTTCGGTGGGTTTTGGGTTTTAGAGTTTTTTCCCAAAAAGCTACAAAATGCCTTGCTAGTATAAAGACAGCAGATATTCCTCTACTCATTTTGGCACAGTAGACAGGACAGTAAAAGTCTGTGTTCCAGCAGTATTCTTTTTCATAGCAGTTTATTCTGGCTTACTTTTGGACAATGGTTCAGAGCAATCTTGGAGGTCTTATTTCAGTATGACTGGATTTGTATGTCATGTTTGGAAAAAAATCAGCATTCTTCTGTCTCCCAGTAGAGAGTCCTAATTATTTTATTCTGCATAAAGAGCAGAAGCAGAGTATAGGTAATGAATCATTTGGCATCCCAAACTACTGCCTGCCACTGTCCATTATCTTTGTAATGACCCTAGATTCCTCTTGCCTCTGACATACACTTTTTGGACTTCATAGCCACCAAAGATGATATATTTCGTCCTTTGGCAGGTACTGCTTTCTCTTACCCCTGTCTTTTTCACACACCAAACTAGTTCTTCAAAGATATTGAAATAACTAGTGACACATCTTTTTATAGGAGAGCTGCAATTCTTTTTCATGCTAAAAATCTTCCTTTAGAAGTAGCGTATTTATGATTTAGTTCTTCCCTTAACTGAAATCCCCGTGAAACCTTGCTTAAATCCTACTGAACTTGTTATTACTGTAGCTCTCAGTGTTTTGGGATTTCTTATATGATAGTCTTGGATTCAAAAAAGTGCAGAATGGGAAGGAAAATTTTATTTGGATTCTAATTGGAACTTTTTTTTTGTCAGCCATTCTGAAAGATGAGCTGCTTCCAGCTTTAGTTGCTGTGCTTCCAGCTTTAGTTGCTGAAATTGAAAATTGCTGTGGAGATAATAAAAACTCCCTTTTTTTTTTTTTTTTTTTTTTTTTTTTTTAACCCAATATTTAATGTTCATCAGTTAGGGAATCTGTTATTTTAACAAAAAACTTTTTTCCTGGGGACTCTTCTTGAAGGTCAGTCTGGTCATGTGTCAGACCTCATGTGTCTAGAAAACACTGAATCAGCATGGAAATCTATCATTCTGCTGAAAAATAACACAACTGAAGAACTCTATGAAATAGTGCTATTGTTCACCAAAGATTTTTTTTTTGCCAGTGTTCTCTTACCTTTCCTATAATGATTTCTTTTCATCATTATGGGAAACAACCATTATAATTTGCTAGTTCTTATCTCACTTCTTAACTGCCCTAATCTTGATGGGAATATAGTCATATGCTTGTCTGACCCATCTTCTTCTTCCAGTTTGAAAAAGCTATATCTAATTTATGACTCACTGAATATGTTAAATATTGTGTTTTTAAAACTATGTTCATGATTACTGCATTGGACATGTCTGGATACAAACATTTCACTTTTGATAGAAATGACAACATCTCATGAATAAAATTGTTTGAGATCACTCAGTTAGAAACTTTTAAATATGAAATGTGTCCAATTTTAGTAAAAATAATAAGCTGTGGTGGGGAAGCAGAAATAGTATTCATGGCAACTTTTAGCCATTAGGGGTGTTTTTAGTATTCTATCAATCTAGAAGAACATGAACACTGAGAACACTAATACTGATAACTGTTCCACGTTTGACTTTTGAAGCTGACTTTACTGACTTATGATGTGTTGTTTCATCAAATAGAAAACTATTGAAGAGTTCTATATGTTTACACTGCTCTGTCCTAAGTTAGGAATACAGATAATTTGTTACTGGCTTGTGCTTAAACCGCTCACTCTGAGAAATGCTTCATCTCTTCCCACCTCCACGAAACTCCAACGAAACAATGAGTGTGGAGAGATATGAGTGACAAGGGATTATGAATGTTAGAGACTTAATTAAATCAGAAATGCTTCAGCAAGGTTCAGGCTGGTAAACTTGTATCTTCCTTTGCTGAACTAAGATAGGAAAAATTATTTTGGTTGCCTAGCAACTACATTGCACAAACTAAATCAGTGGAGAATCTATGGGTTTGATAAGGAAATTAAAAATGGTCATTTTGTGTGAAGAGAATAAAAATTCTTCAGAACTTTTAGTCAGCTGAAAAATTAGTTGCATGATATTACAAAGTAAAATGGCAATGGATCTGGGAATATTTGTGGGAAATTGTAAATAGTCAATATTTTTTAACATCTTGGTATTAATGGTGAATTGGCTTGCAATAACAGTGTACTAAGTGCATTCAAAGCACACATTGTTTGTCTATGGAGGAAAGGCAAAGACTGAGAATCTTGGTGAGAAAAAAATATTTTAGAAGATCTTGTTTGCATTTCTAGTGTATAAGTGCATTTGTACACTCATGGCATATTAGTTTAGCAGTTTTTTGGAAATTTAGTCTTAAATAGAGAAGGAAGTGGAAAATGCTAGAGAATTCACATTTTCAAATATCATCTTCAGAGGACTATATTGCAGCAGCCTAATTCTGTTAATTGTTGAGCACAGACCTGCAGCAAACTTGCTGCCTGCCTGAGTTCCGGAGTGGTTCCCTATGTCCTTCAGAAAGAAGGTGCAAGGAGCTCTTTGCATCAAGCTGTGACGTAAAGAATATTACATTAATATAATGTTTAAAACTGATATTGCATCTGCCACAGGTGTCTCTCTTCCACTTCTTTTCATTCAGAAAACAGAACTTTGTTACCATAAAAAATGCTTTTACCAACCAGGATGAATAAGGAAGGTTTCCTAGTTAGGGCACCTGCAGCACCCAATAACAAGGGTTGCAGGGCTTCTGTGGTGTGTCAGTCTCTGTAATGGTAACAGGTGGCCAGTGAGCCTGAGCATGTGGAACCTGTTTTCTGCCTTCCAGATTCAAACTGCTTGTGGGGATAAACTGAAATACTGCTTCAAGAGCCATTATACCACAACTCTTCCAAGTCTTCTAGTGAAAATTGATTTTTTTCAAAGTTGCTGTACATATAACACTGTTTAATTTAAAACAACAACAACAAACAAAAGCAAAACAAAACAAAAAAACCCAACTCCAAAAAAAAAAAAAAGAAAAAAAAAGAAAAAAAGAAAAAAAGAAAAAAAGAAAAAAAGAAAAAAAGAAAAAAAAAAAGAAAAAAAAAAGAAAAGAAAAAAAGAAAAAAAAAGAAAAGAAAAAAAAGTCCCCCAAAAACCTACTACTGACTTTATAGGTATTTTTTCACTTCAGAAAAGTTTGACTTGTGTCCTGTAACCAGGTAAGGCTGAATTTACCCTGTGATGTGGGCAAAAAGCTCATTGTTCTAGTCCTGTCTAGAATAAACATATTTCAATATTTCATATAACATATTATATTTCATATAACAATATTTCATACAACCCTAACACAATAAGAAGATAGCATATTTCTTTGCATGACAACATCTTCTCTGTGTTATATTGCAGCCTGTTGCTCCTACAACCATTTCAGAAGTCACAGTTGCTTGTGAAGGACCTATTAGGGTTGAATCCTAGTGTCAGTGTTTGTAGAGGCACGCAGAAATACATGTAGTTATAGAGTGAAGTTCAGAATCAGGCATATAGGGCTTAGATTATGATAGGACAAAAGATGACTCCTGGCCATATGAGAATTTTGGTGTACAGTTTGCTTCTGGAAATTTGTTGCAGTCTTTTCTATCTGTGTTTGTTTTGCAATTTAAGATTTAGTTAAAAAAATAAAAGAATTTTAGAGTTGGATTTTAGAGATTATGTGATCTGACAACAGTCAACACAAAGCAGCTCAGCTAGCCTCCTTTATGTTCAATGTAAAGAGCTATTATTGCAAAGCTGTGTCTATATAACATTTTATTTTTAAATTGAGAAATATTCCCCTTTATTACCCGCTATGATGTCTGGAGCAGCTACAGTGTACTCATAATGACTTTCATGTTTCAGACAGTGGATGTCAGTAATATTAATAGCTAGCTGGATCATGCAATTAAGAGAGTTCCTAAAATGCTTTAGGGACCTTTGGTGAAGGTACTTGAATCCTTGAGGATTCCTAGTCAGAAGTAAAACACAAATATTTTTACTTTGCAACATTTATTTGTTTTCAAAGCATGAGAGACTGTTATTCTTTATCTTAAACTAAATTTCAATTTAAAGTAGCAATCCTTCCAAGAAAATAAGTATTTCAAATAGATGTGCAGTTCAAAAGCTGATAAAAAGCAAAGTCGCAGTAGGCTGCTCCTAGTATTTTTCAGTTAATTTTTCTTTTCTTTTTTTGAAATCTTCATGGATGAAGATGCCACAGGTTTTCTGAGCACCTCTTTCAGTATTTAACTTCTCTCCTTGCAAGGAATAACTTTCTTTCAGCACGTTTCAACTTTCAGTCATTTACTACAACATAATCATTTGGATAGACATGTCGGGTTCAAGCAGAACATTCTTATTTTTCACAGCAGATATGCAGTGGATCTATCAATACTGTTTTAGATTACATATAACAAATTAGATGCTTTGTGCTGTCTATGCAACTGCATTTTAAAATCTCAATTTTCCACTTTTTCAGGGAATGTTATCTTTGGATGGAAATTTGTTCTTAAACTGCCTTTCTACTCTAAACAAAATCAAACATTCTACATTTTAAGACTCTGGGTTCCCCATCTCTTCCTTCTATTCCTCACCCAGCAATTCCATCTCTGAATGCAGCAGGGGCAGGCCCAGTGCCTTTTTAGACTTATTACAAAACTAGTTTGAAAACCTTTAATTACAAGAACAGGTATACATAAATTATGAGAACTATGTAAAGTGGCTCATTCGTGGGGGTGCTATTGCTGGCTGGCAGATCCCCCAGGCCAATTTATAGAAGTTTGTGGGTCCTCCAAACAGCTGGCTGAAGCATGGATTCAGGCTTGGAA
>JBBMKD010000102.1:76511713-76528770 GCA_037834095.1 Argya squamiceps | reverse complement strand
GGAATCGTGCTCTCTCTTGGGTTAGGAAGATGTTTATTCAGTGCAGTCCATTTGGAAGAGGCTTTGCCAGAGACTCTTCTCAGCATGGAGAAAGCATGGAGAGAGAGTGGAGAGAGAGAGAGAGACCGCGCCTGTGCGTCCTCTTTTCCAGGTCGGGGCCTGGGTGGGGAAACACTCTGACCCAATGGGGAAGGAAAGGGGGCAGGGTTACACCAGGAGGAACCAGGTACATCAGGGATAGGAATGGGGGGGGGTGAAAGGAACATACCATTACAGACAAATAACAAAATACAGTATAAATTCAAAAACCTGAAACTCACGCTGCTACAGAACTACACCTCTGTCTTTTCAGGATAAGTATCTGAAAACTGAAGTTCACTAAAGCTGGAAAATATATTTGCAATTCTTTCAATGAGCAAGGTGATTATTGAAGTGGAAGTTTATACCAGATTAGGAAACGCTCTGAAAAATTATCCATCAATATTCAAGGGAAGTGGATAATTAGTGGCAGCCTGCAGGAACATTTAGACAGCTACAGAAAAAAACCAAAACAGTCACGTGGAAAAAAGTGTACTAAACTTAAAGTAGACTAGAGCAACAGGACCTGAAATTTTGCGTACTTCTTGTGGAGATCTATGTCCTATTGCTGAAGTTAAAATTAACTTACAATTTGAAACATGTGACCCACCAGGAAAGGTTCAGGGAGCTGAGATTATTTAGCCTAGAGTGTAAAAGGGAAGTAGGCTGCAAAGGAAATAATAGAAGCCTTCCAGTCCTTATGGAGGGTTATGAGAAGATGCAGTCAGGCTCTTTAGATATGTGCATGACAGGACCACATGGGATAATAGAGATAAATTGAAAGAGACAGAAAATCCAGTTTAAGAGCTGGGAGGAGTGGGCATGACAAGAAGACAGACAAGTGTTGGACTAGACTTCCCAGAAATGATGCAGAATATCTATACTGGAGGTTTTCAAGACCAGACTTTATAAAGCCTTGAGCAACCTGGTCTGACCTCAGAGGCTTAGTTGGATTAGAGAGCTCCTGAGGCTTGTCCAGCCTGAATGACTTTGCAATTCATTATTGATTCTATCTTTAGTTTTGCCTGCTAAAAAATAATCGATTCTTTTTTTTTTTAGAAATGCAAATGCTTAGTATGAGTTCTGATATTTTTCATATGGGATTTAGTTGACTTACAGGGCTGAGGAACTGCACAAATGTACAGCTCTCACCTAAAAGTACTACAGTATAGTTTTGCTGACCCAGGCATTCAGACATAGAGTCATGCCATTCAGATGCAGCCAAATACAACTAGCATCTTGTACTGTGCTCTTATTCTATAATCTCCTTTTCATCAAGGTTGTGTGAATGACTGACTGTTGTGGAGGTAGTTCTCAAACAGAAAGTTCAGAGTTCTAGTAATTAAAGTAATCTTGCTTGCTGAAGTGAAAATCTAAGAGGAATCATCCTGTAGAGAAGACTGACTTCAGGTTGATGGCAGACATTGCATTCAGTCTGAAGGAAATTGATTTGTCTTCTCTGTGTGCTTCTAGGTCGACAAGTGGAGTGATGGATAGATTTACAGGAAACATTGGTGGAGGAAGTTTAGGCTGTATATATGGCATTCTCACTGTGAGAAGAGTCACACAGTGGAAGAGGCTGCCCATGCAAACTGTGTAGCCTTCATACTTGTAGATTTTTGAGGTCTGACTAACTAAGGCACTGAGCAACCTAGTCTTGTAGCTGACCAAGTGGGAGTTTGGAGTGGAGACCTCAAGGTTGGGAATAAAATCAGTCCTTCCCACTGTATTATAATTGGTCAGTGCAGGTGAAAAAACATTAAGTGCATGTCATACAATACTCTGGGCTCTGATGGTTTTGTTCACACTGGACGACACTGATGTATTTCATTAAAGGAATCACTTGGAGCAAGAGTGTGAATCATGGGATTTTAGTTGCCAGGTAAGTGTGCTGTGAGTTAGAATGAACACTAAGCTGGGAAGTCAGTCTCCCTGGCTTTGCTTGCTTTACTATTAAAGAAGAATAGGAAAACCAAGAATGAGAGCATGTAATATTGACTACCTGATAGTGCCACATTTGGGATAAACGTAAAATGCCAAGTTTTTGAGTGGTGATTTGAATTCCTTCTTAAAAGTCTTTTTTTAGACCAGATGGTACCTATGTCAACTTACACCTAGACCCTTTCTTTTCACCAACTCTTTTCACCCTTTTACAAAGGGCCATTCCTGATAAACAAGATCTTGTATTTCTGGTGATTCTACAGGAGTTTTGTTTACCAAGCATAAAAAGGCCATATTTGTTCCAACCTTGATGTTTTACTTTTAACGCTAAGAATTCTGAGGACTTAATGTAGAGGAAAAAGCCAAGCCAAACCCAAACAAAAACACCCCCACTCACAGTGAAAGATTGGTAACAGTAAAACACTGTAGAAATACTCAAAGCAAAATAAAATTAAGTGAAAGTATAATTGTAGGAAAGCCATGGAAATAAACAGCTGTAATAGCAGGGAAAATTAGTCTACATAAGGTTTAATAGAAGTCATGCATATGCAAGAAGATAATAATCAGATAACTGTGCCCAGGGTACATGTAAAGGGGTGGCTGTGGTGGAAGCATCAGGTTCAACTGATGCCCTACAGTGCAGATTCTGTAACTTACAAGTGTAAGTTACAGAATCTACAGTTCATTATCTCAGTAATACAGGAGTGCAAGGAAATACGATTGTTTATATTGATTGTTATTTGCTCAAGAATTACACAGATTGATACAATAGTCCACTACAAAAATTATGTAATCAATGTACTTATTTAGTAGTGAAATGTTTGGAAAACAGTAAAAGTGTAGGTAGATTGTAAGAGCAAACATTTTAGCAAAGAACTCGCAGGAAAAAATTGCCTAATCAGAAGGTCTTGCTTGAAAAATTCTGTCATCCAGATATTGACTGGACAGTCTAGTCTTAACATCAATATTATGGAATCTTAGGAATTTCAAAAAGAAGTTCAAGCAAGTGTCTGTTGACAAAATTTCATTTCATGTTGCCAGTATTGTAGGTCAGAAGAGTCATTATACTTCAATTGTTTATTGCATAACTGTTGCTTTGAAATAATTGAATGCGCTATTATTTTTATTGAAAACCCTTCTATGGTACTTGGCCTGACTTGAAGGAGAACAGTGCCAGAATCACAAATTGTTGAATAGATTGCATTCTTCCAACTTAATGTGAGTGATGTAAAGACTGAATTTCTACATTAGCCATTAATAACTTGATACCAAGAAAAAATATAAAATTCATAAGAACAGTTACTCCTGTACTCAGTCTTGGAAAATAAATGCAAGCATAGTATATATAGTCTTCTTCATTCTTCTCTATGGTCTAATCTGACTTGATGGCATTATAAAAGTAGTGAATGACAGAGAATATTAGTTAGTTAAGAAGCACTGAAGGAATTAGATGAAGCTGAAATTAGCTTTGTAATATGTCGTGCAGTCTCTGTAATGGGAAACAGAAGATTTTTTTTTTGAGTGCAGAGCTTAATCACAGAAACTTTTTTTATAATAGCGAAGTATTGTGTGCATGGTTCTCAGCAGGATAATGAAATCTAACCCCAAACATCCATCATTAGACACTCAAATGAGAACAGGAGGCTTTTTCCCCATATTACCCATTAGTCACCATCAAGTGGGTAAGCAGTCCCACATTCCCTCTCTGCTTCAAACAATTTTGGTGTCTCAGATGAGATATTCTAGAAAGAAATTTGTGTTGACATTGAAACCAGACAGTCATGCTGAAGGTTCAGTGGACATCAGCTGTCTGACTATTTTGCCCAGAGCTGCATGCTCCCTTTTTTATTTTTGAGATTCGTTTGTCATGTAACGTCAGTCCTTATTCAATTTTAGTCATGATTTGTCAAGTTCAGTAGCTTTTGGGGTTTTGTGTCTAACTTTGCTAAGTAAGTATAATTAGAAATTTTGAATATGACAGAATGCAATTTTTATCCTACCCTACCCTGCATATCAACAGCACTGTCTTCAAACCTGCAACTTACATGAACTGGAGTGAAGCAGCAGATAACACTATTCACAATCACAATTTTACAATACAACAAAAAAATGAGAAAACAGGGATTAGATAGACAGGAATTGGTTTGTTGTGACTCAATGGTCATTCTCTGTTTGTCTTTTACTTTTCTTAGTTAGCAAGATTTCCACTTTGGAAAGTAACTATCTGAATTTATGTTCCAGTAAAACTTGACTTTTGGAATTGAAAACATTTTCTCTTCTTTATGCCTTTAGAGAGGACTAGTTACAAAAAGATCTAGACAAATCCACTACAAAGACTTTTATTCATTCAATTTTTCATGCTTCTGCAACATAGGGCAGTGTAATTAATTTTAAAATTTTCTATGGTTCTCTTTAAGTGTGGAATGTTTGTAAAAATGTGCTAAGATGTATAGGTATTTATTCTATGTTGTGCTTCTAAGAAACGAAACTGGTATTAAACACTTTATTTACAGATCAATTATATTGACCTGCTGTACTTTCATCTTAATCTCTTGTGTGTAAAAGAACTTTGGGAAATGGAAGAGTAGCGCAAGTATAATTTTTTCATGTTACAGGTGGAAATAAAGACACAATCCTCTCTCCTCTGTACTCTTTTATTTAGTTTGCATACACTTTGCTGCAAGTGCAGTTAAAGAACTTCAGTAACTTCAGTGCAACTACTCTTAGTAGTACATTTAATTACATATATTTATAACTTGAGTTCTTTGCATTTTCTGAATTATTACTTGTTTTGGCCTTGGATTTCAATAGAAGATGTCTATTAGGACAGTGAAGAAAAAAGTGTAAGATCTTCCTTCTTGAAGCAAACTCATTTTCCAAGACAAGTTCTAGCAAAATTATTTTACTTATGCATTTATCATTGAGGTATTGACAGTTTATATTATGTGGGGAATATGTAATTTGATAGGTGTAAATTCAAAAACAGTAATATTTTTTTGAAATATGTGTGTATTTTAATGATCATATGGACTTCTTCTAAATGAACACCTTGAGAAAATTTAATATTTGTTTTCCTTTCTCTTGAAAATTTTTATTTTGCTTTGCCTAAAAAAAAAATTTATTTGAAGACTTTTAAATAAATTTTAATTAAAAGACTTTTCTTTTGTTAAATAATTAAATTTATATTCAAATTGAATAAGCTTAATTCATTAATGAGAACACTGTCCACCTACAGTTTATTATCCTTTTTAATTTTAATTCTTTATTTTTGACATTTTTTCTTTTAAAAATCTATTACTTGGCCTCCTGTCTGCTAGGCAGTAAAGATTATAGGGGGGATGAACGTAGCTCTTGACTTCTACATTGCATTTGGAAACATTTTTATTGGTTATCTGGCTACAGGCACTTTCATTTGGAATGCCAAAAGCAGGCTGTTTTGGAATCAGCCAGGCTTAACCAAATTTAATGTGTTCAACATGACAACTATTCTCATGGAGATTCAGAACTTCCCAAAACAAGATTGGATCATAAGAGACACAGTACCTGCACCCTCTTGCAATTGCAAATGTTTGTCATGCTGCAGAGCTGCAAGAGAGATATATGGAGATAGATGTCCTAAAGACCTACTATTTTCTTGAATTCTTTTAGCATAAATCTTAATGAGTCCCCCTGCAACAGGGCTGCTGGAACTGTCTGTGTCCAGTCACTCACCATGTTGTAGACCCCACTGCTAATACCTGGCTACATAGACCCAGTCAGCCCTACATCCAACACAGGTCTGGTCCATGTAGCCATAATTATCATCCTCTCTGCCACATTACTGAGAAATATTTCAGGAAACTTCATCTCTTTCATACCCAGACTGCTCACCTTACAGACAGCACATGGTTGCTCTGAATGCGTATTTTGGCTAAGAGATGTATACAACTGTAAGTGTACACATGTATTTTTACTTGAGTGGGTGCATATAGATAACTTTTTTTCTGAAGAAAAAGTGCTTCTGAGACATAGCAGGCTTTGGGGCAGTTCACAGTCTGAATGATTAAAGTCTAACACTGTTTCATTTGGCTGAGGCCATGAGGAAATGCCTCTCTGGCATATCCCAGGATAAATCTTGGGGTTTCAGTATTCTAAAATTTACTCTGAACAAACATCCCTTTCCCCCTTCCCCTTCCGACATTCCCCACCCCTGCTTCCAACATAAAAAAGAATTCTTTGGCAGGAAGTATTTAGAGATGCTCTCAAAAGCCCAAAGGGCAAGTGAGTAGTTGTGACAGAAGTCCTGTCCTTACATACAAGCACCTGAGACAGAAACCCTCATTAACAGCATCATGCTCTACTGGGCATTAGGATACCAGTTATCAAACTGATAATTTCACTGTTTGCTTGCATTGTACCTAATTATGTTTGTTTTCCATTTGTTTTTTTAATTTCATTTCTTTCTTCCAGGGTAATTCACAGAAATCTAACTGCTCCACTACTTAGAGTGTTCTTGGTGTTTTAGTTCAGTTGAGGGTGTTTTTGCTTGGTTTTTTTATTTGGTTGGTTGTTTTTTTGCTTGTTATCTTAAGGTCACTTCATTTACACAGACATTAAGATTAATCAAACATTTGCTGGAAACACTGGAATAAAAATATGTAGAGATTGATTTTTGAATTGACACCTCAGTTGGAGGTGAAACAGAAGATATATCCTTTGCTATATTCATGTTAATTTTATCATGTTCTAGCTCAGCCTCTGTTTAAATAGGGACTTCAATTAATACTATGTATGGAAAACAAATATGGATAGCTTAGCTCACTCTCATGGAGTGAGATCTGTGAGATGAGTCAATTCCTATTCCTACAATGAAGCTGCAGATCATCCATTTGAAGAACAGCAGAAGAATTATGAGTTTAATGTACAGCTGATTATAACAGAATATGGGCACCTAATTCTTCTGCACACATCTGAAGATTTCATCCTTAATCCCTTGCCAGCATTGCGTAATGAAATATTGATAGAAATTTGCCTTAGTTAAAGTTTCTATCATTGTTACTATGACATTAAATATGCAGATGCTTTCTAAACATAGCTTTCTTTAACATTATTTTTTCAGGATTTGAGTTCCTCTTTATCAAAGGAAGATTCCATATTAGCTATTTACACAGTATTTTATACCAATGATGTTTCACTCTGATACAGAGGCAAAATAATATAATTATTTCTTTATAAATATTGAATTAGAAAATAGAGCTCTCATCATCACTTTCTGAGTATATCACAAGACTTTTGGGAATCAAGTCTGACTGTTTTAAAAAGTTTTACTGAATTCAAATGCTATGCAATAGAATTAAATATTTTTTCAGCTTCAAGTAAATACATCATTCTTGGAAGAAAGGGCATCAGCAACACCTTGCATTTGATATACCAGCCTTTATTTTCTATTTAATCCAAGCTTTTTATAAATTCAATTCAAGAGGTAGCAATGAAATAGAGTCCAAGTTCCCACATAAAGAATCTGCAATATTTGACTTTGAGTCAGCTGTCTATCATGCATCACAAAGTGCAAGTGTTACCTTTTTATGAGTTGGCCATTTTTTGTCAAATAGTTTGAGCCCAGATTCAGTGGGCTTCCACCCAGCAAGATAAGTATAAGGACTTCTGTGTGTCACCAAGGGTTTTTAGGAGCAGATCCTCTCTTTTTCTGCTGATATTTAGCAGATGTGACAAGAAAAACTCATCTTTAGCACTGCTTCAGATTTGTGCTTCATTTCCCTCTGAACTTGAAAATCTAGCATGTGATGCAGTCTGGATATATTTTCAACATTATTTCCAAGTACATAAGACTATTTAACATGTTTATATGTATACTCTTAATGCAGAACAGATTGAGGGCAATCAGGAAAAAACCCCATTATTTTGTAAGGATACATAAAGAAACCAAAACAGTTTTAATGAGGCAGAAGACACATCTCTTTATAGCACAAATCTGAAGGATTTATAGCAATTATGCTGTGGCCATGATGTTATTGACTCGATACTTGACTCGTATTATGCTAATAAAAATTAATTGTTTTCTTAAAAGAGATTTCATAACTTATAAGCATAAAGCTAGAAGCTTCCTCAGTCTCTTCAGTAGATGCAGAAATCTAATGACATTAAATGATCACTTTCTTTAAACTTCAAACTAAATGTTTTGACCCTAAATCCTAGAAGTTTTCCTTATTTTTCTTCAGTGAAAACATTCCTGTATTTTAAGGAGACATTTTAAGCAGAGATTATATCTTGCACAAGGCTGTCTATGGATTCCTTCTAACTTCAGGGCTAGATCTCAGATTAAATCTTCAATTGCTAATCTCATCAAATAGATTTTCCCTCTGGAATTTATGCCTCCCTACCCTGTCTGCATCATAGCAGCCAGATTTTCTGCCGTGGGCTCATAATGGTGAGGTTTGGATGAGAGGTAAAGTGAAAGTATGATTTCAAAATGACAGTGGTCCCTCTCATGCCCACGTGAGTACTGTCTGCAGCTTTTGCCAGTATCCTGTTCTGTGGAAAAACAAGTAGGTTTTTTTCCCAGGGCTATCAATCCAATCTTTATCCTACATATTAAATATGTTTAATTGAGATCTTGAATCCATTTTTGTAAGCTGCTGGAATGCCCACCAGTTATTCTATCTAACTTTAATATAGATCCTTGGACATCAATTTTACGTAAAAGTTTTTCCAGACTCTACCACCAAAGGCTAAATTTAACAATTTTATTATTTTTTTTAAATCAAACATGTAATCTGGAGTTAATTTGTGATAGTCATCTCTAGAATGAAAGAGAGGGTAAATGTATACTGGACATGCAGACTCAGTTTTCAAAAATCTGAAATCAAATGTATTCCTTTCAGAAACTGTGTACTAAGCAGCACTTTTTAAAAGGATTTTTAGAGTACTGTGGAACTGTTTTCTTAAAATGGCAAGGGATCTGTGCATATGAAGGCTAAAATATGAAATTTGGAAAATTGAAAGCCTAGGTAACATGGAAGATTCAGGCTTTCTATGGTGACAAACAACAAGTTGTCAGCGAACTCATCAGACAAAACTTAGTAGAACATAATGGCTTTCAGAAGATACACAGGAGATTTTAAAAAAAGAAAGAAGTTCACAGTTTCAGTGATCATTTAAATGTTCAATTTTACTTGAACTTTGATTTTTATCTAGAATTTTATTCCTTATTATTGATCTTATTTAGAATTTCTCTAGTCTGTGGGCTTGAATTTTGAAACATTTATAAAGGCTTTACTTGGCCTGTAATAGCAATGTAAAATTTTCTAATAACTATTATTTATGTTATTTAAACATTTTATTTGATTTCCATTCCAAGATAAACATTCTCACAAAACTAAAAGTCATGCTGAGGAAGTTGAGAGTTTTTAAGAAATTCTCAGTTTTACTAGGGGCCAAGATGTTGAGGA
The DNA here is from genome assembly GCA_037834095.1 of Argya squamiceps. Taxonomy (NCBI): domain Eukaryota; kingdom Metazoa; phylum Chordata; class Aves; order Passeriformes; family Leiothrichidae; genus Argya; species Argya squamiceps. Next base: position 76,519,303 of record JBBMKD010000102.1, on the reverse strand, counting down.
AAAGTGTTGGGGAAAAGGAAAGCAAAAAGTTTAAATATGAGACTCATATTTTAGTTTCTTGTAGCTTTTCTAATATACAGCTAAGAGGGAATTTCTAGAAGACTCATTCTCTCTCTTCAAGGAAGAAAGAGATATTCCTTTTCACATCTAGATCTTCTGATGCAGAAGTTTTGCCAATTGCTAAGCAGTTAAAAAGCTATTAAGCTTCTGCCAAGTTGAGTATGGGCATTTTCTGAAGAGGAGGTTCAGAGAACTGTAATCTCAAGATCAAACAGCCCCTTGAAGGGAGTAGCTGTCATTCCCCTTCATTGTCGCCACACTGTCATTAGCACCTTTCTCAGAGTTTTTAACTTGTTTTTAGAATAGACTGGTAGACTAAGGCTGGTTAATGGATAAAATTGATCTTAAAGCAAGAAGACAAGAAGCCAGCTCTAAATTTGAGTTAAAATTTATCATTGTAGTGATAAATAACTTTATTATCTATTAAATATAGTGAAACACTACAGAACAGAAAGGAAAAATGATATGTAGCTAAGCATAGCCTGCACTGGTTCTTTCCATATTTTAATTGTTTTTCCCACCTGTTAAGCTATGCAACAGTTGTTTTTCACTCTAAGCACCTTAAGTGGGGGAATATAAGACTGACTGAAAGTCGTTTTTATCTTAGACACAATTGTACAAAACATCCCTTTGCACTTGGGCACATGTGTGATCTTAGCTGTTGCTGCATGTTTGCACCACCCTTGTAGCCCAAAGGGCCAGACTCTGCTGTTCTGGGGAGGTGTCAGAGCAGGTCTTGCATGAACCAATGGATTACCCTGGAGAGAATTCCCTGCCAGTTAGAGCTGGCATAGGCACAAGCAGTTGTTTGCATGACCAGTGCACAGCTACACACCAGCAGTTTTTGGAGGATGTTTGCTGCTCTGTTTGAAGCTATACTTTTGAAATATTGTAACAAGAATTTCAGAAAATATTTTTGAGACAGTACTTTACCTTTAGGCTCTGTCCCAGCAATCCTCATAAGTAACATCTAGCTACAGTAATGAATGTACTTCATCATGATACTTTAGAGTGGCTTAAAATCAGACCAAACTTTTTTTCTGAGAGTGAGTTGTTGGCATTTTTCATTTCAGAAAGCATGGCTTTCTTCTTCTATGTCATTCAGGGCTTCTGTGGGAAAATGCCAAAAATTTTTGCTCAGTGTCATGTTCAAGGCTGCTACTGAGACACAGCACTCCACCTGCCACAAATTTTGCTGGGAATATCTGAATTTTGTTTCAGAAAGCCTATCCTTGGTCCTCACCCTGGGCATTTCACTGGTAAGGCCTGGAGATGTTTTTGACGGAGATCTTAAAAATAACATCTACTCTATAAAGCATAATAATGATTTTATGTCCCAATTTACATCTCTAGGAAATATATAATCTACATGAAACAATAAATTCAGAAGGTTAGCTTGAAAAGCAATCAGTGTATTCTTCTTAGCAGGAAATTCTTTTTTATCAATATGCTTTTCACCTTTTTGATGTACTTTGAAGCAGTTTTTCAGACTTGATAGGCCAGATTTTGGGATTTGTGACCATTTGTATACTGCACCTTCCTAAAGTGTCTGTAATAGAGTGGCACTTTCTTCTTACATTTTAAAATGTTTCTCCTCTTCAAAGGATTTTCTTCACATTGAAGAGCATAAGCTGTTTACTCTTTCTTGCTAAATTAAATTTTCATTTGGAGAGTTTAGTTCTGCTGAGGAAACACATTTTCTTATGTGAATTATTTCTTAGAAAAAACTGTCAGTGCACTCCATTGGTTCTTCAGAACTTCAGTGAGTCTTTTGCAGCTCTAGAAGAATAAATAAAACCCTTCCCTGCACATTCTTCTCCACTGCATCTGTGTGCTGAACCCTCACATTTTTTTTATACTGTGGAGGTCCACAATGATACAGTTCCTCCTCTCAGCGTGGCACCACAGCAACTCAGTCTCTGAGCATCCCTAGTTCTGAAGGCAGCCTAGTGGTAGGGCTCTGACTTTGCACCACATCTGAGGAGAGCTTGCTCTCAAAATGTGAAAGAATCTCAAGTACACTGCCTGGTATAAAAACCATCTCAATTTTGGAGACTCACTCAACATTTAACTCACTTGCAAAGAACATGGAATGAACAGTGTAAAATGTAGTTAAATGTATTTAGCAATTTTTCTGTTCTAGGCTCAGCACAAGACCTGATTTTGAACTTGATCTAAACCAGGAGGACATTAATTTTGCTCACTCGCTAAAAGACCCATTCCTGAGCTCATCAGGTCATGTCTTCAGCTTCCACTTACCAAATTTCTCTGTGTAATGTTGGTTGCACTGTACAAACACCTGTAAAAGAAATGTCTGGCCATCTTCAACAATTGTTGAGCAAATTTATTTCCAAATTAATGGGCACCCTGGCTTTTTAAAAATTTCTAAAAGCCACTTCTGAGATAAGGCCTCATGGCATACCACAGCCTCTTTGCCAAACAGAAATGATCTTTTGTGTATTTTTTAGAGGGAGAAGCAGGTCTTCAGTAATTTCTCCTGAAAAGGCTCTTAGCTATTAAGCAATATTTTTTATTCCACTCTATTAGTAATTTCCCTAAAAAATGTATAAGTTAACAAAACTCTAGTTTGTATTTTGTTTGCATGATTGCATTCTTTTGAGATGTCATCCTGAAATTATGAGAGCTGTCACAACTGAGTAACAACTCTTCTGATTTCAGAAAAATTGGAATACAACGAAGATTAATAATTTTATCATTTTCATGGTTTTAAATCTAAACATCATTAATTTAAAATCTATCATTCAATGTACAGATGAATTTAGCTCACTTAGTTTGAAAACCAGACAAAAAAAGAAAATTTCAAAAAATACACAAACAAGATCATGTGCAATTTTAGAAAAAATCTGATTATTAACACAGATACATTTGAAGATAAATTAATTATCATTACACGTCTTTTGACAGAATTAGAACAGGTTAATTGAATCTCATCACTCTTTTTCTGCCTGTCATTTCCTCCCTCATTAAAAAGTGATTGACTTCTGAGCTGTTTAGTTCAAACCAAAATGAACATTTGTTCTTTTTTGATTTTATTAATTTTGCTTGAAGTTACTCTTTCAACAGAGAGGTAAACATGAAAGAGTTTAGTTTAATTTATTAATACTCCTGAAATTGTGATGGCTGTGGTGCTGGGTAGCTGTCTTTTTCCATATCTCAACAAATTCCAATTTGTGCTTTAAATTATTTTGGCAACTTCTTGCTATGCACCAAAACCAACATTTTAACACAATAGGTAAGATGATGCTGTTTCAACACAGGCACTAATTTAGTTAAGCTCAGCTTGATATTCAAAATTTCACTTGGAAACTGTATGCAAAGTTGTACTTGCTTTCCAACAAAGAGTGAAATTAGTCACAGCACCAGTTCTGTTCTTTGAGATATGTATGCATATCTTGTCAAGAAAGATGATAAATTTCTGGCATTTAACCATTTTTAAAATATCATTCCACTGTTTTGAAAGTCCTCAATGTTTTTAGCAGACATTAAGACTACATACCAGAAACAGCATCTGCTTATGGACTTCCTCATTTTATACAATTATTTACACGGTTGCATAGGTATCACTACTGTCGATCATCAGAGCTAGAGTGCAACAATGCAGTAAGTAATGCACAGATTTCCATAAAATCTGGAAGATAGAATGACTACAATAAACACCTGAATTTTAAAATATTTTTGTACCATAATCAAACATAAAGAGCAAATATTATGCAATGTATTTTTATATTGGCTGATAAACATAAAATACATGAATTCAAAATATTTGTTCCACCAATTAGAGTGTCTGGTCAGCACTCAAATCACTTTTAAGATGAAAGGATTTCTTAGGGCTGATACTGAATTCACCTATATTCTTATACAAAACCTATATAAAGGTATATTGAAAACACATAATGTGTAACTGATGTAGTTTAACACTTTAATCTCACCAATAAGTATTGCATAACTACTTTGGAAAACAGCTCAAAAATGAAAATGTTCTTTCCATTTCAGCCTCGATCTTCAAGATTTTGCTTACTTATTTTTATAAGCAAAATGTATCCTGCAAGACGAGGTGCACAGAAAACATTTTTCATCATGCCCACTAAAATTGGAGGAGTTTGGTCCAAAATACAGAAGCTAGTGGAGAGATGCATTTCTACCTAAGGCTGCAAAGAAGTGCTTTTGCCCCTCACCAAAAAAAGAACTCTCTTGGCTCAGTTATCTTCCTGCAAATAAGTTACCCCCTTTTGGCCAGAAAACATCTCTATTGCGAGGCTGAGTGCTATTTTTGATACAAAGAAATCTTAAGGAAGAACCTGTTTGAGACACATTAGATGTCAAAAATTCTCTTGTGAGCTTTAAAAACTCAGTTCTGAATATAATTAATCATATTTTAAATCAGTATAAATAGAAATCTGTGCTGAAGTAAGTGACAAAAATCTCTTGTCTTGTATCACTGAAGTTCAATTACAGAATAAGGAGGCTTTACAGAGGGTAGTGATCTATTCACTTTTTAAATCTTTTACTTTTAAATGGTAGTTTAAATTTATTTGTATTTGTATTTAAAGTATATAGTCTCCCATAAATGGAAATTATGTAGATCTTTAATTTCTCTTCCTAGGAAAGTGAAAATGAAGCTTTTATCAAGTACTAACTGGGGAATAATTCTAAGGAAGCTATCCTTTAAATTCAAGTAACAATATATTACAATAAGTAGTGTTTAAGACATCAAAATGATTTTAGGAAAACAGTCTCATCATGCATGCTTCTTTGACACAAGAACTTGACCTTCAGAATATTACATCTATTTAGGTATTTCCATGATCAACACTAAAATTTTAATTTTCATTTTGTTTAAATTAAGAAGTGCTAAAATAATGCATTAATACTGGTACTTGCAAACCTGGATGCAGTATTGGGAGTTTTAGTATCTTAATCTGATAAATCACCTTTGGAACGTCTAAATAATATAAGTGGAGTAACCTATATTATGAAATTGCTATGTATCACCAGATAATTTCATTATTGCATTGCCTATATTTACTATTCTGGATTCCATATATTTATAAATGGGGGGTATTTTGCCAGGACTTTCTCCATTGATAGTAAATAGCTCAACAGTGTTTCTTGGAAGAATGCAAATGTTGACTAATAAAATAGTGTTGTGTTGTCAGCAGAGATAATATTACATTATTAATAATATATAAGTGTAGGTTCTGCCCCCAACACTATATTCAGAGCAGTGGCTTTCTCTCATCTTGGTTATTTGTCATGGAAATCAAAGATATCACAAAATCAAAGAAATTGCTGAGTTGAAAGGAATATATCAGGATCATCAATTCCATCTCTGGCCCTGCACAGGACACCCCCAGATGCCTGAGAGCACTGTCCAAATACTTCTTGAACTCTGTCAGACTTGGTGCTGTGACCTCTTCCCTGGAGAGCTAGAAGTAAAGCAGAGCTGGTGCTTTAAGGGATAAGAGTAGTTGAGTATTGCTCCAGTTTTGCACATAAAATTTTAATGTAAGCCCATGACACATTTGCTTACCCTAATAATATGAGTCTTATATTTAGAGGTTAAAGCCCAAATTACTAAAGAGTACTTGACCCCCTAGGGTGCTTATTCCTTCCTGCAATCAGTATATCTGGTGCAGGCAGATGTGGGCTCAATATGCCTGTACCATAAGCTCGTTGTAGAGTGATTGTGTAAGCATAGCAGAGAGCCCAAGTTAATACATTCTGCTTATTCAGCTTCTGGTTCAGTTCAGAGCTGATTCACATTTAGTTAAGTATTGGCAAAGGGAGCCTACACCTTTCTCCAACATAATGCTGGTGAATCTTCTAGCAAACACTTAACAACCTCTAAGAAGTGGCTCCTAAAATGACAGCGTGTGAACCATTAGCACCGATGTTACTTCAAAGCAGTCAGTGCATATTTTATGAACAATAGAAACTCTCCTGCTATAGTGCCTAGCCCAGAGCTAGCTGGAATTGCTCCTGTTGCTGCTAGTATGGGAATCCTTACCTCAGAGTGTGGGAGTCTTCTCAGCAGTCATTTTGAGCTGCATGTGATATCTTTCTTCTGAAGACACACCACATGTTCAAGCACAGTGATGTTCCTTATTGTAGCTTAAGCTTTTGAAATAAACATCTAAGCCTTTATGTCAGTTCAGCCAGTGAGATATTTTGTGGTTTGTTTTTCTTTTGGCGTGAATGTCCGGAAGATGACAACTATGATGATACAAAACTGATATGCAACTCTCTGTTATGATGCCTTAAGTTGCATTATTGAAATTTAGAGCTGATAAACGCTTGATTTGATGTAGAACTGGGTTAATCACAGTAGAAGTTGCATAAAAGAAAGTTTAAAAAGACAGTTCAAAAGACCCCCCCTTTTTTTTTTTTTCTCCTAACAATTATTTTGGTAACTTTAAAATCAAGAAAAGCAGAATATTTAGTGATAGGGCAAGAGGTAGTGGTTTTAAATATGAAAAAGAGTAGATTAAGATTGTCTATAAGGAAGAAATTATTCACTGTTATGGTTTGAGGCACTGGAAGAAGTTGTCTGCAGAAGTTCTAGATATCCAGTCACAGAAGTTCAAGGTCAGGTTGGATGGAATTCTGAACCACATCACCTAATGGAAGGCATCCCTGCCTATGGCAGGCGGTTTGGAACTGGATCTATTTTAAGGTCCCTTCTAGCCCAAACCATTCCATGATTTTATGATAAATTAAAACTACACTAGTTTGCATACTGTGACACAGTAAGAATGTCAAAAAATATCTCAATAATTAGTTTTGTAGTTTGGGTCAAACATAAATTGAGGTTGCTTTTGTACAAATTAAACATGTTTCTGCTCTCTTTCTCACACAATCATGACATCACACGCTATCAAGTACTATGTTACTTAAAAAAGCAAAAAACAACTTAATGCAGGGGAAAAAATGCATAGTTAAGTTGTGTCTGAAACAAGAAGTTACTGAGTATTAGCTTTACAAAACTAGTTTGTTTTTTGTGGGTTGGTATGATGCATAACCTCACTGTTAATTTATATCCTATTGGTTTATTCATGTCTAGTTTTGGACACTATATACAGCTTATTCTTTTCCAGTTACTAATTCAGTAACTAATTCAGTACTAACACAGTTCAGTAGATACGTATTTTACCTGTATTACACAAACTGGCCATGAATCCCAAATTGCTACACCTACACTTACCACTCTAAGACTAGGGGAGGGATTTTTCCCCTGTACTCAGCACTGGTGAGGCCATGCTCTCAGTCTTGTTCTCAGTTCTGAGTCCCTCACTGCAATAAAGACTGAGGTGCTGGAGCATGTGCAGAGAAGGGCAGCAGGGGGAGGGTTGGGAGCACAAGGCTTATGGGGATGTAATGGTTTGAAAGCAAAACAAACGAGAGGTTCCAAGTCAGAAATACAATTTAATAAGAGAAAGAAAAAAAAAGGTAAAATAAAATAAATGCAATAATACAAAAAGACCACTGACAGAGTCAGAATACAACCTGAGT
>JBBMKD010000102.1:76487503-76499385 GCA_037834095.1 Argya squamiceps | reverse complement strand
TATCCTTTTTTCTTCTTCCTATTAAATTGTATTTCTGACTTGGAGCCTCTCACTCGTTTTGCTTTCAAACCATTACACCTATATTGCTCATTTTGTTGAGGAACCCTGATATGAATATTAATATATTTATTCCTTGTTCTGAAGCTCAGGTGTCTCTCTGAAGTTCTCTGCACCGTAATATTGAATTACCTGATCAATTTCTATAATGAAAAGACTGGCTTGATAGACAAGGGAAAGGCAGGAAATATTGTCTACCTGAACCTCACTTGACATTGTATCCCCATAAGTTTTGTATAACTCTTTTTCCAGAACATTTTCAGTCCAGACCAGACCTCTGAGAAGACTTTAATGAATATTAATTTAAGATCTGGGCATAAGGAAAATTCTAAGTTTGATCATAAATATTTGCTATTGAAGATTCTCATATAGCTACTATTTGTTTACAAATAAGGTTATTGTATTGATTTAAATAAGCTCAAATTACATTGTACATAATGTAATGCTTAAGAGTAAAGCAACAGATAATGCTATGATTTTATAGTTACTCCTTCCTAGGGAGAAAATTTTTGATAAGAAGATGAACAATTTTCTCTGATGAAGGATTTAATAGCACAAAAAACATGCTGATAAACTTGAAATTCACTTAAACTAAGGCAAGTGCCATGAAGCAACTGAATATGCTACTGCCATAGGAAGATTATCCCTGTTTCTACTGTGGTCTTATATTCCTTCTCTCTCCTTGTTTCTGGCTGGTATTCCAGCCCACTCATGTTAGCTGTGATGGATATTTGGAAATACAATAAAGTAGATCCAGGATCTCACCCAGAAGAAAAATTAGGACAAATTAACTAGTTTTGAACCATCTGGCTGCATAGGTCCTAGTACTGGCATAAGGAAGATGGGATGGGAAGCACCACTGCCTTAGATTAAACAGTTGTGAAACTGTAAGTTTAAGAAAATTAAAGCAATGTGATAGCTTCTAAGAACAGCGGTGTTAAATAATATTAGCAAAGTAAGTGCTGAGCAAGAATTATTGTTCAAAATATTTTTCCTACAAATACAGATAGATACAAGTACAGATACCTGAAACATCTGGCAAATTTTCTTTATTTTTATTTTGTTTTCACCTTTGAAAGTGTACCTCCTTTTGATGTTTTTATGTCAAAATTAAGAAGGAGATATAGGAGATATTTTTTAAATTCCATTCCCGATGGAAGTTTAGTGGTTTGGGTTTTCTCAGGTTGTTTCCTTGTTTGTTTGTTTGGTTTTCATTTTTTTTTTTTTTTTCCTGATAGTGCCAAGACATTCTTTGCACAGTTGCACCTTACATGTCTGGCTAAATGCCAATCACAAGACTCATCTAAGACAGCTATGTTGTATTTGTCAGCAATTGTTTTTCTGTTATTTTATAGGCCGAAAGTTTGAGAACAGTCTCTGTTTAGGACAGGATATTTGATGTAATAGTGTGATGACTGTTGTCTGGTAATTCAAACAAAAGATGATATACAGACAATCCAGGTAAAATAGCATTAATTGAGGTGTATATTTTAAATGTACAACATTTCCTTAAGATACATTCAACAGAATTTTAAAGGTTACTATAGAAACTAGATACCTAATTATTTCACCTTGAAATAGTACTCTTAAAGCCCAGTGTGGTGGGTTTTATTGGTGAGCTGGTGTTGTGCTTTTCATTTACCTTAAGATTCATACCAAGCTTTGTACATACTTATGCAAAATAACCAAAAGTAACTCACCTAATTTGCAAAGTTTTTATTTGAATTAGTTTTGTATTATCATAATTTTGGTGATATTTATACTTTAAATGCTGAAAATAGAGGATCTGTAGGCTGCATCTTATAGCTGTAAATTAAATAGTGACAAGCATCCTGTATCACCAAACTTAGAAAAATAGCTTGTGTGCCTCTGGGCTGTCCCTCAGGTCATTTGTGGTGCAGCCTGCAAGCTCATGTTCTTGCTTCCAGTAATCATTCCCAACTGGAAATTAGTATGTGAACCTGTTTCAGAGGATAAATAAGTTTAATATTGGGTCTCCAGGCTGTTCAGTGGCAGCTGGCCCCAGCACTGGAGAATGAACTCAGGCATATTTAGTCTCCTAACTAGAGCACAGTCAATGTGGCACAGCTTACTAAAAGTAAATTACTATTTGATGCATAATTTCCTATGTCTGAATTTGATGTGTATATTATTTAATGTGATTTTTGTGGATTCTCAAGTCCATATATATTCTAAGTTTCTCCCGTCATCAAGATGAGTAATTTTTGAAATTCAACATTCTTCAGGAGCTCTTTGCATATTTCCACTTGGGTCACATTACAGCACTGGAGACACACAATATCTGAGACTACCCATTAACTAGGAGGAAGAAAAAGAGGTGAATCAAGCCATATCTTATTTCCTGTTTGGCTGGACAAAGTGTACAAGATCAGATTGCAAATGATATATTCAATATTTTCACATTTATTCCACTGAAATTTCTTTTATCTGGAAAGAAATTCCATATTTTTTAAACTGCTGCCGTTTTCAGTAGTATTATACAGTCATCATTTCTAAAAGATGGTTAGAGCAGAAGTCCAAGCTGGCTTAGGTTTACACTGCAGAGTACACATATAGTTTAAGCAGTGGCATATAAGTACTTTTGCTCTTGTGTAGTATTAGTGGTCGTACACCCTGAACACTGAACATATTTTCCAGCAGTGGTTTGTTGCTCATTGGCCACAGCACTTGGCTGCTACAGCAGCTGCCTGTTCACTGCTGCTACCTGAGATAATGGGCAGCCCCAGCTGGAAGACACCTACTCCCACAGTGAAGAGTGATCGATTGTTCCTTCAGCCAGAGTGCTCCCACTTATATTGCACTGATTACTAATCCTGAGATCTGAAGGCTTTGGGTTTTAATCTTTTGTTTGATGTAAAAGGTCATGTCTTCCTTCAAACACCAAGGAGACCTCAAAAGTTTTATGAGCTTGAATATTTAGGGAATTACAATGGCCTTGGGAAACTTGATTTGGAATTGCATGTTTCCTGTTAAAGCTGAGATTCAATTCCTCAAATCTATTTTCTACTTGTGTTATGACTCAGCAAAAATACTGTGAATATATAGTTAAAGCATTCTTGAGTTATTCACTTTATTTGAACTTGTAGCATTGTTGTGCTACATTAATCATAACACTCTTGCTTTTCTTAAATTAGACGAAAGTTAAAGTAAATTCTTTTTGTTTTTCTACATGGGGAAAAAATATAGAGGGAGGCTTATATGTTCAAACATGTAAAGTTACATATCTAAATAGTCTTTTAACCAAGTTAACACTTATTACATTTGAGTTTTGAAACTATTTTTTTTAATCCTCAAATCTGAAGGTGTATGTTACAAATCCTGTATATAGAACTATCATCATATATGATACTACTAAGGCTTTTGAAGTTTTCCTACACAATGCTGTGGGTAATGTTTTTGACTCTTTAACCTAATTATATTGTTTCTGTCATTTTACAATACCACAAAGACCTGCAGGCTGTTTTCGCTTGTGAGGCTTTATCATCAAAACTGTCACATTGCATACCTGAGAAAAGCACAGAGCTCTAAGTAATTTGTTTCCTTACAAAGTTGTCTTGAGGAGGGTCACAGGAGCCTAACACAATTGAGGATATAAGGTGTTGGCAGACAGCAAAACAGAGAAAGGGATAGAGAAAGGGATTAAGAAAGGGCTGTTGTCACTGGTTCCCAAAATGCTTGACTGAAACAAGTAGAAGTAAACAGATAAATGCAAATACATAGTTTTAAGACCCCAGAGGATGACTATGTAAACAAATTTAAAATTCTGGTTGGCCATATAATAAATTATTAATCAGTCACTCAATTTTCCCACAATAGAAATGACAGCTCTTATACTGTAACATTTCTCCTTACCAGAATATATTTTTTTATTGTCTTGTGCAGAAATTTCTGTATTTTTTTGAACCTCACCAAAGCTGATGCTTTCATACAGAAGTCATATTCTGCCTTCAACTAACCTGTGCCCTAAAACATCCATTTGCTGTGTTTATATAATGAGATGGGATAAACAACATGCTCTATTTCACAGATATCTTAAGATTCAATAATTTCACATGTGCCCCTTGTTAATACCAGAGATAACGTCAGGGAGTGAAATAAGAAAATAAATAAACATCTATGGAAACATAGATGTGATGACTGTATACTCATGCAATGACAATTCTGAAGAAACTGGAATTTCAGAAAAATCTGAGCCTGTGATCTTTGGTAAACAAGCAGGTTAATTGTCTATCCTCAAAAGTCTCCTTTTGATACAGATGGCCTTAATAAGTATTTCAGAAGGTATCTATCTAGTATGAACGAAATGATCAAAAGAGAATTTTACAGGTGATTTTTAAGACTGTCTTGGTTAAACACCAGCTGGCAACTAAGCCCCATGGAGCTGCTTGCTCACTGTTCTGGATGAGATGGAGGAGAGAACTGGAAAAGTAAGAGTGAGAAAACTCATGATTTGAGAAAGTAAAACTGCATGCAAGCAACAGGTCTAATTTTATATATTTTGTAATAGGAAAATGATGTTACATAATCTTGTCCTGTGAGACATACAGAGGAGAGAGAGAGATCTGAGATGATTTAGACAAGCTCCAAATTTGAAATGAGATAAGCTCATGTTAAGATATGCCTCTGAGATACATGGCTTGCCTTATTCCTGAAACTCAGATTGAATGTATGTAGGTAACACTGTGAGCTTCCCATGTGCTCCATATTTCATGCTATTAAGTTCTGCAAGCTTTAGAATTTTACTAGATTCCTGGAAAAAACAAAACAAAACAAAACAAAAGCAGGATGTTTAATTATGCTTCTTGCAGGGATACTGTTACAATTTAATGAAGAAATATGTAAACTGTCAGTGTAAGAATAACACCATAACTGGTTTTTTTATATTTCAAAAATTTAAAAAATACTTTTTTAGCTGGGTTATACACATTTGCATCTTTTTTTTTTCATGTGAATACCGTACCTTGTTCTTTGGATTTAGTTCAGCTCCATATTTTTTTCCTTTGCACACCTGTTAACATTTTATATAATTTTTTTATTGGCATCCCTTGTTCTAAAATATTACAAACACTCCTGTTGTTGACATCCAAGCCCTTCTTTCTGACAATAAGAAATATAAATATGAACACTGTCACACAAAAGACTTTTTAGTGTTTGAAAGGAGGTGTCTACCAGTTCTCCCTTAGCACTTGACTGTAGGTACATCTCTCTTCCTATCAGACCATGGCAGCTTTCTGTGGTTTTGTTCATGGATTCCCTACTCAGGTTTTTAAAGTATTGCTTATGATATCTGGTGTATTTTTGTAGAATTGTTATTTCTGAGGAATCAGGAGATTATCTATCTATCTATCTATCTATCTATCTATCTATCTATCTATCTATCTATCTATCTATCCATCTATCTATCCATCTATCTATCCATCTATCTATCTATCTATCTATCTCTATCTCTGTATATTTGTATCTATAACTCTGTTCATGTTTTCCTTACTTTTGTCTCAATACAAAGACCAAACCTCAACTGCCAATTTTCACATTCTTTAATCAAACCTTTGTCTTTCCTTAAAAAAATTGTCCTCTCAAATTACCTTCTTTTAAGAAGAGTCTCCACCTGTTCTGAACAAAAGAGATGGAGACACAACACGCACTCTTTTTCACATGGCTGAATTTCATATAGCCATTTCAACCAAATGTTCAGAGCAGTACACATTGAGATTCCTGAGCTGGCTACTGGCACACAGGAAATGTGTGCTGAAAACCACACATTGCTTCTGGAGAAGCAATGGAGAATCTGGAAAAATTAAAAATCTTTCTTCAGAAAATTTTGCCTTTTTTTTTTTTTTTTTTTTGTGTGTGTGTGTGTGTGTGTGTGTGTGTGTGTGTGTGTAGATTGGGGAGGTTGTATCTACATGACTGCATAAAGGCCATCCATCCAAACTTCACTGCTCTGGAAGCTGGTCAAGTCACTCTGATGTGGTGCTTTGCCTTACCTAACAAGACCATACTCACTTGTGGTTTGGACACTTCCATTTATTTATTTGGTTTGGTTTGGTGTGGTTTTTTAAATATAGCATGTTATGCTACACCATACTCAAGGAGGTGCCATCATGGCATTCATTCCATCCTTCCATCCTGGCTCATAATCTGAATGAAATTTTAAAAATACTTATTGCCATTTATTATGTAGGTGGGTTACGTTGTCACAAAATGAAATCAGGTTTGATAAGCAGTAAATATGGGAAGAACATAGGTAATACTTACAATTATTATTATGGGATTTTTTTATTTGAAATATGGAGGAGGTCACTTTTAAAACCATTCCATTGTGACAAGCTGTTAAATTCAAGAACCACAAATTTGAGAAATTCAATCAGTATTTATAATAGGTCTCAGAATACCTGAGCAATGTCCAGGATCCTAGGAAAGAGAGGTATTTATGTGTTTACACTTAGATTTTTACTGCTTTTTTAAAAAAACCAAAAAACAAAAAAAAATACCATCCCAAGGACAAGAGAAGATTCTGAGGAGTGAACACTGTTTTTCAAAACAAACTGTGTGCTTCTTCTTTCCCTGCTCACTCTCAGAGCCAGTCTTAAATGTACAGAACACAGAACAGATGATTTGGGGACACAGGTATCATAGTCACCCCAGGTCATTGATACCTGGGGTGTCCTGGTATCTAGGACTAGCTAAAGTAGTGAAATTGGTATTGATTCTAGCCAAAAGTTCTGATGAACTGGATGAGTAAAATTTCCTGTTGATCTTCATATGTCAAGGGATTACCCAGCTATTGGAAACCTTATTTTCAGGAACTCTTCAAGTTCTGCCTCCAAATAAGATCTGAAGGTCTGGCAGTCATCTGAGCCATCTCCCAGTTTACAAAGATAAATTAAGACAGATGTAACATTAGTTTAGTTCGTCCCTATCTAGGAAATGCAACCAAAGCAAACTCACCGAGATATATCTCTGTGTAGATGCCTTGCAGTTGTATAATCATTGTTTGAAATTCATAGCCTGAGTATGCTATTTTCTCACCAGGAAGTAATATGAGATCATATATTTCAAAATATGAGTTATTCAACCATAAGAAGCTCAGAAAATGTTAAGGAAAGGATTCATGGAGTCCAACAGAAACACTCCCTTCGCCATGTTGATCTTGTCACAATTCTGGTAATTTTTTTTCTATTGCAAGAAATATTCCTGTTGTGAGGCCCTAACAGAAAACCTCCTAGGATAGTACAACCAAAGAATGACAAAAAAATCATGCAATTTTATCCTCTTCTGAGCATGCATTCCCATTTTACAGAAACTAAACAAAATATGTCAAGAGAAGAAGTGGAAGTTAGGAAAGGTGACTTAAATTAGTAGGAAGAAAGTGACTAAATTTAAAAGACACAATATTCTATAAATTCATTAAAGTTACTAAGAATAGAACTCTTCTATCTAGGGTTTAGTCATACAGCTAGAAAATGCTGTCACTTACAATACAAATAGCAAAGAAAAAACAGTGACTAAAACATCACTAAAAGTCTGTGCAACAGATTGTGTAAAGCCAACTAAATCCAAAGGAAAAAAAAATCATGCTTACTTCTATAAAACTTCTTGTTGTTTTCTTAAATGTTGTGGCCTTCTAGCTACATTTTGAGAGTTTTTTCTCATATATAGGAGAGAGCCAAATACAGACAAACATGTGAAATAGCTGTTCTACGACACATGGAGAAAAAAACCCCAAACCATAAAAGAGATGTTTAGTCATCAAATGTTTTATGAGTTCATCAGTTAAAGGCTCTAATATAAACTTAATTAAGTTATCTGAACATGGTTTTGAAGGGACACACTACTGCCTGTTGCTATGGGAAAGGTAATTAGAGACCCAAGAATGCCTCGGTGAGACTTCTTGAAGAATAGGGTTTGGCTTGCCCGCTGATCTGTTTTCAGGTAAGGTCTGCACTGTCACAAAACAGGTGCCCTCTTTACAAAAAAGCTAATCGAGGATGACATAGAGGAAAGAAAATTTTTAAAAAGTGAAACATGAATAAAAGCTTGAATAAATATGATTTTTATTAATACTCTTATTTCCTACACATCTGTTATGATCTGATCCCCAAATGCAGAGACTCTAGGTGTTACTTACCAGTCTGTTGTGGTGATCTTGGTCTGTATGAGCAAAGAGAAATAGAGCATCCACATCTGTGTAAAACATAAAAATAAAAAAAAAAAAAGAGGATTTTTTTTCTCAGGGAAAAAAAAAGAAGAAATAAATGAAAGATTGATGTTTTCTTTGAATTTCTCAAAGAGGTTGGATAGAGAAAGAAATCATCTTTGGATAATGGGTTTATTGATTATACCTCTGTAAAACTGAGCAAGTATTTTTATTACTTTTTAGCACTAGATTTCAAGCTGCAAAAAAGAGCTACATAAAATTTGTACTAGTTTGTCCTGGAGGCAGTGTTGAACATTTTTGCTTATTTTCTAGTAGACTATTTCTTCTAGTGTGGCATTTGCTATTTTTTCTTAGAAAAGACATGTGAAGTCTAATTTCCCAGGTAGTATATGATAATTATTCATACATAAAATATCTTTTCCTGAAGAGACTATCTATAGCCTTATTTTTGTGTAAAGTTATTCCATAATTGCTTGCTTTTGTTTATAGATTCCAAAATATTTATTGCAACTTAACTCTGGAGGGTTGCTGAGTGAATTCCTGGTAATATATTTCTGGAATATGTTATTTGCTGAAAAATAAATTTTCTGAAAAACTACTGGGGTGAATGAGTGAGGAAACAACCCATAAACTTATCAGGAAACCTAAAACAATTGTTTTAAATTTACCAAACTGATATAAGAATAACTTCCATTTCTGTATTCTGTAGCTATCTACTTAAAACTTCTAATTCCCCAAACCTGTGCTAGCTTTCTGAGATTTTGGATCATTCTCAGCTAGCAGAAGTGAGAAGAGTCTTTTCTTTGCCAGAAATGGTAGAGTGCTAGGTCTTGAACACCACAGAATTGTAAATCCTTTCTAGCCATGTCATCCCATTGTGACGTAGCTAACACTTCTGATATCATAGATTAAGTGTAGACCACCAGCAGTTCTCTTATTTTTCATCTGAATCCTAAACCATGTCTTTTTCAGAATTACTTGAAAGTGTTTAAAAACTTTTGTAAATGCCTGAAGTTTGCTGTTAAAAAAAATCTGTCAATAATGTGATGATTATTATCAAATTATTGTGATAATTATTATCAAAACCTGAATACATGAAAAAATTTGGACTTAAGGAAATTGAAATATATTCTTTTTGAAACAAGACCATCAATGGTAGAACCAAAAGTAGAATATGGTATAGGGAGATGAGGGCGAAGTATACAAGGAGTGATTGCTGAAGTGCTCATTAGTTGGAAAACAAGGTTTGTCAATAAAAGCTGTGCACCTGATGATTCATCTCTCTGCATCTCAATGAATTAGTGTATCACAGGATTTCTGAGAGAAAACTCCATTCATTCTTTTTCCAATGTTTGAAATAACTGTTCACCTTGAAGTGTACTACCACTTTTGGCAAAGAAACTAAACTTTTCTTACAGCTCAAAAAGCTACATCAGCTTTGAGGCATTAGGAGCCAGAACAGAAATCTAACTCCCATGAACATTTATTTGAGGGGGGAGATACATCTCCCCTCAGAGCACATGTACCTTTAGGGGTCTAGTTTCAGATACAGATGCAAGAATTGACTTTGTATACTGATTTCAAACAATATATTTTAAATTCCACCTTTCCTTGTATAAAACTGTACCACCTAGTGGTCTAAACATGTGAAGAAGAAATTACCTACTCTGTCTGGTTAGAACCAGTAACTGCTGGAATAAGTCATGGGTCTGGAAAACTGGTGTTAGAATCCTCTAATTAAATGCTTGATTGTATCAAACCTTTGTAAATCTCTCCTAGACTTTTAAAATTGCTGATGCTTAGTATATTTTTAGTCCTATGGAAGCTGAAATAGTTGATTATTACAAATAATCCATCATAGTTATTTTTACCACAAGAAACAATCAGTCCTAGGCCCAAATTACAATAATGAATTTCCTGTAAGTACAGAGCATTAGCCCACTAAAATGCAAGTGGTTTTTGTTAGCTGCACTAATTTTCTGAGTTTCCCAAAGTTACTACTCATATATGAACTTTTTAGTTTTCCTAAAAATATATCGTGCTTTCATGCTGAAAACTGAGCTGAGATTTAGACCCTATTTGCTTTAATTTTACTTGTACATGAGAAGTTATTTCAGAGAAATAGGATAGGAACTGAAAATCCCTGATGTCACAAAGGAGATAACCTAATATAGAAAAACGAGTCAGCATAAACCTTTTCAAGACAAGACTACCATCTTGTGGCATTTGTGTACAATGACTGGCTGAAGACACAGATTTTGCATAAAAATAGAAATAAGATTCTCTTCTGCTTCTGTTTGTGGCTAACAGTGTAAGTCTTTGTGAAGACAAAGCTTGTATATCTTTCAATAGAAGTTGTTTGGAATCAAACAAAGACTTATTTGACTTTTTGTATGGCTGCCATAACAGATGCAGAATAATATTCAAAAGCACAACACAAATGCTTTGTATGAATCAGTGCTGCTGAAGATGTGTCCTGTTAAAGGAGACTAACAAATCAACAAAACTGTCCTAGTCTCTCTGACCCACATGGGGCAACTGGATGCTGCTTCTTTTTCTGGCAACAATACTGGTTGATGCAAATAGAGAGCAAGGCAAATACTCAGCTGATTGTCCCCATAAATGCTGAAATTTGTTTGGAATAGACTTCTATGGGTATTTAAAGTGGCTGACTTAAATTGTTTACTACTTTGTGGTACTGGATTTAGGTGCATTTAACGTGGTATTGGAATGTAACTTTCATTTAAAGTGAAACTTGTCTACAGTATTTCATCTGTTTGAGAGATCTGCCTTCAAGTAATTTAGGAAAAATGGGGCAAAACTGTCTTGATTATACCCATTAAAATGCTTAGGCTTATCCTTTTCAGGGCAAAAGAAACCATTGCTTTACTACATGACATTCACTAAAATCTTACAAATTATAAGTTTACAGCTGACGTTTTACTATGTCATGTCTTTGCAAATTTATACTACCAGGGCTTATTTCTAGTTAATAGCTCAGAAGACATGTAAAATTTTTAATCCTACCAACATGGGTATTGCCCTGCTATAACAGCATCTAGTGATCTCTGAGTTGAATCTCCTTTGAAGAGAGGAATGATTTCAGGCTTCTTTGCTCACTCCCACTCTGCTACACTCTGCCACTGGGCAGTCAAAGAGCAGATCTTTCCAGCAACACCTGAGGAAAAGAAACCTTTGTGATCCTGTCTTTTGTCATGAGGTCATCAGGAGGCCCAGCTGTTCCTTTGTGCTCCATTGGTTGCAGAAGTCACCTGGGCATCTTTTCTGGCTTCTAGTGACTTTAATATGAAACTGTGAGAAGAGCCTGGCTATGTCCTCTTGAGGATGTTGAAGGACAGTTGAACAGAGCAGGATGCAGCCTCATGGACCTTTCCTCTCCAGAGTGACACGAGTCAGTTGTGCAGCCTTTCCTCATGTAACCTATATTCTGTCTGTCTGCTCACCAGGGCTTCTTGGGCATTTGCTGTAGCTTGCTAATATCCTTGGTTGTGTGGTGAGTACTAAACTGGGCTTAATCCTTGTAATGGTTTGAAAGCAAAACAAATGAGAGGCTCCAAGTCAGAAATACAATTTAATAAGAAAAAAGAAAAAAAAGGTAAAATAAAATAAATGCAATAATACA
>JBBMKD010000102.1:76433740-76487403 GCA_037834095.1 Argya squamiceps | reverse complement strand
AACAATTGGTTTCAACAGATGATGAAGAGGGTGATAGAATACTTTGTGCATATCTTATTCTACAACCCAGGACAATCCTCCTGCCATGGTCTGGCAAGGGTTAGAATTGTCTTTGCCCATACTGATGACTTGAGTCTGATGAGCAGTATGGTGAGAGTGGTGAGTAATGGGCACAGCTGGGACAGATTTCTGAAATCAAGGTGACTTGAAATTAGTGGGCACAGCCTATAAGGACCTTCTAATAGCAACTGGAGACAGTGTCAAAAGCTTTATTAAAATCCATATAATGAATTTCTACAGCTTTCATCCCACTGAACGATTCATTTCATAGTAGAAAGTTATCAAGCTGACCAGACAAGGTATAGTAAAAGTTTTTTTAACTTTCCCTTTGCAGTACACAAGAGAATCAAAGTTGATGTAAAGCTCTTACACTTGATCCATGTTCTTGTAGGAACATGAACTTTTGATGTTTACCCTTTTCTTCTTGTTTTCCTTATGCTGAGCCAAAGTAACGAGGGAGAATATCCTGAAAAGTTTTAACCACCAGTTTGCTTTCTTATTTATGAAGAGAACTGTAATCTTTAGTATGACTGTGTATCTTTTTTTGCCCAAAGATTTTATTGTTGCTTAGTCTTTGACTGATTCAAAAAGCATATATGGACAGCCTGCTATATATTTCAGTTTTTCACTATGACTTAAAAAGAGTAAGGTAATATAAATTACCAGAAAAAGACAAGGAAAGCAAACCTAATTTTTTTCTGAGGCTTGAAAAATACTTTACATATAATACAAGGGCAGGCAATATATGCTTATCAGTGTCACTGGAATATAAACTATTATATATAAATGTTATGTAATGAAATACATAATTCTAGTGTTAATCAACATTGGTTCTCCAAGGCAAGTGATATTTGTGGGAATGGATTGTCACATTAAAAATTAACAGACTAATTATAATTGCTGCAAAACTGACATTACTTGTTCATACAGCAAAATCTGAGATTTCATATGGTTACCTCACTACAACTAGAAAAAAATTCTCTAAGTAAAATATGTTGTCTATAAATCAAATAAATCATTAACTACATGATTTTGTAGTTTCATTCTGTCTGAAAGATATTCTTGTTTGTCATGAGTTTATATTTTCATAGCTTTCAAGACAAATCTTAATTACAATTAAAAAAAAATTAAGCGAAAAATAATTTAAAAAACCCACAACAAAACCAACTAGAATAATCCAAAGAAAATAAAAGCATTCATTTTCTCCACACACCTTTAATTACATGCTTTCCTGCATGTTTTCTCTGTAAATTTTTAAAAGTAACTAATTTTCTCCACCGAAATGTCAAGCTGCCCATGTCCCATATGATTTCATGTTAAATTCAGTAGTATCTATTTAATTCAGTTTCCTCTACAGAGATGTAGGAAACATCTTGGGTTATCAGAAATGCATGACTGCGTGTGCTTTTTATAGGAAGATACAATTTCCAAACATTTAGCTATGTAAAGTGGATTTCAGCTTCTCTGGAGTACCTCTCATGTACCCCAGAGGCTTTGTGTCTTGTAGGAATAGTACTGAGCAATACATCAAAAATATCTTTTTTTATCTGTGCCAAACAGATCCTATTAAAATAAATCAGTTACATGTTCACACCACTCTTCTGGGAGCATGAACACCAATTGGATTAAAAATAATAGTTTGAAAAGCAATTTCATACATCTATGTATCCAGAAAAACATCTAAATTAGCATCCCTTAAAAATGCAGTTGCTGGAAGACATATATAGTTGGCTTGATGATTGGATGGACTGTTCTTAATGTACCCTTCCTGAACCTGAGCAGTAACTAAATGTAGACAACAATTTCTAACAAATATGCTACCCTGTTCAATAAAAGTGCTTTATACCACAGAGTGATAGTGTCATGCTGAAAGGGACCTCTGTTGTAAACAGGATCAACCAGAGCAAGTTGTGCAGGACTGTGCCTGGTTGAGTTCTGAGTATCTCCAAGGGCAGCACAACCTCAGTGGGCTAGTGTTTCATCACCCTCACAGTTAAAATTATTTTTCTTATGTTTAAATAGAGTTTTCTGCATTTCAATTTGTACCCATTGCCTCCATCAAAATAAAGAAACATTGTCTTCCTTTAAGATTATTTTGCTTGATTTTAAAGATGATAGCTGTAGCAACTACCTAATTTGAGTTAGAGTGCATCTAAATGAGCTCTATATCTATTCTGAATTATAAGACACATACACATTTAAGGCTAAGTTGTTAAAAAGACATGAAGTAGTTATCATGATTTTTTTTTTTTCATCTCACCTTCACTCACACTGGCTTATCTCTGGCTTGTGTTCTGTAAGAATAAACCTGTCATGTCCAATATATTTAAACCTTTTAAAACCATCTGTTCTTCTCTGACAACGACAGTAAGTCTATTGCAAATGTTTTATTTATCGTGGTACTTCCCCTGTTCTTCCTCCTATCTTTTCTGTCACCTTTAAAATTAATCCTTCCTCCCCATATCCTTCTGTAAATCCTCGCACACAGACAATATCATTGTCAAAAAGTCAGAATTTCACTTTTCTAGACACTGAAAGACTAACAAAATTGAAAGCGTAAAAAGCAAGCCAAAAGAACTTCCAAAGGAATGGATTTTTTTTTCTTACAGAAGTCTTTTGATAGGCCCTGGTAATTTTTTCTACAGCTGTTTTAACAACATGCAAAGGAATTATCAGTCTTCTGTAAGTAAACCCCTGCACTGTGTGTTCACAACCCAATATTAGCAAAAAATGTAATTTGAGAATCATATGTCAAAGATAGTTGACCTATAATAGACTCAGATTTCCAAATTAATTATCATTGATTATTGTGCCTAAAGAGATAATGAATTGTCTTACAACCAGCACCTCTTATCTTCTAATGACCATTCTAATGAACTTTACAGCTCTTCTTACTTTCAGCATACTAATCCATTTCATGTGACTAAATTTTCTTTTACTGATGAAATCTTCAGGGTTAAAATGTCCTATATATAGTTCCAGAAATACCATCAGATCAAATTTTGATCTGATGGTAATATGATACCATGATGCCAATGATAATATTGATCTGATCAACAAGGTGGAATTATTTTTTTTACTCTCTGTATTAAAGCCAATTTTAAATGCTTTCCTCTTTCAGAAATGCCTACTAACCTTTTTTTTTTTTAATTTCTTGTTGTTTGCTTACTTTGATGAGTTGAAAACACGTCTATCCCATAAAACAGCTTTTAAGTAGCATAATACATTTAGAACAAAACACTCCTTTGTTTTCTGGTCTTAAAATTCTTGATGCTGCTAACTATTATAGAAGCAAACGTTGTAGACTGCACAATCACCATGTGATGGAATTTTATCTACAAAAATGATGTAAAGTTTTGTTGTCTTCCAATAATTACACTGAATCTTTCACATTCCTGCTCAGGCTATATTTTCTATTAATTTTTCTGTCCAAAAAGATTACTCATCAGATGTCTCTATTCTCCAGATCTTATAATTTCACAGCTACACTTAATCGATATTCTCTTCCTGTGCCAAGATTAAGACTTCCTAGACTTGTTAGGAAATAGTAGAGTTGGGAACCTACTGGTAAAAGAATTGAATTGACAGGTGGGCTGAGGTATTTCTGTTGCTGCCTGGCCATCAGGATGCTTTGTGGTAAGATGTATTCCTTTTTCATATATTAAATTCATAGATCAGTCATCATTTGTACATTTCTGTTTCCTAGTTAAAGCTGTATGAATATAAATTTTGCTTCCCCTGTACATATCTCTGAGCTGTAGATGTCACTCTAGGGCTGACCAAATTCTGCAGGCGTCTTTCTTACCAAAGTAATTTGTCAAGTGGAGGAGGAAGGTGCTGAAAATTTTAATTGTTCACTCCTGAAATATTTACATTTTTATATGTTAGCTTGAACAGACGCGAATTGCAGTAAAATTCTTGCACTGAATTATGAATTATGGATAGTGGAAAAAACAACACTTTTTCAGTACCTTTCCTGACTGATATCTAAAGTATTTTTCAGGAAATACAGTTCTAGTGAATGCTTATTTTATTGCATTCAGAAGACAGATAGATGGCTTAAAAGTTTTATTTTATTTTAATCCCTAACAAACTCAGACATTTTAAGCTATATATGCATTTAGACAGGTACTTTAAGATGACTCCCATGTGAGGTGCCTAAAGCTGAATACCTTTTAGGTAATATTAAGCTGACTGGATCTCCTTCACTTATGTTCAGCTACAGTAGTGTATTTACATTAAATTTAAAATTAGACCACCAAATAAAATCAATTGCACTTGATAAATTCAGAACCCTGTTGAGGACAAAACTGGAATCCTGCTGGTATGGGGAAGGAGCAATTTACGGTAAGTAAATTAGCGTATTCATAGTCTATAGAAAATAAAGATAGAACTTCCTTTAGTCCAGTTGAAATGACATTAACATGTGCCAAAAAATTAAACACAGACAGGTCTTGATCCCTGAGTCATCAGGGCAGTATGGAGGCTTGTGCTTTCTTCTGCCAGGGCTGGGGCCATTCCTGACTGGGCGTGGGACAGGCCCTGGCTGCCAGGCCCTGCCATTGCCCACCCAGGAGAGCCTCAGGGAACCACTTCAGTGCCCTGAGATGTGCCACAAACACTGCCTACATTCCAAGGGCTGGGGTGACATGGAGTCTGGGTCATGAACAGAGTGGAGTTATGCCCTGGGCCCAGGACAGACAGGGCCAGAAAGCAGTGCCCTCAAGGGCCTGGAAAAACCACCCTGGAAACACCAGGTATTTAAATGAAATGTTAAAATTGGGTGTCGTAGATACTGAACCTGTTTTTTTCAGATGTTATCCTGTCATGTGTCAATTATTATAAAAGCCATGAATGAACTTTTGGATGCATTTGTTTTTATTCTGTTCCCCTAAAATTTTGTGTAGGAAAGAATAATATACAGAGGTTTCTATCCCTGCAGAAGACTTCTGCAGGGTGTTATGGGTACAAGGTTTCCCACTCCACACTGTTCACTTTCTCATTCCAATACCTAAAATTGCTTTTTGAAATCTGCCATGAGGGTCAGATCTGCTGTTAAATGGATTTCAAGGTATTTGAGAAGATAAGAGATCATAGCAAGTTTTGAGCTCTAAAAAAATCAACAATTTGAAGCCTCTACTTAAACTGAAGGAAATGACAGGACTGGAACACAGATGGCATTATATTTTCTTAACTAAAATCTTTTGGACAAATAAATTCATAAAAGTATGCAAAATATTAGAACAGCATTTATTTTTTTAAACTACTTCATGTAGTTAAATGTTGATATTTCTAAAAAAGCCATCCCAATGTTGGATTAACATGGTATAATTTAAGTTCAAAACTTTGGTGTAGCCAAATGGATGACTTTTATAGAGACAAAATAGGCCTTTGGAAAATACAAAATAGATATGCTTAGAAAATGAGTGAAAGTACTCTCCCATTTGAGTACACAAAGACAGTAAACATTTATGGAGATTATTCATCTGAAACTATCTGTATTAATTTTTAGTGAGGCAGGTAAAATAGCAGCTTGAAGAGAAAATTCATCCTTACTCTATCTGGTCTGCCAATGTCCTGAATGCCAGTTCAATTGCTATATGACTTCAAAAACTTTCTGCTCTAAACCAGAAAACATGATAGATATGACTTAATTTCTTTCAGAATACTTCTCAAAGAAAATCAGTGCCTTTAATTATTTATCTCATGTGACTTGCACAATGGTATTTTTCCTCCTGTAGTGGCCATCCTCTTTATAGCCAGCATTAACTCATGTCTTCTCAGTCTCTCGCTAAGTGCGATCAGTTTCATCAATTATACAAATCCTTAAAAAACTGGGTCCACAACTCCATAGGATAAACCATTGCCCTTATTTTTTTTCTTCAAAAATTCCATGCTATTTGAAAATTATTGCTTTCATATCCAGCTTTTCCAATAGGAACTCTGGGGGAAAAGCTGTTGTCGCAGTGCATGATTTAGGTTTTTATATTTGTATTTGTATTTTGTTATTTGTCTGTACTTGGTTTGTTCCATTCCAAAATACCCTACACCCCAACCCCTGATGACCCCTGTAGTATCACCCTGATGTAACCACACCCTCTTCCCTTTCCCCCATTGGCCCGAGGTTTCTTCCCTGCCCAGGCGGTGACCTGGGTACTTAAGGAGAAGCAGAGGCCCAAGCACATGTTCTGGCTTGTTCTGGTTTGTCCCGGCTTGCTGTTCTGGCTCTCTGGCACATGCTCTGGGAAGTGCTCTCCTAGCACATGGAGCCAGGACAGAAATAAACACCTTTTCCAGCCCAAGCCAGGCCTGCTCTTCATTTCCAAGCCTCACCCATGCTTCAAACCAGCAGGTTTGGAGGAACCCACACAGACTGTTATAAATTGGTCTGGGGAGCTGTTTTGGCCGATAAGCAGCACCCCCACAGACACGCCAATTTATACTGTTGCCTAACAGAAAACTACCTGTCTCAGCATGAACAGGCTGTGCTAGAAACTCTTCATTGATCACATATTTGCTCCTCCCTGGCCAAGACTCCTAAGACATTGCTGAGGATCCTTGGTCTGACTGCCTGTGGTCCAGCCCAGCTCTGGGCCTTTGGGCCTGCTGCTGGAGAAGCCTGCTGCCATGAGAAGCACATGTCTGGTTAATTAATCTTAAATGATTATACAAAATATTTTCTGTGATCTTTTATTTTGTCTAATCCTTGATGCTTTCAGGCCAAGAAGACAAATCTGAAAATGAAATCTATGTTTTTGATTCAATTGCATGTGAAATCTTTTACTAATATGTAAACATTTCATGAAAAAAAGAGTCCTATGTAATTTCTTAAACTTTCAAAAAGTCATAGTTTGTGTTAAATTATTTTACAATGTGACTTTAAATCTACTTCCAGCAGAGACCTTTACAGACAGTGAAATCAATGTGTTAGGTAAAATATTTAGATATAATTTTTTTTAGCTTTGCAGATTGTTACTGTGTGTAATGAAATTCTACATTATGATGCTTCTTTCTGAAAGTATTCATACATATACATTGTGGACCTGTCAAAGATTATGTTTAATCACTCATTGTGGTGACCCTTGAACTGATATGACAATGTAAATCCTGGGAAGTCTTTACATAATTTTCTTCTTAAGCTATGTGTAAAGACATGACTTTGCTGAATGTAAAGAAATCAGAATGACATTTAAAACCAATGAACATACATGCATCATTCCATTCTCTACATGCACAAGAAGTTTCGCTTTCCTTTGCTGCCAACACTTATCACTTCAAGAACAATTTAAAAATAAGGAATAGTTAGTTTTGTGGCCTAACAAAGATCTATAATCTTTACATCAAGCACTGACTGTTTAAACAATCACTCATTGCCTTTTTAATAGAAATAAAAATAACAATTTACAGAAGTTCAGAATCCAGATTTCTTTAGTGCAGGATTGTCTCAGCTTACTGACATCAGCTCCAAAGGGCATGTTTCCCTGTCCCCACAACATGGGTCTTGGGTAGAACAAGCTTTATGACACAACACGTAGAGAGCAGAAAGATTCCAGTCACAGGACCCTCATGAAATTCAAGAAATACTCAGAAAAAGCAGAGTATGCTCAGGTTGGAGGTTTTTGGAAGAACTTTGAAGAATTTAATTACACTTTTCTATTACAACAGTCATGCAAGTATCAAGAAAATTGTTTTTTTCCTATAGCAGACTATAACCTTTGTAACAATGTGGTACTAAGCATACCAGAAAGCAACATTACTTTTGGGGGAAAGACTTGTTGCAGTTCTAAGCTTTTTCCCTTGGAGTGACATTTAAATCACTTAAGCAGTGCTGTGTTGTTTATTTTTAAACAAAGTTGAAGATTTATTACTGTAAATAAACAAAATGAAAGAGTAGAATGCACAAAAGTCAATAATTTAGGAGATACTGTGTCAAGACCACAGCAGGTAGAATTAACCTGTGATATTGTAGCTGCGGTAAACAAACTGCAGCAATCAATAATGAAATTAATCAACTTCAGATAAGTGAACAAAGAGATTTGCCTCTGATTTCAGGTCAAAACCCAGTCAAAGGCTTCTTCCTCCAGCTGATGGAAAAGTTTGTAGGCGTTCAATCGAATCCTGAATGAGCAACTGATGAGATTAATCTACGTGTACTTAAAAGATGGTAGAGTTCTTCAGCATGGAAACATGTATTCAATCTCCAAGCTGATCTTACTAAAAGTACAGGATCAACTATGGATGTTGTGCTCAACATTGGTATGATCCATGGCTATGGAAGCCTCTGGTGGGGTTGCAGAGAAGGAAACATTGTAGTGTGTCAGCTGTGTTTCTCCCTTCCCTCTTCTCCAAAAATTTTGTGTGTGGTACATGGGAACTGGGCAGATGAAGAGGAAGCCCAGGGCACTGTTTGTGAATGTGATTGTGTGCAGATGCAAAGATCAATGCAGAAGAAAATATAACTCTCACTTAATAGCTTTGAAATGGAATTCTGTAGTGCTTGGGACTACAGTTGCCCTATGAGCCTCTTGAAGTCATCATATCTATGGCAAGATGCATTTTTCAGTAAGCACACATTTTGTTTCCTACCCCTTCATTCTATTCCTGTACTCTTAGTGAGAATGTAACTCAGGAATGGTACTGCAAGCAACTCAAAAATCTCTGTAAGAATCTGTACTGGGAATTAAGTCAAACTTTTTAAAAATGCTTCATGATTAATATTGGTGGGTTATCTGTTCATATAGGCATTTCTTTATTTCTCCTAATCTTACCAAAGATTAAAAAATATTTGTCTTTTTATTCCTGTGGTTATGTAAAAGCCGCAACCTAAAAGAAGAGATTTAAGACCCTCCATCCTCAAACTGAAAAACCTGTGCTAATGCTATTTCAATATTTTCATTGAGTCTTATATAATTTTCAGTCTTTTAAATTGAATTTACATCCATTTCTAAGTAGAGAAATGAGAAAAAAGTTTTCATTAACATGGAAGAAATTAAAAAACTCTAACCACAGAGGAACCAAAATTGAGGGGTGGAAAAAACCCCTCATGGTTTCTGGTTTTGTAAGAAAAACTTTCAGAATTTTTCTTATTTATGTTCTAGATTCTGGTTGAAGCACTTTATGAATAATCTAGGGTAGCCTTACTGTCCTGGTTGGCTGACTCAGTTGGTCTTACAAAACAGTGAATGTCACCTGTTGGAGAAGAAAGCATAGTCCTTTCCAATTCAACACTTGAAAGATACACTTGAAACATTTTGAAAATTGAAGGAACTGCAGCCTGTGGGGAATCAGGCTGGACCAGTCTTTTACTGAAGGACTGTAGCCCAGCCTGGAGAGGCTCATGAAGTATTGTAGCCTGTGAGAAAGTCCCATGCTGGAGCAGAGAAAACTGTGAGGAGGAAGGAACAGCAGAGAGGAGCTCTTACAGAGTGACCACAGTGATGACATTTCTCATCACCCTGCTTTGCAATGGGAAAGAAGATAGAGGAGTCAGGAGTAAAGTCAAGCCTGGGAAGAAGGGGAGAGCTTTGTCTTTGCTTCTCACAACCCAACTCAATTTCTAATAGGTGATAAATTAAAATAATTTTCCCCAAATTGATTCTGTTTTGCTCACCACTATAACTGTTCCAAACATACCAGAGTATGTATCCTTGTGCTCAGTAGCACTCAGTGAACAAATCCTTGGAAGAAAAAAAGCAAATTGCTTTTGCAACCCTTACAAGAATTTATTGCCTTCAGTCCCCTTTGGCTGTTTTCCAGTTTACTTATCCATCATGTGAAGACTTTTGTTTGTAACTGCCATCCATTAGTTTCATCTGATATCACCTATTTCTTTTTTTGGAACTGACAGTGAAAAATGGATTTCTACTTTTTTCACTCCCCCTCATGACCATGAAGACCTCTTTCATATCTCCTTTAGTCATCTGCTCTTCCATTTCCACTGTTCAGTGCACAGAAGCCATTTCAAGTCACTCTTGTAATCCTTTCTCTGTACATCTTCAAAAATTCCTTTGAATCCCTTTTCAGAGTTAAGGGATCAGTACCCATAGCTTCACACTGTAATCAGGATGCTACTGAACCATGGATTAATAGTGTGTCATATATCCCCTTGTTTCCTTTCTCTTTCTCAAGAGTTTCTGCTTTTGAAATTATTATTTTTGATAGCTTCTGAATAGTGAGACAATATTTTATATCTATCTATTATAGTTCTAAGTTTTCAACTGAGCTGTTAGTCAAAAGACCACCTTTTTATATGTAACATATCCAATGGACAGCATCTGACATTTATTTAAAATTAATTTAATCTGTAATTATTTAATCTGCAAAAAAAATTGAAATTCGTCTCTTGATCCTGATTTACCTTTAGTAGCTTAGTATCAATAACAAAATTTGTCACTTTATTATTTACTCCTTTTGAAAATATGTTGAATTGCACAGACTCTCGTGGTGATATGACATCCTACTGCTATCTCCCTTTACTGAAAAACCTTCTGTCCCATTTTTCCAATGTTTTGATTAATTATTCATCCATTCTTCATCCTGAAACTGCCTACATAGATCTTTATGGCATAAAAGTACTGTGAGGAAGTAAATATTCACACTCTGGAGAATGGACTAAGCCATGTTACAACTCCTGATTCAGCTGGGCTCCAAAACCTAGCAGAGCAAAGGGATCAGCTCCTCTTTCAAAAAACACAAATCTATTTTGATTACATGCCATTCAGCTCATGCATTGACCATGATCAAGCAACTAGTAGAAGTGCTCTGTGTTTTCAGCTGCTTAGGAAAATATTTCCATGGCAGAATAAGTAAGGAACTCTTAATGCATTATTTCTGAACAAAACAGACAGAATTAACATGTTTTTGTTAATCAAAGATTTAGACTAGTGCTCTGGCTGCTCCTAGAAGAAGAGATGTCTTAGAAGGAAGAATTTTCTATCGGTCACTGCTATGTGTTGTAACTGTGTGTAGTTGCAGAGCAGTGAAGCTAAGAGGAAAACACAAGAGGGAGAAGATAGCATTCTTTCTCAACAATATCTGCTGTATGTGACAGAAGGCTAATGTTTCAGTCAATTTTTGGCATGAGATAATTTTTGAATAGTTTACTAAGCATAGTCACTGAGGGACAGTCATGTCTCAGTTGCCATGCAACTATGTAAATTGTAGGAGAAAAGAACAGATGTTAGTCTTCATATGCAAAAAAATATAGTTAATAAAAAACATGGTTCATGAGAAAAATTTTTAAAGGTATGTCGTTACTAATGAAGATGCAAATAGTTACCATGGCCTTTTTGTGAATTGTATTTAACTTAAAATGTTAAACAAAATATAACACACATTTCAGTACAATATGTGTTACCTAAATATGTTATCCAGTTCAAGAAAAAGAAAGGCAAGAAAAATCTAAACTTGCTGTTCAGGGCGCATACTGCAATATTGGTGCAATTTGATGCTAATATGCTTAAATTTGTTATGGACCTCTAAGAATATGAAATTAGTGAGTCAAACCTGGCTGATTAATGCCTTGTGGTCATGCACAAATTAATTGACAGGCTACAAAATTTTGTAAGATAACGTAATGCCATGCCATTTTCAGCAGTTGTCATATGTTATAACATCTTCTTCTAGTGTTGTATTTCGATCTGAACTCCATTGTTTGGGAACCAAACAAGTGAAGATATTTAAAATTTAATTTTTATTAGAAATATACTATGCTAGAATGTAATTTTCTAATTTTAGGTCCACAAAATGTTACCAGGATCATTCTCTTCAAGTGAGTTAGCACCTTAACAGACACTATTCTGCAATGCAAAGGTGTGGAAGATGAGTTTCTTTTGTCAGTTTAAGAGACACATGCAGAGCATTAGGTATATAACTGTAATGTATTAAAAAAAATAAAATATGTCTGAACTATGATTATTCCACAGATAGACTCTGCTGTGAAGTAGAGAGATGAATTCAGGATCCATTTCTTTCTAGTTATTAAACAAAAATCTGACATCATCTTCAAAGCCTATCATTCATCTCACTCAAAATTTTGACAAATATTCTAAAATTTAGTTACTAGTTATTGAAATGCCTAAGTTCTTACTTAGGTGAGAAGAAATGCCGACTTCAGGCAGAGAATTTTTCTACTTATCCTGGACATCAAATGTCTTTGACAAACGATGTCTTTTTCTCGGCTGTAAAAGGACTTTTAGAAGCTAGTTTCAAATGGATAATGAAACTTGAGATAGCTGGAAAAGGTAAAATCTATTTTGAGCTTTGCTATTTTCACAGCTCTAACCACTGTTTATGTAGATGTGTATTAGAAACCCTGTGGGATAGTTCAAAATTATGTTTGAAGAGAGATAAATAAAAGTACAGTTCACATGTTCAGGGAACAGAATATGACTCCCACTTGAGAATTCCTTATATTGCAGCAGAGTCCTCTTTGGAAAAAGTACAAGGAAATATAAGAATGTGAATGTGTATAATCTCAAACATATTTCCTTAGGGTCTGGCTATGGCTAAAAGATATTTATTCTAAAGCACTTTCTTTTCTTGCGAGTCTTTCTATGAAGTTTATTTGTATCTTTTGTTCTGTGCGTTTCACAGGTTGCATTTTTGGTAAACCCATGTATCAGTAGGGAGGTATGTATGTGCTCTTAAATGTTTTTCAGACATGGAGGTTTAATATGACTGGAAAAATTGGTCCTTCTTTCGACCCTTGGTTGCTAGTCTTTTTTGCTGGAATGGTATATCTGAGATTTTTCCTCCACAGTTTAGATAAATAAATAAGTGAGCCTTACCAAGGTTTAACAAAATTATCTTTACAGTGCATCCTTCAAATATCACAGAATCACAGAATATGCTGAGTTGGAAGAAACTCACAAGGATCATTGAATCTACCCCACCCTTTCACAGGATCATCCCCATAAGCCACACCATGTGCCCAACAGCATTACCCAAACACTTCTTGAACTCTGACCAAGCTGGTGGTGTAACCATTTCCCTGGGGAGCCACCTACAGTTCCCAACCACCCCGTGGATGAAGAACCTTTTTCCAACACCTGACCTAAACCTCCCTGACACAACTTGAGGCCATTCCCTTGGATCTTATCACTGGTCATCACAGGGAAGAGATAGGTGTCTGTCTCTCCTCTTCCTCATGTGAGGAAGTTGTGAACTGCAAGGTCTTTCCTCAGTCTCCTCCAGGCTGAATAGACCAAGTGACTTCATATGGCTTCCCGTCAAGGAAACCATCTTCTATATAGTGGGATCTTGTTTATTCAAAAAAAAATTTTGATTTTAAGGCCTTCCTTTCTTTAAGAACATGACATGGTATTTTTGTACAACAACTTTTAGATTAGTAATTGTGCATAGGAATTCTAACAAAGAATGATATGTCAGTGCTTGTATTCAGTTAATAATTTGAAGAGTATAAATCTCACAGTTATTCAGTGCTTTAGAGTCACGTTGTTAAATCTTAAAACTGTGACATTATTTTCAAGGTTGATGCTGTTGTCTTTCATATTCCACATATATTTTTTGCAGTATACTTCACCTTTGATCCTCTATTTTCCTTCCAGAGGTGAATATTTGAGGTGTGTTAAAAGATAATTCAACTAGGGAGTTTCTAGGTTATAGGATTTCTGAAAACATTGATTATTATTTCTCCCTACTTCTTCCTGAGTCTTGCAGTTTTAGTTTTATATCTCAGGAATGCCATCACTGTCTTTGACCTGTAGTCAGTGAAAGACCTTTACGATTTCTCAGCATCCATTGAAGAAGTCATATGGATATGCTTAGTTTATTTAACACAAGTATTTGATTAAGTTAAAATCTAAAATAAAAACACCTGTTAAAACATTTGATTCTCTTTTCTGGTAAGAAAAAAAGACTATTTTAAAAGCAAAACTCAGGTTATATATAAAGTGGTATTTTTTTCTTTCTAATTGTAGTTTAACACTGATATTTTATCATGTTAACAAAGAGACATAAGAAGGTTCCTACAACAGAATTGCAGATAATAGAAAATAATTATGTGTTTACGTAGCTGATTATAATTTTTCTCCTACCAAGCTGCACAGAAAAAGAAAAGAGGCTTGTTACAAACCACACCTGATGACCATGACTGTCTCACTGTACATGTTAGGGAGAAATGCCACTGTACTGCATAACTTTGCATGTGTAAGAATTATATTGAGAAATGAAAATAATGTATTGCATCAATAAACTTCATGGATAAAAGTACATCTTTTCCTCTAATTTGTAACCAGGAAATTTTCCACCATGATTGGACATCCTGGTGAAATAATTAATTGCATTGGGTTTTATTTCTTTTCATAGAATAGAGCTGAAATTGTAGCATGGCTTTGCATTATGTTTTCATGTGTGCCAAATATGCTACAGAAAACACATTTTTATTTTTCTATGGCATGAAGTATCAGGTTTTGTTATAAATGTAGGAAGGGCAATTTTCTAGGAATGTAATACAATAACTGTATGATAGCTCTGGAAGAGCAGTCAATCTGAAATATAATCTAAATCTTGCTTTGTAATCACAGGTGTATCTGGATGTCCCTATGAAATGCTGACAAGTATTCGTGATTCAACAAGTTTCATATTTTTAATTCTGTCTATGTCTTGAAATTTATTTTATAATTTATTTATAAATTATATAATAATATAATTTATTATATTAGTGTGTGAAAATACGGGTTTGAGACAATCAAGGAATGTAAATATTTAGTATTTAGCTTAAGAGGAAATATCCGCAGGTTCTTTTACTTTGAGAGTAATGCCATCAGAAATGACTAAATACTTTCCAAATAAATATTCAAAAGTAATGTATTAGTATTTGTGTGGTTTCTGAACAAATAAACATTTGCCAGCAGTGACTGCTATAAACAAGTTGCATTACCCAATTAATTTTTGTAACAATATTAAAATTTTGTCATTAAAATCATGTGGCACATTTATTACTGGTGACACAACTCAGTCTACTCAAGCATCATACATGAGTAAGTTAAATTGAAAAAAAATTTATACATTAAATGTACAAAGAAATTCTCACTAATACTGCAGAGCTTTTCATGTTTTATTAGACACCATAAAATATTAATATTATTTGGGATAGGGCTATAGCCTTCACTCTATAAATAAATCAAATAAATATGATATTTTATTAGAAATTGCTTTCATTTAACCTTGGGGTTGCAGTTTCTTATTTGTCTTTTATAATAAGAGGGCATGGTATACCAGGTCAGCTAGGAACTCTGTGTTATTGGAGAATTGTCAAATAAAAACCTACAATAAAAGAATAAAGATTTATTCCTTTATTCTGAGTCTCTGCTACTTTACAGGAGTATATGTAACATTTCCTTTTCACTTAAGAATATAACAGTTAATATATTATTAATTCAGAGAAAACAAACCCTGACAGATTTCTAATGTTAATTTTCTTAGAAAAAAATGAGGTAATAGAAAGCCAAATGCCATAAAGCATAACACTGATACAAAATATGGTAATCCAGCTTGTTTCATAAACTGTTTTCAATGTGTCTTTATTGATTTGTGCTGAGAACCATTGACAACATGCTGGAAAATATATTCAGCTCATACTGCATACAAAGTGTGTCAATGTTTTACACAGAGCAGCTTATATAGCTCAGTGCAGAGTTCTGGTTAAAAAAAATGATGGTACCATATGGCTCTCTGCTGCTCAAAGCCTCAGTCTCCACTTCCACTGCTGAAAGTTGTTAATGTCAAAACAGATCAAGCACAATGCCACTGAAAAAAATTACCTTAAGGCAGATCTTGCATAGAAGCAATCTATCATATAAAGGGACAACTCTCTTATGCTTATTTAACATTTTTCTGATGTTTTGGAATTTGAGAATTTGTGGTTGACACACTAAAGATTAAACTAAAAATTAAACAAGAGTCTGAGACTTACCTAATCAATGTTTTTCCCTTACGAAGTGATTGCTCGTGATCAGATGGGGATAGTAGAAGGGTGATATCCATCCTCATAGTTTTCTGCATGGCAGAAGTCAAGCTACATTTGTAGACAAGTCAATATGATGACCCACTGAATGTCAGTGTCAGCCGCTGAATCCCACTCAGCCCCATGACAGAAGTTCCAGTAAAGATTTCACACAAGTTTTCTGTGGTTCAGTTACACTTGCAGTAATCCTTAATCATTCATAGTTTTAGAGAACCACGTAGAAGTTCTGCTTCAATGCCAAACTTCTCTGTGCCAAAACATAGGAAGAAACAGTACTTGTCTCACAGATTAAACTTTCAGAGGAAAGGTTTAAAAAATGAAGAATCAGTGACCATGAAGTCATATTATTATACACTGAAATAGTGCATCATTCCTCATTATTCTGCTACATAAAGGACTATTTTTAATATTTCAGTCCATGGAAAGCAGTATCTATTAGCAATGCTCATAAATTAATTAAAGACTAGTTAGGTCTGCAAGTCAGAATCTCTTTGAAGGACAGTTTGTAAGAAATGGGTGTCAGGTATGATTTGGCTTCTGATTTGTCCATAATGTACCAGAAGGCAAAGCTGAAGTTCAGAGTGTGTAACATTAAGGATATTTTTTAATTTATTAGTACCAATGGAAAATACCTTCCATTCAAGCATATTTTTTGGTTGTGTGCTGTTTAGTTCAGCATTTCTGTCTTGGAGTGCATTCTTGGTTAAAATATGGAATAGGAAAAGCATGTTTCGGAGGGGAGAAATGTTTTACTCTTGGTATTTATATTTCTCCTTTCTGCATGACTCCATGTTTGTAAACTGAATTTATGAACTTGCATCAACGTAGGCTGAATTCTCTGATATTTACAGTACCCTGAAATTTCAACCTTAGCAGTTGAGTCGTGAATCTTTCACATTTTGTATAATTTAGTCATCAGTGTCTCAATCTCTTGATTGATTGTTCAGTTTTCTATTATATGTTATATTAGGCTTATAAATGGAATCTTAGATCACCGTGCATAGAGTATAATATAAGTTCTTCAATTTTGATTAGAGCAGCCAGAAGATGCTACATAAATCATTTTAAAGCCTACAAATCAAATTATATTTTCCCTTTTGAACTGTAAACAAAAATCTATCACCATAAATACCCAAAGTCTTTTAGTTACACTGGTATAAACTGGACTATGTAGACTTTAGAGATAGAAGCATCAGCTTATAAATTTAGCACATCCTAGTTTTTTGAGGAAAGAAAAAAAGAATATTATGAGAAAACAATACTCATAACCAGAGAGAAAAAAATGTGGTTTTGGAGTGGGATAGAGGTCCCACATTTGGGACCTTGACTTTTGTTTTGGGGCAAGGGTCCACACTGACTGTTCTCTATCATCTTCTTGTCCTGCTTATCCTTGTTCATTGTTTCCAAGAAAAG
Organism: Argya squamiceps; assembly: GCA_037834095.1. Lineage (NCBI taxonomy): Eukaryota > Metazoa > Chordata > Aves > Passeriformes > Leiothrichidae > Argya > Argya squamiceps. The sequence goes on along the minus strand of JBBMKD010000102.1, from coordinate 76,469,942 downwards.
TTGATGTATTACTTTCTCAAATAATAAGGTCAGGACAACAACCAATAGTTGCTCAGATCCTTCTTGATTTTCTTGAATGTAGACATAATTCATATTTCCCAGCCCAAGGGGAACTCTGCTTTTAAGCAAGACCTCAGAATGATATCATCCAGCACTTCTCAGAGATGCCTTCAGAGGCTACCTAGAACAGAGGCTAGACAGCATTAAAGGAATAAAGTAGGTATTTATTAAAAAGCCCTTCAAAGAATACACCTTAGGCAGTACAACAGCCTGGACATGGCTACACCCAAGGTGGATAACAGCTCACACGTTTTCACACTTTTATAAATTTTGGTCTATATACATATTGGGGTTAATTGTCCAATGACAGCTTCAGGTTATGAAGTCCCATCCTCCCAGTTTGTTCTCCTCAATTCACTGTTGTTTATACTTTTTGGGCCTGAAGCTGCAACAGTGTCTCTGGTTCTCAGGCTGGAAAACGATTATTTTGTCTAACTACCTGTGAAGAGAGCTTGCTAACATTTTATATGAAATTCAGAGTAACATACTAATGCTTTGCCTGTTGCTATTCCTTCTCTTCACTCTTGGGTGATGTTTTTGTATTCTTGGTAGAGCCTGGATCTTTGCAACCATGTTAGTTTGGGCACAGCTATCCTAAGAATTTATCATTTGTAAAAAACACCAGTATATTTTAGAATCACCTCAATAAAACCTCTATTAGAAAATGTTGTAAACTGATAATATTATTGTTGATTATTGTTGATGAATCAAAGCCAAGGATCTCTTAAATGAGTCATCTAATCATGTAGACTTTGTTTGTATAATGATATTTGTGCTTTGTTAATAAAAGACAGATGTGGAAAATCTATTATAAACATTATGTTCACATATGGTCCCCTTTACTTCATTATGTCACAAAGATTTCACAGTTTTAAGTGGATTTAAGCAACATGCATAATTCACAAAGTAAATGAGGTGAATAGTCAGGATGCAAATAAGACTTAGGAGATGGCTGCAAGCAAGGTTCAAATGTATGACCTGAGACTGTATGCTTAAAACAGTGGTATTTGGCTTGTTTCAGCAAATCTAACACAGGGCAGTGATTGCACTCATGTTTCTGTCAGTGGGCCTGATTCTACATTCATTAGTGACATTTCATACCTTACTTCGTATGTAGCCTTTTGTGAACTTAAATCTGTATAATTATTCAGTGTAAGTAAAGGTAATGAATTTGAGCCCAGTGTCTCTCAAGAGACAGCCTATAATTTGACATATTGACACTTACTGCTTGCTGGCTTCCATCTGTTTCTCAGTTTAACAAAAACTCTGTTTATGAAGATTTTAAATGTTTCATTCTGCTAAATTTGTGAAAGTCAAATTGAAGACATGGCTGAATCAAACAATTGAAATGACAGCAAATGATAAAAGACGAAGGAAGTACTTCCACTGCAAGCAGTTGATGGCCAGTAAATGTCTCTAGTATGCTCAGCATGTGCTTGTGTTCATGACTCTGCACTCTGTACAGGCCCAAGATGGAATAACCCTTTTTTTTTCTTGTATCCATGCTTCTGGTTGTGCTGTGTTTGGCTGTGGTGATTTCCTTCACAGTAGTTAGTATGGGGCCACGTTTTGTATTTGTGCTGGCAACAGTGTTGATAACACATTATTGCTGAGCAGGGCTTACAGAGTCAAGGCTTTTCTACTCCTCATCTTGCCCTGACAGTGAGAAGGCCAAGGTTCCAGCATGATGTTTGGAGGGGACACAGTTGGGACAGCTGACCCAAACTGACCAAAGTGACGTTCAATACCATGTGATGTCATGTTCACCACAAAAACCTGAGGGAGAGGGAAGAAAGAGAAGGATATTTTGAGTAATAGCATTTCTCTTCCCAAGTTGCTGTTATGTGTGATGGAGCCCTGCTTTCCTGGGGATGACTGAACATGGGAAATGATGAATTAATTCTTTCTTTTGCTTTGCTTGTGTACATGGCTTTTGCTTTGCCTATTAAATTATCTGTATGTCAAACCATCAGTTTTCTCACTTTTCTGATTTTCCCCATCAGGGAAAGGTGAGTGATTGGCTGTGTGGTGCTTAGCTACCACTTGGGGTTAGATTGCCATACCGGCACTGTTCTCCTCTTGTTATAATAAACTTTGACACTGTCGATACAAGAAATTATACTGGATATTCATGAAGATACCTTAAAACCATATATTGCAAGACAGACCTTTTTCATCTCCATTCTTGTAAAAGGCTAGAGATAATTTAATGAATGGTCAGAGAAGATACATTGTTCCACAGGAATACTTTAAATTAGTCTGAAGAAATTCATACATTCTATATCAAAAGCAGAGCAGGACAATGAAAAGTGAAATAAATATTCAAAACTTTCTCCTCTCGCCACCTCCTTCCCAACCCTACCTCCTCCCCTGCAGTGGCCCAGGGACACAGGGGATGGGTGGGGGTTATGGTCATTGTTCCTCTGGTTGCCTAGGGACAAGGGTCTTTCCCCGGTCAATTTGGGGTCCCTCCTACAGGACAGATCATGGACTTCTCCAGTGTGAGTCCATCCCATGGGCAACAGTTCTCCATGAACTGCTGCACTGTGGGTCACTCTTCCACAGGGTACAGTCCTTCAGGGACAGCCTGCTCCACCATGAGTCCCCCAGAGGGTCACAAGTCCTACCAGGAAACCTGGTCCAGCCTGGGCTCCCTTCTCCCTGGGTCTGCAGGTCCTGCCTGGGCCCTCATTGAACCTGGGCCTCCCACAGGATCACAGTCTCCTCCCAGGCATGTCATTCATGAGCTGCAGAAGGACAGCCTTCTATCAAAACCTGGCCATGCAAACCCAATATATCATCTTTCCATGGATTATGTAAAATGAATTTAATGCAGGATAAAATGGTATTCATTTGGTCTTGATGGAGCAGGTTTGATCTCTGAAAAGTCATCTTTTCAGTAGTCTTTACAGAGTAGTTTAATGTTTCAGTTTTTTACCCCTGAGTGAAATACAAATTTTAAAGTTTACTTTCATTTATAATAGTCCCTTGTATTTCTGCTTCTAAAAGTAAATTTTCATACAAAATTAGAACTGGCAGAAGATAAGCACTGATTTTTTTCTGTATTATCTCTAAGGGAAAAAAAAATCTATTTTATAATGCTTATAAAATAGATTACATTAAAATATTCCTAATTTCAGATTGCTAAAATATTTTATTTGCTTTTTATTCCAAGTTCTTTCCCCATTGCAGAGGGGAAGAAGGGGGTTATGAAGACAATATTACATTCAGGTTTACTTTAACTGTCCTGTAATGCATGTTTACTTTAAGAAATACCATTCAAGGTGTATACCCGTTCTCTTTATCTGCTAGAAATCCCTGTTTGAACAAAATTTCCAAGGCACATCATAGGAATTCCTCTGGGGAAAATGAGACATCAGGAACTGCAAAAGGAAATAAGTATTAATTAGTGTTCTTAATGAACACTATGGCCTGAAATAAAATGCTAATTTTGGGTAAGTTAAAATACAGTAGAAATCCTACTAAATATTTTCTCAGTAGAAACCAGCTTAGTAAAAGCAGTATTTTCCATACAAATCTAGTGGGAAACCTATTAACTTGTTCTAATTATCACAGGTTGCCTTACTCGGACATTGTTCTGAAGCAATGTATTTTGAAATAATAAAAAAAAAGGGCTCTGATTACAAAGTACATCAAAGGCAGTGCTTTGGATAGTGTTTAATTTATTAATATAGAGATTTTAACATAAAGGCAAGAGTGTTTGGTTTTTTTTAATTTGGAAACTAGCATTCTGTCATTCTATTGTTCTGAGAAGGAAGGTGGAAAAATATGAGAATTTTATGTTTGGACAGGTAGCAGATTTTCACAACAAAGATCAAACATTCTGGAAGAATTAATTGTTGCATTAACTTCTGCAAGACCTTAATTGTCTTGTTAGCACTCATAATTTGAATTTTGCTGAAATATGATGATTTATTAAGCTCAATGTGCCATTTTTGACCTTATTATTTCAGAAAGCTGCTCTCAGTAAATTTTTCCATGTCTTCGTGACATTGCACTAAAATTTCAATTTCAGTCTGAAACTTCAAAGAAAAAATAAATCTGTGGGCACCTTGTCAGAGTTGATGATGTCACAATTTCATGTTTATGAAGGAGAAAGGGAATTTGTTGTTTTGGTTCTGGTTTTGTTTATTTTGGGATTTTTAAAATTGAAATTAAAATCCATGTTGTGAGCATTCTGTTTACTCTGTCTTTATAACTGGGTTAAGCAGTGTTGGACAGGTAGCATGGATCTTTCTTTTCAAGTACTTATTGAGCATTTTAACAAGAAATCCAACTCAAGAGACAGTATAGCTCCACATGTTTTACTAGATAAGGGAAATTCATCCAGCTGCACATTCTGACAGAGATTTCAGCCCAGCAACACACAGCTCCTGTGTGGTAAACACAGTGTCAAAAATGTAGCCAGCACTGCCTGCACAATGTCCATATCTACCCTGCCACAGGCAGTGAGTCGAATCTGTTCCACATTGAGGAACTTCTGGTTTATTCAAACGTATTCACACTTTTAGAGGAATCCTTCATCTCTGTGAGCTTCTGAGTGTTTTCATTCTCTGTAGGCTAGGCAGATAACTGATTTAAATCATAACTAGAACATCATTGTGATTAAGAGAATTTTTTTCCTCACTTAGAATATATGCAATCTTCAGATTTCCTTCTTTGTCTTCATCTTGCTTGTAAAACCACTTGATAGAGAATCCATGTAAAAAAACCCAACCTTTACCAAAAAGTGTAGATTAATTTCATCTACAGTTCACATGCTTGATAAACAGACTAGGCTCAAGTAATCATCTCTATGTACTTTCCTTTTTATACCTGTTCATCTCTAATAGCCAATATTTGGAACTGCTGTGGGCAGATACTTGAGCAGTTGGTGTGTAATTGACATTCAATGTACACATCTGAGAGAAAACACTGAAACTCTTTTTCTGTTTTAGCAAAAGGATTGGATAACAATCAAAGCTAGTGTTGTTGGAGGGCAAAGTGTCAGGAAAGCAATCATCAGATGAGCAGATAAAATGGTAGTGAAATGGTATCACATATCAGATGAGGTTGGAAAGTAATGATCAAACAAGGCTAGAGAAAGATGGAATGGATGTGGAGAATACTTCTGTCACTGGATCCTCCAAACAGCATACACTACTTCATATGAGTCTGCAGAACAAAAAACTGTTGGACTGTATCAGAGGGAAAATGGCTATTGCCACAAAGACAGTTTTAGAACTGCCTTTTGTGGTATCGCAGAATGAATTGTCTCATTTGCCAAGATTATCCTCATGAGGTGAATGCAACATTATTTGAACTATTTGTTGGTCTTAGAAGTCTGAGACTAACATGCATTACATGAAACAGATAATTACTACAAAAAAAGCATCTTACTCAAAAAAAGCAGTCTTAGAATTATTTAAAAACCTGAAAAACAATTTTAAAAACTTGACGTAGTTCGAAAATTCACATTGTCTCCTTGGTGAAGTATTTAATGAAACCAGATGATTTTGTATATTCAAGGGATTGATAAATTATTTCTGCAGGTTTATATGTGGCAGTTTGTTGCAGTCTGCAGTAATCAGTTATTTTGGTGTGAAATTTACTTATCTTACAGGTATGCAAGTCCAGAATAATTCCAATGATTTTTGTTGACTGACTCTGGACACAGTGAACAGGCTTTGCCTACTTTTTTTGAAATTAAGACAAGCAGCTGAACTATAATCAAATATTCTGTGGGGTTTTTAATTTTTTTTTTCCTTTACAGTCTTAAAAATATAAAATGGTTTATAACATGAGACCTCAGGTAAAACAATTCCAAAGTTTTACAAGTCAGACCTGTTGTTCAATGATTTTCTTAGACCATGTGTTATTTCAGTGTTTTGTCTGGACAGATTTATTACTGTTGAAGTCCATGTTTCGAGATTTATATTGACATCTGTATCTTCTAATTTTTTTTTTTTTAATAAATGCATAGTACTGTGATGAATTGGTGAGTACTTATGCTTAATATGAGTGCTTAAAAAAAGATTTAAACAAATAAATAGTATACTATCATTCCTGCATAATGTATTGTTTATTGGGAAAAAAAAAATGTCCTTCAGGGTTAGGTTGCAAAGACAGAAGCAAGTAATTTATTACATAATTTATACACTGCAGTGTCTTCAAAAATTTTGTGTGACTAAACATTAGGATTATGTATTCATCCTTCTCAGTGCAACTCAAATTTATTTCAATTTTTGAGGAAAAGATTTAAACTATTATTAAAGAAATATCATCATGCTTATATTAATTAGTTTAGTATTTAAGGCAATAATCCCAAATATGAAGACATCTGCATGTTCCTTATCTATCTAATGCACAGATTCAGTATAATGGCTACCACAATGTAGAATTTTCTGGGAATGGGAGCTCTGTTAAGAGCTGACTTGGAATAACAAACTACAAAGAAGTACAGGTTTAGACCTAACACAGCAGTCACATAAAATCTGGTAGAGCCTGGGCCAGAACACATCCTCCTGTCCAGGAACAGCACCTCTGAACTTAGAATCATAGAAACAGAACCACACAACAACCCAGGCTGGGTAAGACTAAAGATCATCCAGTCCAAACTTTCATGAGAATGATAGCCTGGATGAGATTATCCAGCAATCCAATTATGTCTTGAAAACTCTCAGTAGCAGGGACTCTATCAAGCTCCTCAAGAGGTCGTTCCAGTGAGTCATTGTTCTCCCTAAAAAAAAAAAAAGAGAAGAAAAAAGAAAAAAGAAGGAAAAAGAAAAAAGAAAAAAGAAAGAAAAAAAATCATGTTCTGGGATCAATTCATGATGAAACCAAAGCTGATAGGAGTCTTGTTCCAAGTGGTTTTTATGATGACAACATGAACAGAGGAAGGAGAGCCAGTTTCAGGTAGACTAAAATAAAACCATCAAAATGATGGTGAAGAGACTGGAGGAAAATCACTATGTCAGAACCATAGGTTAATTAATTTAGATTGAATGAGTGTATCCTGCCAAACCTGTCTCTAGAAACAGGTTTCTTTAGGATGACATTATAATCTCCTAAAATCTTGTTTTCTGGATAGTTAACACTCTCAGCAGGTACACGATATGCCCAAGTTCAGATCTTGTTCCAAGTAACGTTTCCTGATTGAATATATTTATATGAAAGTTAAATGATACCCTGGCAGGTAGTGCATTTTTCTGGGAGTTGGCACTGTGACTACAAACTTTGTCAGAGGAGAGCATTCAGCTGGAGATTTTAATATCGTGGGTAGAGATCCTGCTCCTTATTTATCATGTGAACAAAAAAAGAAGAGAAACTTTTTTTTTTTACCTGAAAAGGTAGTCCATACCCTCCTATTTTTCCACTGAAAACCATATCTCAAGTCGTATCTTGTTCTATGAAGAACATAGGAATATAAGCCTGTAGAACATAAGAAAAAAACATCAGTATTTAACATGTAAACTGTTTATGAATTTAAATTAGGATAACGATTTGTTATATTTTGGGTTGAATTATTGCTGCCAGTTATTTGTAAGCTGTTTGTAAAATTTTAGCTGGTTGTGGTTTATACATTTATGAGAAAATATGTGAAGTTTCCTGTTGTTTCTCCTTCAGCCTTTTGAATGAATGACTGCAGCTTGAAAGCCTGGAGTAGGGTAAGAACTGCCTCATGTTGCCTCCAACCTTGGTATGTCTCTTGTAGCTCCTTTGTTGAAAAGGGGCCTGAGGATGTTGATTGGAGTAATCTGAGAAACATGAAAGGCAGGTTTATCTTAAAATAATTAGTATTAATCCCTGCCAAACCTATTTTTCTGCTGAAAAATACTGTAAGGCAATTTTTTTTGATGCTAAAATTGTGCTTGAAGTCTCATAAATATATGAGAGTACAAATCAATGTATCTGAAATTTAGGAAAACATCTTTGATTTTTGATTTGTCATTGCTAAGAGTGGGTATTAACTATATGCAGACAGAATAAAGTTTTCTGTAATAAATGTACTGAAAATATATTCACCTTAACAATGTTATAGAGGGGTAATCTCTAGAGTCTACCTAGAATAGACAGGACAGGCATTTTGAAAGACAAGAACAGTCATTTATAATGATTTGGATATTAGTTTTAATTTTTCATTACAACTAGATGGTTTTCTGGACTAATTTAGGATCATGTGTCTCTGTTTTGTATTCAAAAATATTTGCACTAAATTTTTTAATGGTAACTTCCTGTATTAGATGTTCGTTTTCTGACTGTGTAAATCAGAGCACATATCTCTAGATTTGGAGTAATTTTTATTTAAAGAATGAAACTCATGAATAGGTGACCTTAACTTGTACTGTGTTGGATGCTGCTCTGTTTTGTAGTGAAGATGGACTGAAACCAAGAATCATTGGTAATATTCAGATATGGAAGGCAACTTAGTTCGGGGCAACTGTTCTTTCATTTCTGAAACAGGAAAATCTGAAATTGAACACAGTACTGTCTGTGGGCAGGAATACTTTTCTGTTTTCAGTACTTCTGTTCTGATTTTTCTACTAGAGGAGGCATCTGCAGTTCCCAGCATGAATATATTATTTTGGGGCATGTGCCAAAACATCAGAAGTAATGCTGCTCTTGAGTAAAGGGCAGGATTTTCACCCCTCCTTGATCTCTTATCAAGGTAAATTTACCACCATTCTTCAGATCTACCACTGCTCTTTGCTGTTGAACATCCTCTGAGGGATGACTGGAGACATCTGTAAGGTTTTTGCTCTTTTCCACTAAGCTGTGGATGGTGGGATTTTGAAATGGAAGGAATAAATGTTAATCTTTTCTTTTTCTTGTGATAAAAAAATATTAATTAACAGGTCAACATTGTTTTCAACAGACTATGTGTACCTGCATCCTTAGAAGCAAGTCCTCAGTTTCAGTTGCCTAGGAAAGAAATAGTGATATATTTGAAATGACAGATATTTAAAATTTCAAATATGTATTATTTGGTTATGATCATGGAAGTATTTTAAATAAGCTTTTGTTTTATCATTTCTGAATTTTGTTATAGAGAGATGGTGCTTTCAATTGAAAGTAAATAAGACTGACAGCACTTCTAGATTTCAGAAAAAAAAGCTCAAGCTGTTCAAGGATGTGTAAAAACACAGATTGACATAAATTGAGTCAATAGCACAGAAACCATTTATACAGAGCAAATATCAATGCCACAATAAACAATAGACTGAATACAGGGAAATTACTATTTTATTGGTAGCGAGTCACACTCTTTTTTGTAACTGTTTGAGTTGTAATGTGTATTTGATTAAACATGGGAATTTTGGACATAATTTCAAAACAAAACCTCTTGTTGTAAAGAAAACTAAAAATTAGAACTAAACTGTGTCACTGAGATTGAACGTCTTGAAGTATGACAAAGATAAATTATCTTGATCAATAGAGTAATAGAAATTGATTTGTAGCATGCCAGAATGTCTGATGTTTCATTCTGCTTATCAGGTAAAAAGGAAAGATACATGGATTGAAGATGAGGGAAGAAGCTCAAATCACAAAATTTACAGCTGATTGGACCTGAGGTATTTCTCCAGGCTTTCAGTTTTTGCTGTATAACTCTCTGCAGTCAGCTAAATGACTGTGCTTCTTGGCACTAAATTTCACTGTCAGTTTTATTGTCAAGTGGCTTCCATTGTACACTTTGTGGTGCTGTGCTTGCTTTCAGTGTCTTAACAGATCCTTCCACCTGTCCTCATTAGGGCTAATCGACTTATTTCACTGTTAACATCAAAATTCTGGAAGGTATGCAAAGGCTTTCTAACTTAAGGATCATGGAAATTCTCTCAAAAAAATTACTGTGCTCCTTTACCATGTTTTCTAAAGATTCTGAAAACAGGTTTGAATAGGACAGTTTCAAAATGTCTCATAAGAAGTCTGGTATATTTTCAGTCTAGAGAGCTATACTTCACAATATTCTTCAAGAAGAAAGAAATTAATTTTTTTTCTCTTCTCTATTTGACATTATTCGTTGCCACCAATGTACTTATTATCTTCCTGAATGGTGCTGAGAGAAACCACTAATTCTTCACAATTGTTTTCTCTTTGGATGTCAAGTAATCTTTGAAATACCAGCAAATTTTGTTACTTTTCAATTATCTCTTATTTTTCAAATAACTTCTATGTAGAACAGCGTGGGTGTTGTCATTTAAATTATATCAATATTGATTATATTCTGCTGAAAAATGTGACCACTTTATTCCTCCTATTTTGTATCTGTGAAGTCTTCTTTCAAAAAAAATTATCTTCTTCCATCATGCCAACTTATCTTTCTCTAAATATTTTGTAAAGTATTCCATCACATTTCTTTGCTCCACCACTATCCGTACCTTCAGTGATAAAATAATTGAAATAATTTGTCATTGGTGGGGTTTTTGTATTTCCTACTGGTACTTTGTATCTTAAATTCCTGATAAATTTCCAGGATGTAAAACAGACTGTTGTGATAGATCTTGGATATTTATGGTTAAGTAAGTAAGAAAGATTTCCATGGTATAAATCAAAATATAATTAGGTAATAAGAATGCCTACATAGATCCAAGAACTTTGTATGTTGTCAGCACAAGAAAATTGTTTTACTGTGTTGGTGAGATAGTTGATGAGATATTCATGGTCTTTCACCACTGAGCTGCATCCGACTTAATGTAATTCAATATTTTTTTACAGGTTTTGCCTGAAAAAAAGGACTACAAGGCAGTTACAGGTTAATTCTTTTTGCCTGGTTTGAAATTTCTTCCATTTACCCAGATCTCAAATTGTATATAATCTCAAGTGTACTTCAAACATATTCAATCCTGCCCTATATCAGAATTCACATCTGCTTATTAAAAATTAGTGAAAATGAGGAATGGAGGACATTATTGTTCATAGCTTAAAGACAAGAAAACTTATATACCATGTTTGCTTTCTCCAATATCAGTGGCACAATGTCAAATCCAGCACTAGAACCCATGCTTATAACTCTCAGGGACCAGTACTAGTTATTACAAAATATTGCTTATGTCATTCAGAGCACAGATGACAGATTTCTATCCCACCACATATTTTAAAGGTATAATGAGAGCAGAAGTGTTTCTCTCACTGATAAAATATTAATGCTGAAAACCGAGGCAACTCAGGAAATCATAAGAAGGCAGTTCCCTTGGAAAACCATCTCAGGCACATTCCACATCCCCTCTCTCTTACTGGTTACATTAATAAAACATCATTTAGTGCATTAAACTTCATGTTTAACAAAAAACAATGGAAATATTACTTCCTCTGTAAAATGGCCAAGGCAGTGGTTTAAAAAAAAACATTGTCAAAAAACTTCCTGAGTTTCCTGACTGCTGCCTGCTTGTCCTGGGGTGACTTTTTGATGCTTGTATCCCCAATCACCTGTTCTGTTTATGCTGGATATTGAGTTTCATGTTTTTAAGACTGGTTCTGAGGGTGAAGGGGGAGAGAAGAAGCGCGCAGTTTGTTTTAAGAATCTGCACTTGCTCTCATGCATTCTTTTTCATGGAATGTGCTGCCAAGCTTGGACAATGAGAGAGAGATAGGGCTCTCAGCGTTCTCTTGGATTTCTTGGCTTTTTTGCAGAGAGAGAGAGATAGATAAGGAGTTTTTGCTTTTTTCATTGGTTTTCTTTGTTAGCTACAGCAAGACAGGTTTTTCCCTGGACTGTGCCTTCTTTTTCTGGGACTGTTCAGCTTCTCTTTGGTCCAGAACATCAGGAGAATTGCCTGAGGACCCCCAGGCTGCATGCGGGGCCTGTCATACTGGGCCTGAGCCTCGGAGAGACTGAGAGATTGAGCCACACCCACAGAAGGACTTTCTGAATTTTCTATCTCTTCAGAACAGTGAGATGTTTTATTGTTTAATATTATTAATTTTTCTCATGTTTGTGAATACTTTTCTTGTTAAATAAACAGTTTTTACCACTTTTCTCCAAGGAAATCTTTCCTGAACCAGTTGGGAGAGGGGCCAGTTGAATTTGCTTTCTAGAGGAGACTACTCCGGAAGTTTGCTCCCAAATTTGTCCCAAACCAGAACACTGCCTCAACTCTATAAGAACCCAAGGTGTGTTTTTCTTTTTGCAGCCCCAGTTAAATTCCTTTCCTGTGCTGGTGAGAAGGTAAAAGAAATTAAAAAATTAGCATATGATTCATAGGTGCAATTGTATGTTTGTCTATAGGGTTCTGGAGTGACTGGGTACCATTGTCCCAAGCAAAAAGAAAAGACTGAAAAAAAAAAAGACTGAAAGATGTGAGATAATCTGTACTGTGTTTTATATTTCCTCATGATATTTCATAGTACCTCTGATAGCAGAATATTTTATATTTACACCTATTCTTTGAGTAGCTTTGTTACCAATGTTGGTGCCATTTTGGCAGAGTTACCAGCAAAGGCCATTTTATTGCAGTTTCCTAAGGTAACAGGTTGTATTAAAGTATGTAGGAATACCTTCCTTGAGTATTACATTGCATTAAGTTAAATGAGAATGTCTGTATTTGACCTCATGAAGTTTTCTGTTATTGAGCCAGTTAATGATTGATTCATGCTTATTCTATGGAGCTTCATTTTTATCAAACAATTGTTCTATAAGGAAGTATGTGAAAAAGCCTTGCGACAAAATCAAAGCTCTTAAAACCTAAATTTTTCACAGATCTCAAAGCTGAAAAGTAAGTCATCTAGCTTCTTTTTGCTAGATATCTTGGACTGATGACTCTCATCTTTATGTATTTTTAAGGATATTGCTGAAACACCAGGAAATTACTGATTAAATTATCTCTAAAATACTACATATGTTTTCCTAAATTACTGAAAAAAAATATTCATGACTAGGTTGTGTTCTGGCATAGATCACCATTCTGTTTCTAAAATGGATTAAGAGAAAAGACTTCCAATTATTGTTTACTCTCTTATCTGTAACAATATCAAATAAATTAAATGTGTCTTTTTCAGGCATTAATTTTGTGTCCAGTGATTCACAACAAACTTCATTATCCTGAAAATTGCATTAAAAACTGATTATGACCACAAAAAAATCAAAAATTAATAATGATTGAGTCCTTCCTATGAGTAAAAAACTCAAGTTTGTGTTTCTAAAGAAGAAGTGCTTTGGGGAAACAGGAATAGAAGATGATGGCAAACTGAAATTCCTGGGCTTCACAAATCTGTTTTTGTGTGTCACTTTTTTCCTTGAAATATGTCAGGGAGAAGACCTTTTTTCTATTCACACTTCTTCATGAGAAAAATTACTGATCTTGAACTAAGTAACAAATTAAATGCCTGTGATCATTTTCTGTAACAGTAAATTTAGATATCTACCAAAAATACTATATAAAAAAAGTAAGAATATCTAAAAGTCAAATATTGTTCATTATCATAAGAAAAACATACAAACAAAACCATATATTTTCACACTGCAGCATCCAGAAGAAATGCATCCATTCTTGTGGGAAAAGAGAGAATATTTTCTGTTGGCTAACTGAGAAAGAAGATATTTACATAGACTTTTGATTTACAGCTTTTCAACCAGCAGAGCAATTGTAGTGTGTAAATGGATTTTCTGTTCTATTAAATATTAAGGAATATTTGGGGTTTGTTTTCTAATAATAATATATTACTGTTGTTTATTAATTTAGGAATGTTCATAAACTCATCACTTTATTAGACCCCAGAAAACTCATTGTGTTGCCAAAATATTTATATGGTTTGAGAGAAACTAGTAATGGGCATGAAATTTTGTCAACAATGCAAATAACAGAAATGTACTAAAATAATTTCCATTCTGTATGTCATAAATATCAGTTCATGTAGTCAGATAAGCTGTAAATAAGTGCCAGTGAACATGAACAGTCTTTTATTATAGGCAGATATAAAATGACTATTGCACATAAAAGATTCTTTTTTTGTTTTTCTAAGCTGTAGGCTCTTGGTTTATTTGTTGGTTGCTGCATGCATTGTTAAAAATTCAGAGGAAGACAAAACTTCTCATTCTGCAGATATGTTCCCTTTTTTAATATGCTAATTTTCATCTTTTAGACATTGAAAAGATATTTAAATAACCTCTTGGTTTCCTCCTGACTTTGCGTTATTGTAGCACTCATTACATTTGACCTCTGCCAAAACAGACTTTGTAAAAAAACCAAAAAACCCAGCAAACAAAACAAACCAACCAACCAACCAAACAAAATTTCAAGTTTTGGAAAAAAGGGACTGCAAAAACTGTAAATGTCCTTCTAACCTCATTGTAAAACTGTCCAATACTGCACCTATTTGCCAATAAAAGCATTGCTTTCATCATAGACTTCAGTTGTGGCAGTCTGTTATAGCATATCAGCTCGCCAAAAAAGATATTAGGAAACCATGCATTAGTAGGTGATTTTATATGAAAATAAAATAAGATGTTCCTTTGTTTTGTTTTGGGTTGGGTTTTTTTTGTCTTTGTGTAATTTTCTTTTTCACTCCCATTTTCGGTAGTTAGTTAATTTTTATCAAAGTTCTAAAACTCTACAAATTAACATTTCTCAAGATAATCATGTGTGCTGCCACTACATTAAAGGACTGCAGTTGTATTAATAGATACAAAGAACTATGTGTTAAGAATAACATTCCTAAATATCAAGAAGGGAAAAATTCTCCAAGGTTTTCCTTACACTAAAGCACCTCGGTTATCTCACACAGTTCAATTTTGTGCAAGACCCTTGAATTAGGACCAGGTTTAGAACTAAAGAGACATTGTGTCATTATGACACACACAGCCTCTCAGCTTTCAGGAGCTGCACACTAGGTACTTGCACTCCATGGTCCAATCCGCTTGCCTCTGTTGAATTTGAGAGAACATATACAGGTTACGTCACCTGGATCCAACAGCCTCAGAATGTCTGGAGAAACTGCCCACTCTTATTTCCCCAGTTACACTAACTCAAGCATAAAATTGTAAGTAACTAATTCGAAAATATAAGATAAATTTGTATAACTGTATGCTGGATCAGAATGAACTTGAGGGAAGGATGAGAAAAGCCTTATGCTGCCTGAGTATAATATCTCATTAGGACCCAAGGGCAGACAGTTCCCAAATTCCCAATTCCCAAATTGCAAGTATCAATGAGATGCCACTATTCTTTACTTAATTTTGAGTGGAATTATTTTTACATTGTAATTGTCTTCCTGTCGTGGATCATTGCCACAACAATGATCATTGTAACTGCGTTTCTTTTTTTGTGTGTGAGAAATACTTTGTTGCCTAGTTTATGTTTTATTCTGGCCTGGTTGGATCTAGGTGAAGTTAAGGGATGGAAAGGGAGAAGTTTCAGTGATTCAAAAATATTTTGATTCTGTTGTAATAAGGGTCATCAACATGTCATCTTATGAAAGTTCAGTGGCACTTTTCTGTTGCAATTGAGATGTAGCTAATACGTTTTTTAGATAAATATATTCAGATAAAATATATTTTGTAGATAAACAAAAACTTCCAGTTGCTTATAAGCTGTGTGGCATATCTACTAATTAATCAGTTGGTGTGTTGGTTTTGCATGGCCTGGTTTTTGGTAGCAGGGGGGCCAAGGAGGGGGCTTCTGTGAGAAGCTGCTGGAAGCTTCCACCATGTCTGGCAGAGGCAATCCCTGATGGCTCCGAAGATGGATATGCTGCTGGCCAAAGCTGGGACAATTAGAGAAGTTGGTAATGCCTCTGTGATTACATACTTGAGAAGAAAATCAAAACAAAGTGAGCACAGTTTTTGCTCGTAGCCAGGGAAGAGGAGGAGGTGAGAACATGTGAGGGAAACCACATGGAGATACCAAGGTCGGTGGAGAAGGAGGGGCAGGAGGCTCTCCAGGCACTGGAGCTGAGATTCCTCTGCAGGCCATGGTGAGACCATGGTGAGCTAGCTGTGCCCTGCAGCCCGTGGGGATCCATGGGGAATGCAGAGATCTACCCACAGCCTGTTGGGATCCATGGGGAATGCAGAGATCCACCCACAGCCCACCAAGGGGGTGCCCATGCCAGGTGGATGCCTGGAGGAGGCTGTGATCCAGTGGGAGACCCAAGGGAGAGAGAGGGCCCTGCTTCCAGGTTGGAGCAGCCTGTCCTTGGAAGACTGCGTCCTGTGGAAGACCCACATCACAGCAGTTTTGGGAGGAGTGTGTGCCTGTCGGAGGGACTCACATGGCAGCAGGTGCAGTTTGGCTGCTGCTCATGATTTGGAACCACGTTGGAGAAGAAGAACTGTGTCCTGTGGGAGGGGCCCCATGGTCTCACAGGGGCAGGACTCCTCTCTCTGGGAAGTGAAAGAAAGCTTGGAGTAACAAACTGACCAGAACCCCCATGTCCTGTCTCCCTCTGCTGTCAGTGGGAAGGAGGGAGTAAAAAGGTGTTTTTAAAGGGCTTATTTTACTTCTCATTATTCTCCTCTGATTTTTGGTAGTAATAAATTCACTTTAAGTGTGAAGTACTTCTAACTTGAGCCTGTTTTACCCTTGAAATGCTTTCTCCCAGTCCTTATTTTAAGGACTTGAAGCCTTCATTAAATTTTTCTCCCCTCTGCCTGGCATTGCAGGGAAGGGTAAGTGAGCAGCTTTTGTGGGTGCCTGGCATCAGTCCAGTGTCAAAGCATGACACTTGGTTATAAAGCCTTACGCATAAAGGAATACTATATGGATAAAGAAGCAGATATTGATGGTGTTGAACAATGGCAGAATTCTTTTTCATTTCACTACAAAGACTTCACAAGTCTGATGCACCTTGCTGCACTTTAATGGAGCTGAAGACTTTCAAACCCAGCCCTTGTTATGAAACTTGTTTTGTGCTTCCATGATTCCATTCTGCTACCTGCTTTCCCTAAGGAGAAGTTTTCTCCTGCCTTTTCAAAGGCTTCCTATTGTTCCTAAAACTTCACAACTTCAGGTTGTTTAGGAGAAGAGGCTTCTAATAGACAGTCCATGACTAAGCAGCGCCACAGGTACATTGCAGTTATAAGGAGGAGCAGCAACTGTTTCAGTTGTTTTCTTTAAATTAAAAAAAAGAGAGAGAGATTAATTGCACCTTGGTGTTGTTCACTGTTCCTTTCCTAGTCCATTTTATTTAATAGACCTTTAGGAAAAAAAAAATTATAGGCATTATTCAGTTTAGGACTGTAATCTGTCCTGCAGCTTTGCATTGATTGCAAAAGCATAGAGTTTAGTCAACTGTGTAGCCAAGATCTAGCATCAAGTGAAATGTGTGCCAAGAGCCAATAGCAAGCTCAAGTTGCAAGCTCTGTTGTGTAAAAAAAAATAAATTTTGAAGGATTATAAAGTAAAATGGATGGGGATAGAGTAGGGGGGAAGGAAAGGAGGGATTGAATGTCAAGGCATATAAACCAAGATGTGATAAATGTGAAGAACAAAAGAAAATCAAGACTACTTTTCTGTTTAACCAGAGAGTTATGCTTCAAATTATTATTAATCTCTCATGACCTTGCAAGTAGAGTACTGAATCTTTGTAAATTTGATACTGTGAAGAGCTACTCTCTGTCCTTATGCTCACATGCAGCCAAAGCCAGGTGGGATAGAGCAGTAGGTGGAAGGCTCAAATTCTCTGGTTTTTCATGGTGAGCAGTGTAAAAAATGGACAACAGCAGTGCAGTGATACAGAAGAGAAGAAACCTAGTTATAGAATAGTCAATTACCTTCTTTTAGGCACCTCTCAGGTGACTAGGTTCCATTTGAACTGAGAGTACAGCTCAACTCAGTTTAGGACTTTGCTCTGTAGTACCTGTAGTTCTGGCAATTGCAGCTCCTGTACCCTACAGATGCTTATGAAATCACTGATGAATAGGGAGGAATCTTATATTTTCTTAGTCATTGCGTTCCTCTAAAAGAACATGGTCTGTCCTCACTTCAAAATCAAAGCAAGTACAGTCATTATGATTTCTACATTATAACTTCTTTTTCAGTCTTTTAATTGCTTGTAGGGGAGGAGGAAGAGGAACGAAATGCAGTAGTTCTGTGTTCTATGAATTCTGCTGCTCCATGGCACCAAATTAATTGTTTCTTAATCAGAAAACTCATATATTTTATTCAAATATTGTGACAGTATAATGCTTTCTGGGATAGAATGAAAACCACAATTTTTTTTCTCCTTAAAGATATTATTCAGCTTTGAGGAAGGAGTGAAGAAAAACATAACTATCCCATTAAGATTCTGTGACAGGAATTAAAAGGCAAATGAATATTAGAGTGTTAATAAGCTCTGAGTTACTCTCTCTGTGGGTTACATGTACTGTAACTAATCCAGGCACAGAGCTTGTAATTTCAGGATAAAAACATAACTCATCCTTGGGTTTGTCTGTTTTCAAACTATTTAATTTGTAATATTATGTACTGCGTGAACATTTTACACAGACTTTTAATTTTTAAAAAGCTTAATCTTAGAATAAAAAAAAGTCTTCTGTGCTTCTTCTGCCTGCAAAGTTTCTTCTGAAAATGCCAGTGCAATTTCAAATATTTTTAAAATAACAATAATCCCTGGTTGTGGAGCTTGTAAAACAAATGAGGTTCCTAGATTAAACTCTTCAGTAGTGCTTGATAAATTTGATTTTAAATGTGCTTCATTTATAAGTCCTGTTCAGCTTGAATTATTTATTATGATGAGATGAACATTTTTATTCATATACTGAAGAAATAAAGGATGGCTTAATATGTCAATTACTAAGAAAGAATTTACAGAAAGCATGGATAACAGGTAGAGGTTTAACATGACTGTTAAAACCTTTCCCTGGTAGATAACAGAAAGGTCTGTTGAACTAGGAAATTCATTTATTATAATAATGTGAATCTGACAAATGCAAACAAACTGTATCTGAAGTATTTCCTACCATCTCATTGAACAATTCCTCAGAGTGTCAGTACAGTGCATACTGCAGCATGCACTTATTCTCAGGCTGGCAGTTTCACAACAATTAACAAGCATTGGATTGTCTGTGATGTTAAGTTATATTTATTGAGACTCAGTTTCATCTGGGGAAAGAGTATATTTTTTCTTGAGAGTTCTATGCCCTTTAGAAACATTTCTTTAAAGAAAATTAGTTGCTAAAAGAGCAATATGGCAGAAATGTATTTGTGCTGTCACAATTTCTCAAGAGAAGTTTGGGTTTTTTGTCTGTAGTACATAGTAAATTTGAACAGAAAGGCTATAAAAATGCATAAACAAAGGCTATAAACAACATAATTTTTAACTAGCCTGATAAATGCAAGATATAAGTTCATATATTGATTTCCACATTGGAGACACTGTTTATTGAAGCATTGGTTTCAAGGCCCTACTATCACCTGGGGAAGAGGGAGAATGAATATAACTAAATTTTCTAGTCTTTCATTTTCTTTTGAATCTTTCTTCAGACAAATTTTCTAAAACACATACCAAATCTAATTGCTTCATAAAATTTTGATAAAAATCTAATATGTATTAGCAGTCTAAATTAATTAAAATTGATTATGACCTCATTTTGACCTCATTTTCTAATAATATTAGCAATTAAAATTTACCTATAGTGACCTCACTTAAATCATTAAGCATGCAACAGAATTCTTTGTGAATATTTGCCAACTCTAGAGCTTGTTTTCCATGAGCAGTAAGAAAATTTTATTCAGGAAATAAAATGTAATAATTTAATGTTCAAAACAAAGAAACAACCAAACCACTTTAATATCAAAAAAACTGTTATCATCATGACAATCTATTTTATTTTTAGAAAAAAAGAGGTACATAACCTCCAACAATAAATATAACTGGGGAAATATGCAACTTTGAATGGACAATTCTTAAAAAGTCAGAATTTAGCACAAATTGTTTATTGCAATGCAAGATGTGTGGTGGAAGAAAATGTAAGCATAATTGTTGATAATAACATGCCTGAATTTTCTTAATGTAGAATATATCTTAACCTGTTTTGACCTTGACTTGTTTGTATCACAGTTAAATTGAACAGATAAGCGTGAATAAGGATACTAAATATATGATCAGCTACTATCTGCTTCTTTCAAATTTTCACATAACTGTCATTGTCATTTGTAAGGGAGTGATTATGCCTCCATTCCCCTCAAAGTAATGTTAAGGATCAATAAATTAAGGTCAATATCTGTGAATCTTCTAAGTACAGTTAATGATATCAAGTTGACATTTTGAACAAAGTCCTCTTAGATCATGAAAGAAACAGATACTCCCGAATTCAAGATCCTGGCTATGAGATTAAACTGTGACATTCTGAGGTAGGTACACACTAGATGAGTTTCAGGGAGGCTAATAAGCTCTGCTCAGGCCACAAGGGCAAATACCAAAGAGTCAACAGAACAGATGCTGAGAAAATATTACTTATCTGTGAGGAATTCTTAAACTAAATCCCAGTCAAATTGCTGAACAGATTCCTAAAGATATCATTCTCTGGAGGAAAAAAATTATTAGGACGATAATAAAAAGTGATCAGACAGCTAGAAAACCACTGTCAATGATTGCTAAATTTTATCCTAAAAAGATACAGGGAAGCAAACAGGGAGCCACTCATCACAAATTGCAGGATGAAAATTTTAATTCATACAGATACACTTTTTTTTCAGAGAGTGACAGACAGAGAAGCCAAAATATTGCTGAGTTAAAAAAAAATAATAATAAAAAAAAAGTGCCTAAACCACATTTCACTTATATAACAAAAGATTCAGGACAACAGCTCAAGATTTGAAGGACTGGGAGCACCAAATCCACATGCTCATGCTTTTATGTCAAGTTAAATAATACCACAGCAAAAGAAAAATATCAATAGGAATTTACAAAGGGAAAGAACACAACAAAAGCTGAAAGGAAAAGTACGATGAAAAATTGTCCAAAGGAACAAATTTACAGAAGATGGAAGAAAATGAAATACAAATGACAACTGTAGAAAAATGGGCAGTAAAAAACTTATTTTCTGTCCTCTTGAACAGATGAGACTTTCAGCTTGTGAACTATTCTGTTATACACCTGTAAAAACAGGTAGTGCTGCTTGATTGAGAAAAGTAGAATTGGACAAATTACTTCCCTTCAAACTGTATCAAGAAAAGTAAATGCTGTGAGGAAAAATTTTGTTTAGAATATACAAAAGCTGGAGAAATAGCAGCTTGAGCTATATAATGAAAATAATATTGTAGAAATGAACTATCTCTATACCTCAATCAAAATGCACATATTTTGCTGAAATACATCTCTGTGGATACCTCAGTCTATAAACTTGTTTTCTATTTGAGGCTTATGACATATACTGAAGAATATGCGGCAATCTAGTGACAGACTCAGAAAAGAATATGTGAGGATTAAACTGAAGGTATAGGGGAAGACACATGATTTTAGCTAGTAATTTGCCCCTTGGTAGGGGCAAATTTGGGCATTCCTATTTAAACAAAAGGAAAAATTATGAACAGTATACTTTCTGGTATTGTACTTAGCAAGTTACCTGATAAGAAAAGAATTTTCCTGAATAGTTTTTCCCTGACATTATCTATTGAATTGACTTTTTTTCAAGCGGATTATTACAAAGATCTTGAGATAAACAAGAAATAAAAATATTATCAAAAATAAGAATAGATGCTATTAAGCTTCCTGACTCATTCTGAGAAATTCTGATCTTTTTTTAAAAGTCTCTTACCAAACTCAGAATTTAAAAAGGTAATTTATCACAAGTGCAGTGTTTTTAACCTGTGCAATATTTTCTTCTAGGTTTTGCAGTAATTTTGTTCCCAAATATCATGTAGACCCAGGCAAAAGTAAATATAAGTAATTGAACATATTTCCAGTTATTAAATTGTAATTGCATCTCACTAGAGCATGGTAGTTGTTTGGTAGCTGCAGAATGCAAAATATAAGCCTGATAGTAAAAGAAACACTTTTGCTGCTTGGTGCTCTTGCGTGCCTTTCATTTTGTTTCATTTTCTGTCCTGCTGCTTGAACATAATTTCTTATCAATTTCCATAAACAAATAAGGGTTTTAAAGCTACTTCACAGATATCTAATAATTTAATTAGTAATTTCAAGATCTTTGCTTCAGTGGATCTATTGTGGCAATCAGTTCTGAAGCAATTTTTTAATTTGCAGTTGTACATCAGATTACATAATATTTACATAATTAGCATACATTAAAAAAAATTATAACTTCATGGCAGAAATACTGTATTTCTGACAATGATTAGGAATGCAAATGTTTTCTTTTGTAAAATGCCAAGTATATGAAAGTACAATGCTTATAGGCCTGGAGGACCATTGGATTTGAGTTTAACTTGTTTATCATTGATATGATCAATACTTGAACAGAATCAGATGAGATAATGTTGTGTAAATGAATGACCTTTTCCTGGTCTGTGTTGTCTTCCAGAAGTTAATGATACAATGACAAGCTGAACTCTATGCTCTGAATACAAAGAAATTATTTTGAATAGTAAGAACTATGGGCTCTTTCTTCTCTTAGCCATGGACTTCATAGCTAAGGGCTATGAAGAATGTTTTAAAATTTATCCTTAAATTTTGGTCTGCTGGTGCAGTATGTTTTTGAGTTTACTCAAAAGGAGGAGTTTAGTACCTAGAAAGTGATATTTAGAGACAGATCCATAAGGGGGAATATTCAGAACAGCTTTTTTTTTTTCTGTCTTTTTATTCCTGAAATTCAGATAGAAGGCATTTGTTAGAAATAAAATTTTAATTTAAGGTAAGTATATCCAGCTTTTTTTATTACCTCTATTATTTACAAGCCAGAGATTGTTGCTTGGGCCTATGCAGTCAACTGAATAGTTGTGTCATTTCTTCTCTAAACAGTATGTGGTCATTCCATCTGCACAGGTGATATCTTTTTGGTAAAAAAAGAAATGAAGAAGATTACTACCGGAAATTTTGAAGTGTTGAGAATCTAGTCAGAAAATTATATTTGGTCAATATATAACTTTCACAGAAATATAACCATATTTTAGTAGAAGTAACATTATGGCACTATTAAAAAATCATTGAAGATGGTCTTTAATTGTAAACTCATTTAGTTACATGAGTACTGTAGAAGTTTTCTCAGTGTCTAAGAGGAATTCCAATACAAGATACCAGAACATAAAAAGAACCTGTAACTGAATTAGCGGTTTGCTAGGAGCTAGTTGCATATAACAAAAAATTTCAGTCCTCTTTAAAACATTGTTTACAATTATACAGGATAAGGATAAAGCTCTTCTGCTGGCTTTGACAAAATGAATAGCGTGCACTGCAGACAGACATGGCAAGAAGATGTATTTTGGCTGGTATTTTTTTACCAAAGTGTGAAGTGTTCTACTTTAAAACAAATCAAAACTCTGAAGGAAAATGAGATTCATTTTAGTAGAGTGACTGAAATTTTCAGTGGAATCATCTTCATAATAAAAAATCTAATTAATTTTCTTCTTGCAGAATTTACTTTTTCTGATATCTTTCTGTGTTTTTTACCTTGGAAAATCAGGTCTTCTTTTGCCCACACTGACTTGTTTTTCCTTTTGCTCTAAAACACTTTTTTTTCAGAGATAACCTAACATTTGCTTCTGAATGCAAACACATGTTCAGAAATGTCAGCTGTCTGAACTATCTCAATTTTTAGATAATGTCTTCAGTAAACTTATGTAAACTTCTGTAACACCCATCAAGAAAATGCTTTAAAGTTCACAGAGAGTTGATATTTTAAATACTCTTTTGAATTAAACTGAAATTCCTGTTTTATATACTGGAAAAGTAGGTCCAAATAGTCACATTACTTGTATGGCTGGTATTTGGTGCAAAGAAATGGCATCTTCTGATTCTCTGATTTACTATCTTAATTTTACCATCCTTCCCCTCAGAATAACTATACAAATATGTCATCCATTTGTGTCTCACAATCTTCAAAGTCAAATTTCCAACATTTTTACAGTAGGATCAGTACTTAGGAAGTCATATGGATAGTGTTTCCTTTTTCCTGTACATTGCTTCTGATAGGCCATAGTCATTATTATAGAGGTCTGCAAACATGAACAAATTCATTTGATAGATAGAATGGCTCACAGACTTTATGACTGTTTCATCATTATTAATTAAAATAATGATGTGGATCCAAATTTATTGGTTTTAGTAGACCAATAAAAACTGCAAGACTGTTCAGTAAAAGAAAACGTTTGATCACAAGACCAATAAGGACATTACAAAGCAGGAACATGGTTCTAGAAATTTCATCAAAATATCCATTCCTAGGACTGGCAAGATGAAATAGTCATAGTAGCCAGAACAAGGTCATCCTAATCAGAATCACAGAATATTCTGATTTGGAAGGGACCCACAAGAATCATCAAGTCCAACTGTTAAGTGAATGGCCTGTGCTGGGATTTAACCAGCAACCTCGGCATTATTAGCACCATGCTCTAAACAACAGAGCTACTTTCAGAGTCAAATAATCATTACTTTAAGGCTTACTCTGTTTATAAGATAGTGTTCAGAATCGTTAGTGACTTGGAGTCTTGCATTAGCTGAATCTAATGAGATTCAATTGAGCTTTAAGAAGAAAAGATGGTAGCTTGATCACAAGACAGGGAACTCAAAGATACGCTACTTAAATTAATTTTAGGCAAATTATGACCTTAATTCAAATTTAGAAAGAACTTTTAATTTATTATGTATTTTTATGTTTATATTACCTTTACATTTATCTTTGATAGACATCACCAACTCATTATCTGCAACAGTTTTAATTGATAAAAGGAATTATATATCTGACACAATATTGAATGTAGGCTCAAGACTACTTCTTCTCTGTTAAATTTGTTTATATTGTTTCAGCAGGGCTCAAAAACTATGAAGAAACACATGTAAGATGGAATCACACAAGAAAATGAATTTATGTTTTTTAGTTTCTTAATCTAGATAACAAAATATAAGAACAAGGATAACAATGCATAAAAATTGATTGATTTTAGGAAATATATGTAATATTCGATTACTTTTTTCCTCATATTTATAAGTGAGATTAAATATAGTTTCTTTTTCTTAAAAAAGGTTAAAGAATAACCCTTTTGGCATATTTATCACTAAAAGCTTTTTTTACCTTTTCAGAGGTCAAGAGGAACAGCCAAATCATTAGTGCATTCTTGTTAACAAATGTGCTGTCTCTTCTATGGCATTTCCCTTAATCTTTAATTAGCAAAAACATGTAACTGAGCTGCAACAATTATCGCTACATTAATCTGAGTTAATTTCTAAGCAGATATAGCTGTCTGGAGCCTTGTATCAGATTGTATGCTGTAGTATTATCTGCATTCCATTTTCTTGTGAAGTAGTAATAAGTCAGGCTGACTAATAAAACAGAGAAAAAATTATAGCTCTTGCTGTCATTTGGATGATAAATATATTATTCCTATCATGAGCCTCAGTATTTGTTTCCTTTCCTAGACTGAATGACTTTATCACTCTATAGTTAGCAAAATGTTTAAGGAGGATTCAATAAAGCTTAAGAAACTGAAAATAGTAATCAGTGCTCAGTTTTAAAAGAATAATCATATTAAACAACAACAAAAAAAAGAGTAAATTTTTATGCCCCCTAAAATATAAATTTAAGTTTGTATTGGATTGACATGAAAATTCCCTCATGGTAGTTGGGAAGATGCAGGGTTGGCTTCTGTGAGAAGCTGCCAGAAGCTTCCCCCATGTCCCACAGAGCCAATGTCAGCTGGCTCCAAGATGGACCCACCGCTGGCAGAGGCCAAGCTCAGCAACAGTGACAGCGCCTCTGGGATAATGCATTTCGGGAGTGGTAGAAGACCCCACCCAAACTCCACAGCTGGTTCTGGAGAGAGGAATGAGAATATGTGAAAGAGCATGCCTACACACACCCAGGTCAGTGAGGAAGGAGGGGAGAAGGTGTTCCCGGTGCCAGAGCTGAGGTTCCCCTGCAGTCCATGGAGCAGACTGAGATGAGGCAGCTGGACCCCTTCCATCCATGGATGTGGGAGTGCATTTTTCAATTTTAATTCATAAGTTAATATTCTTTTGTAAAATGGTTTGTTCTCTGTACCCCTTTTTGTTACCCACTTTTGGTTTATCCCTGTTTTGTCCCCAGTGACAGTTCTGTAATTGGTTCTGTATTCTCCCTAAGTTTTGCCCCCCAGAGACAGTTATCTGTCCATCACTTCATGGATAGCCTCCTGTTGCTGTCTATCATTTTTGGGGTCGCTCCCCACTTCTGGAAGATTCTGAGAGAGGCATTGAGTGATTGGACAGAATCCTGATTGTCACCTTCTAATGTTCATTGTATGGCTGTTTTATATGTTTGTTTATGATATGAGCCACCTCCCTGTAAAACCTTATTGGTCCCCTTTCTATGTTACACCCCCAGTTATAAGTTCTCACCTGAGAGTCAGTCGAGGTCTTTGGACACGCTGACACTCGAGGTGAGGGCTCCACGCTGGGGTTCCAATAAACTCGTTGTGCCCCAGCTTCTCCAGAGTCTCCCCTTTTCTCACATCCTCCAGCCATCACCATGCAGGTGCAGTTGAGTGGAAAAGATCCCACTGGAGTGTTACCTGTGCAGAAGCTAGACGGCTTGAGAAACGGGCATGGTAACACATGGAGGACCATGGGGCAGCAATGACCCATCCGCAGCCTGGGAAGGACTTCATGCCAAAGCAGGTGGATGTGCCTGAGGGAGGCTGTGATCCCACGGTAAGCTGTCAGTGAGGTGCATGGAACCAACATGCAGACCACAACCTGAGACAAACTTTAATTTGCAAACAAAACCAAAACTAACCAACAACAGGGGTGATCACGATGACATGCCAAAGACATCTGACAGGTGATGGGTTTGGTGTACCCACTGGGGATATTGTCACTGCACGGACCAGAATGGTGATATACTGCACATGCAAACACACATTAGATTCTCACCCAGAGATGGGTTCCCTTCACCCTCAGGGTCAAAGCATCACTCATGGATGTCTAGCAGTAAAACACTCAGAGAACAGTGGGTGTTGTTGAGGGAACTTCTTCCCAGGAAGTGTCCTCAGTTGCCATCCCAGCCTCAAGAAGAGGCCACCTCTTACACACACTCTATAGGAGAGTATCAGGGCCTGAGTAAAACATTTGATTTGGTACTACATGTTAAATAATAAATTTAAAAATTAAAAGGTGGAAAATAGAATAAGAACTGTAAGAAATTATCACATGGACTGAAATGAAGGCAATGTACATGACAAAGGAAAAATGTTTAAAAGAAATGAATTACTAGTACAGTTCCTTGACATTTTATCTTGCATTCTGTAATAAGTAGAGAGAGTCCATCTAACTATAGCAGTAAAAGCAGAATGAAAAACATAATGAATTCCTGAAATGGCCGTTACTAGTTTTTAACTCATACTGTTTGTTTTCTGAATGCTCAGTGAGGAGAAAACAAATGAAAAACAAAAACCAAAAACACCTAAAAATTAATCAGGGATGATAGAAGCAGTAAAGCAACAGTTTTAGATCCGGTTTCTCAACAAGAGTACCCACTTCAACAGGCATCCCAACATCATATATTTAGTCATAATACTGATATTATTAAGGATGTTTTTGTTCAGTTTGAGAGATGAAGTCAAACTGGTTTGGGAGTTTTTTGGAAGGCAAAGGACAATGGGTTCAACAGTCATGCAGGGGAGTTCTGATTTGCTACAGCTACTTTCTATGTACCTTTAATATCCTGAAGTTGCTAGCAGTAGCAAGAACCCCTTGGGAGAAGGGGTTTCATTTTGTGTTATTAAAGGAAAACTTGTCTCCTGGCAGAGCCTGTTTTTCTCCATTGGTTTCTGAGGCAACATATGCAACTGAGATAAGGTATCTGCTAGGAGCCATCATATTCTGTATTTGTTATTAAGGGCCATATAGAACAATAGTGATCCACACATTGCAACAGCTCAGTGAAATATGGAAACAGTATCTGAGATAGATACAAAAAGTAAACCATGAAGATGTTAGTCTGCCCCTAGTAAAACAAAATTATTCTTGTAGACTGTGTGCTTAAACACCCACTACATTCCTCCTATTTCACCATTATTACATTACTATAAAGCACATCCTGGCTGATGCTATTTCTGGATCTGGTTTATCTTACCAGTTTCCCACTATAGCCTTTTCACAAGACGTTTGTCTTAGAAACAAAGTATTTTGCAGATCCATATATGTAATCAGTACCTTCAGATATTTCTCTGTATTCATGTATAAATTTGTGTGCCTTCATTGACCATATAGACAAAATCAATTTCAAAAAGTATTTCTCTTTTGAAACATTTTGTAGGTATTAGCAAAGTCTTGTATTTCAATATGAACCTACATATCAGAAGCTCTTTTATACATAATAGAGCATAAGCAATATCCCCAGCTATTTCAAACAACATGCATATGCAATACATTGTAGGAAAACCTTCTCTTTAATCAGAGTAGAAAAATTCTATAAAACAACTCAGAATTGAGTTTTTTCAGTGTTTCAATCTCAGAATCAACTTCTTTGCAGGAAAAATTAGACTTTTCTTCTGAAATAATCACAAGTCCAAGAGAACTGAAAAATTCTGTTTTCTGTAGGCATGTCTAACCATATTGTCTAATTGTCCTTTTCAGTAGTTTGGGATCTGCTCCTGCAAGTTAATATCTACCATTATATATCTCCTCCACACACATTCCAGTTTGGAAATATGTTGGTCTCAAAGCTATGCTACAACAACTACTCAGTCTGTACTGTGATACTGACACCACCAACAGATGCAGAGTTGTCTGCTCCTGTTCATTTAATGTGCCCTTTAAGAGCTGCAGAGTTGACTTAAAACCTTTGTGCCAGAGAAGGGCAGCAAGCAAATTAGTAACTGTCAGCCAAGGATCTATTGAAAAATTCTCCTCTGTGAGTCATCCAACTGTTAAGTGAAGGATTATCATTGCTTGCATGATGCTTACTCACACAGCTCAGACATGCTATATGGATCAAGTTGACAACTTTTTGCAAGCTGTAAGCATCACCAGCTGAATCATTTTCCTTCCCACTTCTGTCCTGTCTGTATATTTTCAAGCTCAGCACGCGCAAATAGGCCATTGTCATATCACTGGAAGTATTTCATTGCTTGTCAAACTATTTTTCATCTGGGCTAATGATCTGTGTGAGCTTGCATTGATCTCCTGGAAGGAGAAATGCAGTATGCTCAGTGAGAAAAAGAGAAATTAGGCAAGGAAAGACAGCTGAATGCCGGTCAGATTGCAAATCTTCCTTTGTTTAATCACTTTGACCTGTGTTGTCATCAGTGACTTTAACTGGGAGTTTTGTGTGCTGCAAATAACTACTACACTGACCTTTTCCCTCTAAAACTGTTGTCCCATTATGCTCCAGAATCAGAGAGTTTAAACCATGTGATTATGCAAGCACCTCACTTAGTTTCTTTATGGAAGGTTACCATAAGCCTTCAAAATAAAGGATCTTTTCACTTCTTCACAAAAAAAAGAGATGTTAAATATATCAAGTGTCTTGTCAGATTTAAACAAGAAGTCAGTAAAACGAGTTGAGAATTCATGTCTCACTATTTTCAATCTAGTCTTTTTTTCTATTGAATCCTCTTTTCTGTGAGCTTTTAAAATAGTCACACTGTATATATTGGAATCAAGGGATTTGGGACCACCATAATGTACATTGAGTTGTGGCTTGATAATAATTCTCAGGAATTTTGTGTGGTTTTTAGTCTAAAATGTTTCACTGAACAATGGATGGCAGTGCAGGGTTCATTTCATCGTAGCTACTTGTGTGCACTCAGTGCATTAATTATTAGCAACTTTGTTATAATGTACAATACAAAGGAATCAGTGAGAGAGTAATGATGTCCAATTAGACAGACATGCAAATAAATTAATTACTGATGGAGTTAGTAAAGTATGCATTTATTCTTTCCTGACATAGTGAAATAAATCTAAAATATTTCAGATATACTTTAGTCAGAAGTGAAATAAAACACAGCTTAGATTGCCTTACAATTATTTCAGAGCAAAGATAAATCCCACTAGATTAATATAGAAAGATTTGAGGTTTTTGCCACTGCATGACAGAAAACAGTAATTGCATAACTGTGTTAAGAATGTTTGACACCAGCATGTTTTATGAAAACTTATATTTTGAATGGATTTACCCTGTCACTGTGAATTTTAGAAATCCTTTGTTTACATGGGATAGATATCAGGTTATACACAATGTTTATACTTTTTTCTCACAAAATACTAAAGACATATAAGAAAAGAGAGAAATAGATTGAATTTTTAATTTCAGAAACTCTGTTGCTAGATATTTATGAATTGATACAAAATTCTGGTTTTCAATCAGAAAAGTTGTTACAAAAGTGTCACAAAGACAATATACTCAGGCCAGTTTCTTCCATAACTTTTTATTTTCCTGCATATTAGCATGCTAGTATGGGCTTTAAAAATGATTCAAGAGTTGGAAATCCACAGAAAATTTGAGTGAAGAATCTGACTGTTTCAAACAGACTGCCAACAATGGATTAGCAAGTTATAATACAAATACAGAGAGGTTTGCATATTCCAGAGTCACTGAACTATCAAAGTATTGGTTGATTTCCCCAGAACAATGAACTCTCTTTGCATCTGCTTTCTCTTCCTTTTGCTGAAAAATGTAACTAGAGGCTCACAAGGCAGGTGGACACTAAAGACAATTTATCAGGTTTTAATCTTATGAATCAGAAAATCCTTGTTTCAAAGGCCAGTGGGACTACACTTCTCTTATTTTGTAGGGGAAAATGGATGAACCCTGAATAAACATAAGTCCAAAAAGACAACATTATTCTGCCTGATAACAAACAAATACATTGTATTGTCAACCTAACCACTACTAAGTGGTTTTGCATGCTTTGTGGTAACAAATCTTTATTTTCTTGAAGAATGGCATTTTGGTAAGCATTCCCTTCTAACCCAAGCCATTCTATGGTTCTGTGATTCTATAACTCTATGATTCTGTGGTTCTATTCTATGATCCTATGTTCATGAGCTGAAAATATCAAAAAGGGAGATAGAGATACTTTGAATACAACAGTTTTTCAGACCTGTGAGAATACAGACTTCACAGAGTATTTGATGCAAGTAGAGAATGACACATTCTAGTAGCAAAGCAGGACTATGGCAACTGGTGTGCTTCTAATGGGCTCAAAGACACCCCAAAATGTATCTTCCATTAATTTCTGCTTTATTTACCAATTTTCAGATGCAAGGCCACAGGATATTTTATTTCAAAAACAGTGCTGCAATGAAACAGTTATGACTACACCAGATGAGCAGCCAAATATCAATACAATTTATGTGTTCAAATAAAATTTATCATGTTCTGGAAAGGAGCTGTTTCATAAGAAACATTTACCATTTCTGCATTAAATGGATTTAAAACATCATGTTTGGTCTTGGTCCTGGTTGCTATTATGGGTGCTAAGTTTATCTGAACCTGTCCTTGCATCAGTGAATTTGAAACATTACTTCTCACCCCATGGAGGTAAGAACTTTCCTGTATTGCAGCCAGAAACTTTCGTGCCCCACAACTCTGTCTGAGGTCAGAATAAATACAAGACTTCACTCATTTTTACGACATAGTATAATTAAGTAATCTTGGTTTATTTTAATCTCCGCGAGTGAAAGTCCTTATGCATAGGTTCGGATTCATACTGGAAAACTTCCTGAAAGATATATTTAATATTCCTTTAAGTTATAGTGACAGCTTATTCCAGGTCAGCCTTCCCAAGGCATTAGTCCCAATTTATTAGCTTGAGATGTTAGTGACTTATGTTTTTTTCCAAGGAATTGATGTGTAACTGATTGCTGCTATATCCTGAGAGAGAGTGCATTAATACCATGCAGTTCTTTCTTATCTTTCTCATCTTTCCTGATCAGAGCCTTGTTCAAAAGAAACTTTACATTACAGAATGATTCATGATCTGTTTGCTAATTTTTTTTTCTTTTCTGGCCTTAAGGTTTGGACTCCAACTGTACTTAGCCTGGACTTTCATGCTCTTTCAAAGAGTTAAGCTATAAAGGTAACTTTATAAAAATGTAAACCTGGAATGACTTTCCACCCTCATAAGCTGCAGTTCTTAAAACAGATTCCTTTGAGTCAATAATCCCCGAGGGCCAGGCCAAAAACAGAACAAGGACTACCTCTACACTCCTGCTAGAGTGAGCCCGTGGACAGGGTTCAAGGTCTGATTATCTACCTGTCATAGTGTTACTTGCAGCAGTGCCCGTGGCAACAGTCCAGGGACACACAGGTGTGACCTATTCATGAACTGACACAATAGCAAGTGTTCAAGTGTTTTGGAGGGGCTGAAAAATTCATGCAGCCTGCAGGTTTCCCCTCTGCCCTTGCCATGATGATTTTGTGTGGAGATGACAACTGGAGACACTTACTGCAGGTGCTGTTTGTGACACTGGCCACAGCAGAGGTGTGAGGAAGCAGCAGATAAGATTAATTCAAGTTGCCAACAAAGGACATGATGGATGCCGTGTATAGTGTCCTAGGGACTGGCTCGACAGTGGAGAACTTCCTTTATGAATTGTCTGTCTGGCACATTAGAGATGCAGATAATAAACCCTGTCAGACAAATCCCTGCAATTTCAGATGTTTCATACTCTTCCCTCCAAGATACAGCAAGAAAGATAAGGATCTGATCTATATTCACTTTCGCGTGCATTCTGTTTTAGCCAAATCTGATGTGCAACCACTTATTTTTCTACTTTGTACCATAAGTGATGCTCCAATGATTGGGCTTTTTTTCAGCAGTTTCATGCAAAGAAAACTTTGTGAGAGATGTGGGGTTCCATTCACATATATAATGTATAAAATTGATACATTTTTATGAAAGGCATGGCTATTTGTGCAGAAGATACATGATAATGATATTTAAATAATAACAAAGTATTCAAAAACTTACATACACACACACATACACACACACACACACCAACCCCCCATTTCTACATAAAATAAGCATACTTTTAGAAATATCTAAATTAACTAAGTGGATAAAATGACCTTAATTCCTACAGAAATGATGAAGAAGCTGATCCTAAAAAACATTTCTAGGCATATGAAGGACAATAAATTTACTGTTAGTAGTCAGTATAGATTCATCAAGAAGAAGCCATGCTCGATCAAACTGGTAGATTTCTATGATGAAAACACTGGTCTGGCAGATGATGGGAGAGAAGTGACCATTTTTTTACCTGGACTTCAGTAAGACTTTGGACACTGTCCCCTATAAGACCTTAATAAAGAAAAATAGTGAAGTATGGGCAGGATGAGCAGACAGAGTGAGGTGGATTGAAAACTGGTTAGCAGCTAGGGTGATGATCAGTGTCCAAAGTCTAGCTGAGGGCAAGAAATAGCAGTTTAGCACAGGACTCAATACAGGGTTCATTCTTGTTCAATATGTCAGTTAATGATCTGGGTAATGGGGAAGAGTGCTGCCAAAGAGCCAAAAAATCACAATGAGAAAAAAATAAAGCATACTAATTTTTTAAAGCTTTGTTTTAGATGTAAATTATCTAAATAATCAGTGCTACTTGAAGATTTTGATATTTTCACAACATTGAAAAAGTGATTCTTTTATCTTAAGATTTTTCATAAAATTACTCTGCTTATTCCAGAATATGTGGAGTTCAAATAATTTTGGTTATTTGTAAAAACTTATGCATCTTCAATCAAGTATCCTAATTTAATCTTATTATGACCTCAGAGAAATATTTCATACTGAACTTATGAAATTGATAGTACTTTCCCAATATACCATTCTGTTTGTGACCTGACCTCAGGTGCAGATATGTTCTTTTTTAGTAATTGAAAAAAAAATCTTTCATTTTAAGGAGGAATCAGGAGAAACAGATATTCCTGGGTCATGATCAGAAAATTTATATTAACTCTTCTCACTCATAGCATTTGGGACAACTTCTCAGACAATGTGTGAATCTTTATAAAAACATGCAACATCTGTACAACACCTCTGTGTGTGTCTCACAGTCATTTAAGTTTTCAGACAGGACACTCTGTCACTGTGTCCGTTACTGAGGCACAAGGGGTGGGCTTCAGTTTATAACCTTTATTGATTTAGTGTTTGGAGCTGGCTTTTAAGTAGTCAGCTCAGACAGCCTGAGGACAGATCTGTCTGTTCACAGAGGAGTATGTCAACATGACTTAGAACTTGCTCAGGGATATTTTTGTCAAGTTGTCACTGCAGCACAATTGTATGACTATTATTTAAATCATTAACTTAATGTAACTATAAAACTTAATTCATATAAATCTATTTCAAGGGCTAAATTAAAAATTTTAAATTTTTCTGGTGGATAAATATTCTGGATTGTCATTTCTGATCAGTAAGTCCCCCTGAACAGAAAACATTTGAGAAATTGAGATTTTGTGAACTGAGAAAGGCTTGTGTTTAATTGACTTTGCATATTAGTTTTATTGTAATTTATTGTTAGTCCTGGCTAATAAGGGAGGTCCCAGATGACCCAAAGTTGGCTAATGTGACACCCATCCTCAAGACAAGCTGGGATGAGGATCTGGGGACCCTGTCAGTCTGTCAGCGTGGTGACTGGCAAGGTTATGTAACAGATCATCCTGAGTGATGTCACACAGCACATGCAGGATAGCCAAGGGATCAGACCCAGCCAGCATGGATTCATGAAAGTCAGGTCCTGCTTGACCAGTCTCATCTCCTTTTATGACCAGGTGACCCACCTAGTGGATATGAGAAAGGCTGTGGATGTCTACTTGGACTTCAGGAAAGCCCTTGACGTTGTCTCTCACAACATTCTCTGGAAAAGCTGGCAGCCCATGGCTTAGATGGTGCACTGTTCACTGGCTGGGTGGTCAGGCCCAGAGAATGGTGGTGAATGGAGTTGCATCCAGCTGGCAACCCATCACTAGTGGGGTTCCCAGGGCTCAGTATTTGGGCCACTTTTGCTAAATCTCTATTGATGGTCTGCATGGGCAGATTGAGCGTACCCTCAGCACATTTGCAGACAACATGATATTGGGCAGGGATGTGGATCTGCCAGAGAGTAGAAAGGCTCTACAGAGGGACATGGACAGGCTGGATCAGTGGGCTGAGGCCAATTGTGTGAGGTACCACCAGCCAAAGTGCCAGATCTTACCCTTGGGTCACAACAATGCCATGCAGTGCTACAGGCTGGAAAGGTGTCCAGTTAAAAAAGGCCTGGGGGTGCTGGTCAAGAGCCAGCAAAACATGAGCCAGCAACATACCCAAGTAGCCAAGAAGGCCAATGTAATCCTAACCTGTATCAGCAATACTGTGGCCAGCAGGACCAGGGGCAGTGATTTTCCCCCTGTACTGGGTACTGGTGGGGGCACACCTCAAATCCCGCGCTCAGCTCTGGACCCCACACTACAAGAAAGACATTGAAGTGCTGGAGTGTGCCCAGAGTAGGGCAACAAAGCTGGGGAAGGGTCTAAAGGGTAAGTCCTGTGAGGAACATCTGAGGGAGCTGGGGTTGCTCAGCTTGGAGAAAAGCAGGGTCAGGGGTGATCTTATTACTCTGTACAACTGCCTGACAGAAGGTTGTAGCAAGGTGGGGATCAGTCTCTTCTCCCAGCCAATTAGTGACAGGACAAGAGAACATAACTTCAAGCTGCAGGATGAGGAGATTCAGGCTGGACAACAGGAGGAATTTCTTCATGGAAAAGCTCATTAAACACTTGGAATGGTCTGCCCAGATTGGTGATGAGTCACCATCACTGGAAGTATTCAAGAAATGGCAATTAATGACATGATCAAGTAGAGAAGGTAGTGGTCAGTCCAAGGATTGAAACAGAGGATCTCAAAAGCCTTTTCCAACTTAAATAATCCTGTGATTATTCTACAAAGTTAAGAACTTTACTCTCCCAATCCTCATCCTGCAGTCCACTCACTCAAGAGGTGTGGGAATGATAGGATAGGGTTAAGATGATTTCTAAGGGGCACAGGAATAGTAGGTAGCTTCACTGTAAGCAGGTGTGATTTCAGGCTATTGTTCTAATGCAGCCAGGTATAGCTTGCCTAGGCAAGCCATA
>JBBMKD010000102.1:76379170-76408681 GCA_037834095.1 Argya squamiceps | reverse complement strand
GAAAGAAAGAAAGAAAGAAAGAAAGAAAGAAAGAAAGAAAGAAAGAAAGAAAGAAAGAAAGAAAGAAAAAGAAAAGAGAAAAGTGAAAAGTTTAATTTCTTTGTTATGGGATGATAATACTGCATTGTATACACAATCTGCCCAAGGCAAGCAACTTTGAATAGATTATTTTCAAAGTAAACATAATGTCTTGCAGCATGAAAACTATAATAAAATCTGAAGTGGAATTGAAAATACTTGCAAGTAGTTCATTTTAGTTTTCACAGATTATGCACAATGCAATATTATAAGAAATTTCCATGCACGTGGAAATTTAATTTTATTCAATGCATGCCATTCTCTAGTGTCTTTTCTGACACAGTATCTCAGCATTTGGTATTGTGTTTATTGAATCATTATACAATTTCCTTGGGTAGCTTTATGGAACTGTTAGTAAAAGGTCAGCAAGAATGATTCTGATGCTGTCTTTTTAGACTACCAGAATGGATGCTGTGGCAGTCCATATCAGCTCTGGCCTGAGACAGAGTCACAGTGAGATTGGTCTTATTAATTATTATTCCTGTTGCTATTTTTCTTTATACTGCATCCCTCTCCTAGCTTCCTATGTCTGTTCTCAGTAATGCTTAATTTCTTTCTAAGTTCCTCAGCAGCATTCTGATTTTTACATCTATCTGACTTGAACATGTTCAAAAGAGGAGACATTAAATAAATGAGAAATTATGATGAAAGCAAAATTTCCAGAAAGGCTGACCTTTCCAAGAGTCGTCATGGTCATTCAGAAAAAGTTTCAGTAGATGTGACTGTCCTCTAAAACATTTCTTTCTTTTCTGAAGCATTTTGTTCTTGTAATTGCTTCAAAGGTACTTAAAATTCAAGCAGACAAGGGATGGGATTCTGCCTCTTTCCAGTTGTACACTGCATGTGAAAGAACTTGCGCTCAATGAGAAGCAGTTTAATACATTATGTATGAGAAAATGTAGCAAAGTGGAATTTAGTGTATACAGCAGGAACATTTGAAAATTAAAACACCTCGTCACTTTAATGAATAAGATTTTCCACAGCTGTATTGGAAAAAGATGTATTAAATAGAATATATTTTTAATATTCAGGCAAAAATGCATTTTATACAATGGGGATATAGGATGATAAGTTTGTATCTATTTTCTTGGTGGAATACTATGTGATCGCATGGCCTGTAGAAAATCCTGTCCCTGCTCAGGAGTCAAGAAATATTTTTGAAGAGAAAAATTAGTTTCATACTTAATAGTGAAATTTTTCTCAGGTAGAGGTTTTCACATGGAAATTTAAAACTTTTGAGAGGTTTAATACTGAAACAAGTCAGTGTTTCAATATGCTATAGATATAATGATTTTTTTTAGCAAGCCAGAAGGATAAAATATATGTAATTTATAATACTTCTACAGTTCATCCCATCAATAATTTCTGAAATTTTGTAAAAGTATAGAAGTATATTTTCCACACATTTTACAAGGCTTTTAATGCACATTTCCTAAAAGTAAATAGGAAAAGGCAAATTTTTGAGAAATGTAAAAGAATGTTTCATTTAAGTACAGCTGCAAATAAAGAATGCTTCCAAAACAGGGCATCTTACAATTATAGTTAAGAAGCCTTCATGATGATACTTTCCCTGTAGAATTTTTGTGGCTATGTTGTGAGTAGTGTGTGAAGGACTAGCATCTTCTTATCAAATTATTTCTTGAAGTCTTTAATTGTTTGAAGCCATGGTTATGAGCTCTTTGATCATGAGGAGAGGCCAGTTTTTTATAGCTATTAATTTATTTTTTTGTAAGCAATTTGTGTTCCTCGTTTTCAATTTTGGCACAAATTTTTGTGCTGATTTTTTTTCAATTTTTTTTTTACTTTTCATCTTAAGTTCCCAGTTTTCTGAGCTTGTTGTTAGTAACATAAGTATTGTAGTAAAATGCGTAAAAATCAAATCCCTGCTGAATATATGTGGTTTTTGTTACAAAGAAGAGAGTATTCATCTTAGGGACTTTAGTTACATCCTGAAAAGCCATTTACCTATAATATTGTATAAAATTAAAATACAGTTAAAATTATAACTCCATTTCAGTTTACATCAGTGCGTTTCCGTGGGAATGTGTGGGGTTAAAAACTTACCACATATCCAACTGTACTTCAGGTAGCTTATGAGAAGAGGTAACAATTTGGCAGTCTTTGTCAAAAATATCTGTTGAAAAACACCATCCATTTCTTCCAGGCACTCAAAAGTCTCAGCAACATTTGCACTGATTTTGATTGCCCTTTTAAATGTTTTTGGACTGAAATCAGATCTGGGACATATCCCCTGAAAAGGTTTTGCATGACAGTGAAGCAGTAAGCCAAAAGGTCTGATTATAATCAAAGTTGAAATTCACCCATATTACATCCTTATTGTCACAGACCCTACTGAGATCTGACTTACAATATTCTTTAGAACTCAAGTGTACCTGCTAAATGTTATATTCATTACAAACTGCATATTACTAATTTAATTTGAAAGAGGACTGATTCCAGTTATGACACCAACAGCTGTGAATTTAAGTACAGAGATGACTACTTCCATTATCATTAAAATTCATAGGAGGAGAGTTAAGCAGTTCCCATTTTCATTACATTGTTTTCCTATAGCAATCAGAATACTGTTAAACTTGATGAAAATGTGATAAAGAGCCTTAAACTGCCCTGGTATTTCACATTTTAAGGTGGCCACTAAAATATTATAAAATTGATTTTTTTCCATTCCTTTTACTTTTTGAGACAGTAAATACAGAAAATATTCAAAAATTCTTTAAATTTCCCAGTGTACGGGTGAAATGGATCATCCTAATAGTCATTGGTGAATATAT
Organism: Argya squamiceps; assembly: GCA_037834095.1. Taxonomy (NCBI): domain Eukaryota; kingdom Metazoa; phylum Chordata; class Aves; order Passeriformes; family Leiothrichidae; genus Argya; species Argya squamiceps. The sequence continues at coordinate 76,405,811 of JBBMKD010000102.1, read as the reverse complement.
ATATATATATATATTGTTTTCATGCACCTTCCCTACAAAGATCAGATGACTGTCAGTGTTTTATTCTATCTGCATTGGTGTCTGTTCTACCTATTTTAATGTTGAACAGGACTTGTTTCAACAGTGGTCATTTGTATTAACAGACTGATTCACTGAGTTGAAAAACATCAGAAGAAAGCTCTCTTTCTTTTCGAAAGAAAACAAGTCATTTAATGGCAAAAATCTTGATTTCTTCCACACAGGGCCGAAACATCTCTAGTCAGTTTCATCCACACCAGCTACAGTATTTTGATTTTAGCCATTCCCATAACATTGCTCTCCTCCTTTTCCCATTTGCATTAAACTGTTTAGATGGCCAGGGATCAAATCACTGTCCCTATGTCTATAATGCTAAACTGACCATTCTCAGGACTGTTATCCAGTGCTGCTGCCATCTGGCATGGAATGGCAGTCAACCATGCTGCCAAGCTCTCTGTTGGGAATGGTCCTTATCTGTGACAGCTCTTGAGAGGGCACAACCAGAAATGGTTTGAGAGAATGCTAGATTGTTTAGGATGAAATCATGACAGGGACTGTTGAAGCACTTTGAACATACACATGTACATACAAGTAACAAAAAAACCCCAAAGAAACCCAACAAACCAAAACCAAACCAAACCAAAACAAAAAAGTGTTGGTCCTGGCAGTGTTTAATTTATTAATATGGACAATGGTAAAATAGAGTTGATGCTTATGACACTGAACTTTAATGTCACTTGCTCCTAAACTGGACCTTGCAGCCAAGAGTTTTCCTCAAAGATCTTTGTCAATAACACAAAAGTGTCAAGTATTTAAGGAAACTCATGCACTGAAAAAAGAAATGCTAAATGCTAATGAGAGGATCATCCAGCCCTAAGGACAGAAAAACCTGTTCATTCACTATTGTAGGTCTCTGTCTCATTGCTTCCTCCTAGAACTAGACATCTTCTTTATCTTCCAAAAGCAGCTTCTTTCCATTTATAAACCATGGAAGCAGCAAGAATGAAAATGAGCTCCTCTTAAACTATATCTCCTGTTTCATAATACAGCAAAACTTTACACTACACCAGTGATTTCAGAGCCTCATCATGATCTAAGGCAGATCAAAACACATGCTTGTCTTTTTATTAAGTAGAGAAGACAATTGGTTCTAAAACAGAAATGAACGAGCACAAATTCTTGACCAAATTCTACAAAAAGTAATCCAAAATAACCTTAGTGAAAAGAGAAATCCCTCATGATTAAGATATTCACATACAGAAAAGAGGGTGGTCTGATACCTTGATTATATTTTTTAATAACTAAAAATATAAGAACAGAAAATTTTAAGCTTTGTAAACTTTTGGCAGCAAGGCATAGATTTTCAAAATAGCCTTACTTACCAGTAGATAATAAATCTTACTTTCACAGTGCACGCAGATACAGGATGACATAACTACAATATTACATTGCTTTCAAATGTTCATGCCCTGTTAACGAATACTAAAGTATTCAGTCTGGGATGTCATTATGTTAACTACTGTTAAATTTCTATCAACTTTTGTACGCTGGAAACCAAGTGAGCTCTTTCTCACGTGAGTTTAGTCTTCCCACCCAGAACATCTCTTGCCTGAGACCTATTCACCCTAATGGAGAGGACAGAGATGACTCTCATGAGCAATTCCTGTTGTGTTTCTCAACCAAGATGGTCAAAAACCTCACATGGCCACAAATTAGAGCACTATCAGTTAAGCCATATTTTTTGATTTTATCATACTATGCTAGGGATTAACCATAATGGAATGACATATTAAATCAGAATTATTGTTATATCAAATAACCAACCAAGACCTTTGTTTTAGAGAAAAAGGGGACAATGTTTCACAATATCTGAATAAACCCAGGGTATTCTGCTCAGGCCTTCAGCAAGGAATTTGAGCCAATGATGACTGAGAAGTTCATTTTCCTCAACCCTTCCAGGTTTGTCCTCAGTACTACACTTGTCACCTCGTTAAAATAAAGAGCCAGTTGTTAGAGATAGAGTGAACAAGTAATGTCAGGCTACATGATAACTGTATAATGGTACAGATTACTGAAAATCTGTAGTAAAATAATAACCAGCTTCCACACTTCAGAGGTATTACAGTACAGGTATACATCAACTGTGAGCATTACCTGATAAAGACAAAGAATCAGCAGTTCTTCAGTCTAGTCTGTTTGTTTGTCTCTTAAGAAAATTTCTTTAGACCTTTTTCTTACCTTTATTTGCTTTACTTCTTGATTCTAAACAATCAAGATTTTTCCTCTTTGTTTCTGTCTCTGGTCTCCCTGAGAAGGGGAGTAGTAAGAGGGGATTGGTGGACTCCTGACATCCAGCCAAGGTCAACTCATACACTACAACTCAGCAAATCTTACAAGGTGTACAGGTTAATTCTTAGAAAACACTTTGAAAATGTGCTTTGCATGTTTAAAGACTGTGCTTAAATTTCTGATTCTGTCTTGAGATTTAGTGATAAAATATGAAACACTATTGTCATAAAGGTTTATTTAGAACTCTTAAAAAACCCCAACTAAATGAAAAATCCCAACAATAAAAACAACACCCCCCCCCCCAAAAAAAAACCAAAAAGGAAAAAGAACCCCAAACTTAAAACTCCTACAAATTCAGAGCAGTGTATGAAGGTCTGGAACCCAACATTGAACCCTGAAATTAGCTCAGAGCATGGTGCTGATGACACCAAGGTTGTGGGTTCAATGCAGTATTGGCCATTACTGAAGGGTTGGACGTGATGATCCTTGTTGTTCCTTTCAACTCAGAATATTCTGTGATCCGATAAGAACTCCAATAGAAGATGAAGAATTTATAAAATGATATGCACTGTGGCTCTACTGAAAGCAAGCATTTAAGAATCAGACACTTAGATTAGCTTGAAAATTTATTCATAGGATTCTAGAAGTAGGCACCAAAACGACAAAGTTAGTTTCATTGAGTCTGATCATCTGTAGCTGCGGAATGACAATTCCTGACTTGTACAAGGAGGATAAGTCTTTCTTATATCAATTGGAGGACAATATTGAATTCAATAACTCATGGTTATGGAACCATGTGTCTTAATGGAATATAAATAATTTTGATTTTGGAAACATTTAATGTAATTTGTTTAATGCACAAGTTTTGACAAGGGAAGATGTCTTTTTGTGTCTTATGACTTTAGAACTTACAACTGCAAAAATGTATTTGTTTTGTCGTAATATATTAATTCATTTAGTTAACACATTTGTAAGTCAAATGGCTCTGAAATTTATTTGGGTAATGAAGGATGGAGTTTGCATATGCTAGACAACTTTTCCATTTAATATTAACATCAGAGAACTAAGAATTGTTCTATTGCACAAAATGTGTAATTGATGCTTTCACCAGAAATTAACCTGACATCTTTGCTATATAAAAATATGTATTTGTAGGATGAGGATTCATTCATCTATTTCTATCAATATAATATAAGCTATTATGTGGTGATTCCATAGAAGATAGATTAAATTCTGTTTTCACCAAGAAATAATTCTTCTCCAAATTCTGTAGAGCTTTTAAAATAAATTACAGTCTAATATAGTTGTTTTGTTTGATCTCTGGTAATGAGCCCAAACAAATAATCTTCAGAACTCTATGAGTAGCACAAACACAATTTCATAAAAACAAGACAAAGAAAATGCATAATGAATTATTAAAAGATTGGTATTTTACTAATTTTAAGTCTATTTCTGTTAAATACGGCACCCATAAGAGTTAACTTGGGTCCTCAAGTATAATTGTTTAATGGGCTGAAAGGTAATATTGTCCCCTTTTACAGTTAGACTTATAAAGAAAATTCAAGAGATAGGTCCAATATTATAGGTCATATCAGGAAAAAAATCCATTGAATGGATGGGGTAAAATGCTGTAAATTTAGTTTTTTTCTGAGGCTAATAAAACTGCTTTAGGCAGTAAAACAGCAGGGAGGATGTAAATATGCACAATGACCAGCAGAAACACCAAGGTCAATGCTATTATCCTTATTAAGGACTCATCCATGGCAAAAAGTCAGGATAGGCTTTGGACCCTACATGAAGAGTGCAAATATACTCTGCTCTGGCTACTGTGCACCAGTTCCCTGTGTTTTCTTAACTATTTCTTACCGGCAAAAAAATGTGCACAAGATTTTCATACATAACTGAACTCACTAGGACCATATTTATGACTCAGGCTGCAATGTAATGCAGGGATACTCAATCTAGTTTGGAATGAGCTGGCTTAATTACAGGAAACATTGGAGCTTGAATAACAAAAGCAGATTGCACTGTTTCATGGACAGGGGAAAACAGTAATCTGTGAACACCATGCTGGGAGGTGTATTTTTATAGGCATGAGGCAAGCATGGTCACAAATGTATGCAGTGTGTTCTTAGGAGCAACAGTGAACTAATTTACACTCTATACATCTGTTCCTAAATTCCTGTGTGGGTAAATTCTAAAATTCCTGGGTAGGTACAGGTCTGCTGTTAAAAATGGAAAGTCCAAAGTTCTTAACATCTTCTAAATTCTCAGAAAAAAAATAGAAATTGGTCTAGAAACTGCCTTTGCTTTTCCATAGTTATTTTGTGAGAGACATGGTGATCGAGTTTCTTTAGAGACTTAACAAAGTAGTATGTGGAAGAAAGATATGGCAGAAGTTTTTATGGAGAATAAGCTAAACCATAATAGATCTGTTACAAGCAAGCACCCAACAAGTCCATACTGATGAGGTAGGCCAAAGGTCAAACCAGAAAATTAAGCCTGGATCAAGGAGGCATTAGATAGGGTGTAGATACAGTGAAAATGCAGCCTCTCTTGCTCAAGAAATTAACTAACATATCTTTTATTCCTCTCATAAGAAGGAAAGGAATGAAAAGAGGTTTTGGGTTCAAAATTTCATCTGGTTGTTCTTGGTTTTTCATTTTCTTTTTTCATATTTCAGGTTTTTTTTATTTTTTCACTTCATTAGTCTTTTTTCCTAACATATGTTTGTTACCAACATACACCAACAGCAGAATTTCCAGAATATTTGCAGCTAATTATTCTGCAATGTTCTAGTTTCAGTGAGAACACTGGTATTTTCAACATCTTGTATCCATATTCCTGTTATAAGTCCATATGATATTTACTTCTTTTTTTTTTTCAGTGTTAGCTGAAGTTGGTGACTTCCTGGAATACCTGCATTCTGTTTCTTTTCCCTGCTCTGTATCAGCAAACTTGACTGTTATGCTTAAGTGTATTAACTTCTCCCTTAATTTCATTTGCAATACTCCCACCTTGTAATCCTAATGTTGTTAGTTCAGTGCTGAAAGTGGTTTTTTTTCTTTAACTCAGGAGGATGTAGGTAACTCCTGTTTATGACTTAATATATGAGCTAATTTTAATTAGGAGGCACTATTCCCTGCTGATTCATAGGTTTTAGCATCCCTGAAAGACCTGGTTTTTGTTCCTGTGATTGATATTACTTCTAGCATGTGACAGAAATCTCATTTTCATCCTAAAGAAAAAATCAATTCTATTTAATTTTGCATAGTTTCAAGCTTCAGATAATTTTGAATTCTAATAGTTCTTTGATAGCATTACAGTCCTCTAGGGCTGCTATTTCTAGCAATCAAAATAAACATTCCCTGAAAGATGGAGTGCATTATTTCACTGATACTCTGTTGGCCAATAATTCACTTGAAACATAAACAACCCTCCCAAACACAATACCTCTGAGCTGTATTGACAGTAACACAGACTGTATGTTGGAGGAAGTTTTAATGCACTTTTTAAGCACTTTTTAGAGTGTTTCTGGAATACTGTATCTGGTTTCAGGCCCCCCAAAAGAAGAAAAATATTAATAAATTGGAGTAACCTGCAATTTAGTGGGGGGCCGAAGCACTGTTCAGCTTGAGGAAGAGATGGCTACTGAGAAACATATTGAAAGAAACAATCTAAGCTCTCTACTGTGGTGTATTTTCAGCAAAAAATGAGCAGTAGTTTCAGATTTGGCATAAAAACAGATTGGATATATTTTCCTGAGGCTGGGCTGGCAGTTTTGGAATTTTTGGAGAATGCTGCACTTAAGACCTTCCAGGTTCCCTTGTCTTCTTTTCTCTGCAGAGCTGTTCCTGTTTGATTCCACCTGCCTGCTCCCTGAATAAGCCTCAGGCTGTTTCCTTGATGCCTGAGGTCTGGGATCTGCTGTTTTATTTCTTCTTTGCCCTTGGGATCTTCATATCAATTCTTCTTGCTCACTATGGCTAAGGCTGCTGCAGATTGCTGCATCCTCACGGTATCATTATTCAACTTTAAACTGGAGCCCATCATTGTTGATGACCTTTGTGCTTTTAAAACTTGTACTCATAACAGAAGGAATAATCTGAAGAATATCTTCTGCACAACTTAATAATAACATTTTTGGGGGGAATGTTTATTCATTTGTAGAAAACAAAAAAAAGCAAGAAGGTGACTGTAATCTAGATGTACACTTGTAGGTTTATAATTTTTTATTTGGTTTGTGGTGGGTTTTTTATTGTTTTCTGTTAAGATTTTTTAATGGATGGAAGATATTGGATGAATATTTCTTGTAGCTGATGTAAATTTATCCATCTTTCTCCAGCTTTTAAAGTAATGAAGTAGTAAGGCTCAGAAATGTATGCATGTGCTGTTTCAATACAGAGGGTCTCTGGCTTCTACAGTCCTGTATCATCCCTAAATCATGTCCCCTTGAGATTGTGTGACCTGGCTCTCAAATAAATTAGTTTGTGTGGCACGTAAAGCATGCTTGACATTGTTAATGATACATGGGAAGGCCATTAAAAAAGATAAGCATTAACTGTTAGAGTCATAAATGGGTCTGGTTCATCCCTCACTCTAATTTTATTGACACGTCAAAGCAGGAAACAATCTCCTACATAAAGCAGTAAGTCACAGATCATAGAATGCCAAGAGGCTGGAATGGACTCGAAGATCACCTGGTTCCCACCCCTCCTGCAATGGCTGAGATGCTTATTATGAATCATTTGCTTTCCTGTTATACAAAATTAAAACTATAAAATTATCAAAATAAAAAGGTTTGGGAAATCATTCATCATAATGAATTTAATGGGGTTAGAGAATAGTATGTAACTAAAACAGCTTCATGGCCACTTGAACCAGTTCAACACTTCTCAGCAATGTAGACAAATTGAAGGCAAAGTTAAGTTTCTTTCTGCAGTGTTAACTTACACTGAGCTTTAACAGGTTCTGTCATAGATATTAAAGGTTATTGTTGTGAGTTGAAGAATTTCTGTATCATTAATTTCCTACAAAAAAGTACTCTAGACAACTTTTGCTATTTAATTGCAGAATTTATTATAAATTCACATGAAATACCCAGCTGATATAGGTTCTTTTATGGTACCAAAACGTCTCAGAATTCCTGATAGAAGTTACTCCTTTAAAACTCTGGAAATAAATCAAAACTATTCCCGTTTTACAAGGGAGGTTCTGACTGACAGAAAAGTAAAGGGGCTTACCACAATTTATATTAATAGGCCACGGATGAACAGCCAGCTAAGCCAGGTTTTCTAAGGAATTCCAGCACTCAACAGAAAAAAAGAACTGATCTTTGAACCATGAAAAAGTCCTTAGCAATATAGGATGGCATGCTGCAATAATTTTGTAGGTGTATTGGCCTATATTTTCTGCATTTTGCTAAAACTGCTCAGTGCCCCATTCTGCTACTGTACACACCTACCTAGTGGTTCAGCTAAATGTTTGCCTATCATAGGAGTGCATTTAGCTAGTGTAAAGAAATTGCACTGGTTTTAGTTGTAATGTCTTCCACAAGCAACCCTTGGAGCAAAAAAGAGTATTTCTTTTGTGGCAAAACACTCTTGCACATCTACCAGCCTGCTCTGAGTGCACTTCTGCCTTTCTGGACCAACATAACTAATTCCTTCACTGAGAATAGCCTACATGAAAATATTCTGTGCAAATTGTCCTGCTCCATGGTGAATCCTTTGTGAACAGATGTTAAGTTATTCATCCGTGGACAGCACTTTTCCCTCCAAGGTATTTCCTGATGATTTATGAATATTTGCCAGGATAATGCCACCTGCTTTCCTTGTATCCAGAGGGTAGGCAGGAAGGGTAGGCAGACCCCTAACTCCTTCCTCCACTGCAGCCAGGATATCCATAAGTATTTGGTATAATTTTTGTGTCTTTTTTGCTCCTTAAAATTGCCACAGATGATCCAAAAAAAGTCATCTTTATGTTTAGGAGAGTATTCATGGAATTGAAATCTGTTTATGCACTGGCCACTGTGTTTTGCCTTGGTATGGCCAAAACTAATAAATGAGGTAATTTTAAATTGTTTTCATATCATGGAGGCAAGGGGACTAGAATAAGCAATCAGTGTGTAATAGAAGTTCCCAATTTTTATATGCTGCTCTCCACTGCCAAATAGGATGTGAAAGTGTGTGTAGGAATGAGATATTTAGTCAGAACTAAACTGTGGTGTCAGAGGGTCATCATTAGCAGTGATAGTTTTCAAACTTTTTCAGGAGTGGAAAGTGGAAGAATGGTTCTCTGGAACCGTAGGACTGCCAGCCATGGATCATGTTCTAACTGTTAGGCTGTAATACAAATATATTTCCATTGATGATACTTAAGTGTTTTTATTCTAATACTAAGAGGTTGAATTTTCTGAGTTTTTCAAGTTTCTGAGTTTCATTTTCCATTTCCATAACCCAATTAAATACTCTTCAAGAAAGTAAAAGGCTATCGTGGACTGGAGTTTTGCAGTTTTCCTCTAAGTTAGGCAAGTTTAATCTTCCAGTTGAGAAGGGAAAAATCAGTGAGATTTAAGCTCACTAAACATCATTAAAGGAATAAAACAACATAGAGGGAATATCAGACAGCTAATAATGTAATATTTGCATTTTAGATTATTTAGTGATTTTAAGCAGGATCAAATAGATATCAAATTACATAATAAGTAGCAGACCAATTTTTTGATAGATGACAAGGAATAATTGTACTACTTCACTTTGTCCCTTTACCTAGGTAGTGACAGTGGGCAGTCACAGTCAATCAGCCTATCCTGTGTATGAAGATAGTTGCTTTTCAGTGTGTAGGAATGTTGATTCTGCTTCTGCTGGCTTTGCACCCTCTGTTAAGTGCTCTGAGAATCTCTTTTCTTTGACAGCCTATATACTGACAGAGTTTGTCATATTGTCATGTTATACATTCTCTATTTTCAGTCTTAACTTACTGGAAGATGGGAAATGAAGTCAGAAAAAAAGCTATGGGAGGGTCACTGCTAATGAATACATTATGAAGACAATCTCTGCTATGTCAGAAGTCTATTACTTTGCCTCTAACGTCTCACGTGTGTTTTGCTTCCATGGGTTAATGAAAAAATTTTGCTGTAGTTGCTGAGCTTCAATTATGAGGTATTTCTCATCACGGTTTCCATACAGTGCAATGCTTTATAACATTAGAATACGAAAATATCCCACTAATGCTATCTGTATGCTCTCTACTATTTGTAGCTATACTAAACTCTTTTGTAGAAAGAATTAGAAGCTTAGTAGCTTAGAAAATCAGTAATTTTTGTAAATATTTCATAGCTGGGAGTTGAGAATTATCTAAACGCACATTGGAATAATCCATCACTGGATTCAGCACTTACTATCTGTAGAAGCTATCTGTCTTATCTGTGAACTTTAAGGAGTAAAACAGTTTAAGCAAACTGCTTCCTGAGATCTAATCAGTTTCCAATAGAGCTTTCCAAATTTCAGCTGTGTCTTCCATTTTCCTCATGCTAATTTCACTGTGGAAACTGGTTATACCAGAGAGAAAATAAGGACATAAATCCTTCTTCTATTACATCTCTGGGTCATTTACTATTTCATTCACAAGGCTATTTCCCCTGCCTCCTCTGCTGCATTTTGTTCAACTACTGCTCCTGGTTTCAAGTCCCTGAGAAGTGCATATGCCAGAACTGTTGAAAATCAACTGTGAGAAGTTTACCCATCTTTCAGAAGAGCACAGTATCTACCAAAAGAATCTCAGAGACCAGCTGCATGTATGAGAAATCAAACATCACTCCCCATTTGAAGGTTCCCGAAGCTTATATCAGTGAATATTATCTCATTAGATGGCTGCTTTACAATTGGCAATTGCCTCCACAAACAGAATTGTCAGATGAGGCAGAAAAGGTGTCAATAGAATTTTTCTTTAAAGAAAACTGAAAATTGAAATAAACTGTGACTGGACAAACTAGTCAACATCCCTTAACCTTTTCCACTTAAGATTGAGGCACTGAACAAATACTTTTCTTATCTTTCACAGTTATTTGCAAAGAAGAATATTTTCCCTTGTCTTGTGAATCTTGGTGTTTTTAAAAGTGAGAAAGCAAAGCACAGGAAATGAACAGTGTTTTCTCTTTAGATCTTTTTTTTATAATATGTTGTATTGGTTCTTTTTTATCATATACTGTTAAAGAATTTTAAACAAGGGAAAATGTCTCAGTAAGTACAGTATAGTTATCTCTGCCAGGGGAAGATATTGCACTTCATCAAATACTTTCTCATGGATTTAGGGTATGTCTCACATTCTTGTCCTTGCAACCTCTTTAGCTGGTAGTGAAATGACATATCTGGAGAGATGGAGTGCTTAAAGATATTTGTTTCTAAGCTTTTCTTTAAATATGAAAACAGAGGGAGAAAAAAAATTAAAAGCTGCTTTGTGTTTCTGTTTTCTTCAAGATGAAGGGCTACACTGTTTGTCTCCCCCATCTTATTTGTTTTCTACACAGAGGAAAAGCTATTAAAAATCTGGAGATGTACCAATGTCTTTGCTGAAATAAGTTTGCATGGTACATTTGGCAAATATATTCAAATTTTCCATTCCCTATGTAACATTCCGTTGTGTTTATCCTGTTTCTAACTAATATGTAATAACGTTCAAATTTTTTTCAGAAAGTAGAATTAAATTGTAGGAGAGGTAAATTAAGAAACGTGACTGCTACTTATAATTTCATGTTGTTTAAGCATAAGCCCATTAGATCTTACTGTGCTTAATCCATCCATAAATGTGAGAACACTCGTTGATTAATTGCATCTCATAAGCATTCGGTTGCTGCACATTTGATTTAAAATGTCAAGGAACACAGTAAACATTTGTAAGTTTTCTTTTTTAGAACATGTACGCAATCCTCGTATAAAAGCAGCCAGAAGTTCCCTCCCATAGATAAAAAGACTATACTAAATATGTTTAGAAATAATTTTGAATATTATTCTACTCTTATCCTCTTTGATTAGCATATTGAAAGACTGCTACCTTTGAAGTATTTTACAATTTTGTGATCCACAAAATACTGACTATGCTAATCTAATCGCCTTTATATATTTTAATGAAATTTTAGAGTGAGAGAGGTGATAGACTAACATGGACATTCCTTCTTTCACTTTAGAATAGCATATGAAATTGCTCAGATTGACTTTCTTATTGTGCTCTTGCGAATATAATCCTTTGTGAACACCTCCAGAAGTGGTAAAATAGTGACTTACACATACATTCAACTCTTAGATAAACTATGTCTCCCAAGTTAATGGACTTCACTGTAGGAACTCTATAAAATATTAATTTAGCTGAGATGACTGAAAGCTCATTGATTAGTGGCTCAGGAATGACTCTTACTAATTTTTAACAAGCACTACTCAAGAACAAAGCTGTTTACATATTAGAGAAAAAGCATTTTTTGGTTTAGTGGGTTTTTTTTTGGTTGCTTTAGAGTTACTATGCAGTGTTTGTGAACAGTAAGTTTATACCCCAGTTATAAGTCATGGCTTGTACCTCACCTCTCCATTTCCCTGGTTCTGATGAAAAAAAACCACTATCCTTCTGAGAGTGCTACCCTACCCATGAATTAATTCCAATTCAGAGATATAACTAAAAATAGTGATGAAAATCCCTCTGTGGCCATATTTGCCTTACATACATTCACACAAAAAAAGTATGCTTCTAGAATTTTTAGATATTGCCATAGACCCTAGAATTATTGTGATAAAGAATGCAGAGGCTGAGGCACTCCTCCTCATCACAATATTGAAATGTGTGGAACATAATATTTAGATGTCTGATTATTTATTTGCCAAAGACAATGTTTTATTCTAATAGACATGAAACTATTTTTTACTCTCAAATAATTTCTTCACACTGCTTTCAGAGATTAAAAATTCAGAAAAAAATATTGGACAGTTAAAATTGAATTTATAAAAACAGTAAATTTGATTATCTGAAAGTATGAATGCTCTTGGAAGAAAGTGTGAATAGCTATTGAGATTTTCACTGATTTATATGCATGCTTGCAATGAAGTTTTCAAGAAAATTAAGTCAAATTGATCATAGAATTATAAAATGACTTGGTTTGAAAGGGATTTAAAGATCATCTAGTTCCAATTCCCTACCTTGGGCAGGAACATCTTTCAGTAGACCAGGTCACTCAAAACTTTTAACCTAGAACACATTTATAGGGATGGGGCGCTTACAGCCTCTCTAAGCAACCTGTTCCAGTGCCTGACCATCCTTACAGTGAAAATTTTCTTCCTAATATCCAAGCTAGGCCTTCCCTCTTTCAGTTTTAAGCCATTACCTCTGTCCAATTACTATGTATCCTTGTGAAAAATCTATCTCCAGCCTTCCTGCAGGTCCACTGCGCAACAAAGTCTCCCCAGAGCCTCTTCTTCTCCAGGCTGAATAATCCCAGCTCTGTCAGCCTGTATTCATAGGAGAAGTGCTCCAGCAGTTTGATCATCTTTGTCACCCTCCTCTGGATTCAGTGCAATCAGCCCACATCATACCTATGCTGTGGTTCCCAGAGCTGGACACATTTCTCCAGGGTGGGTCTCACGAGATTGGAGTTGTGTTGGGAAAATCACCTCCTTCAACCTGCTGGTCATGCCCAGCCTGCATTTATGATTGGGATCACCCTGGTCCAAGTGCAGCATCTCACACTCAGTCTTGTTGAACTTCATGAGGTTCGTATGGGTCTACCTCTATAAGCCTTTCATGGTCCTTCTGGGAAAGGGAACATCTAGGATCTCACATGCTCTGAGAAGACAGAACAGGTGTCAAAGTATCTTGCATGTTATTTTTAAAGGAGATAAAATGGGAATAAAGCACATGTCTCTATATTCAGTCTGAAGTCCAGGGCATTGTCTCCAGACAGATGTTTCATAATGGTGCTACCTGTTTTACTCCCCAGTTTTCATGAAAGCTGTGTAAAGAGAGAGGTAGATGCTGGTTAGCTTTTCCTCCTGCTTATGATCATTTACAAGAGAAGCTCAACAAAAAGACTTCTGGCCATGTTAGTTTATTTAATAGAGAAAAAAAAACGATCATGGAATAACGTGTTTGCACAAAAAATAAATATTTGTGGAAGATACTGTTTTTGAGGTTTTAAGTTGGAAAAAAAACCTCTATGTAATGAGTGGAGAGAAAAGGAAAGTTGCATGGATAAAAGAGAAAAACATGCTTTTACATCTGTTATGAATATATTACCAGTGCAAAAGGTTTTATAGATAATGCAGAAAAATAACTTTTTGATGTGTGAACCAGCACTATAAAATAATTTATTTTGAGCTAGTATTTTTATTTTTAAAGTAAATGGCTGAAGGAAATACTTTAAGAGAGTAAATAACAAATAGTGTAAAAATACAGTCTAGATGGGTTTCAGTTTTCAATGTGGGTACTAAAAGTGTCTGTGTGAATTAAATCCTATTCTTGCAAACCTATAGAATAGACAACTGGAGTGAGCAGGAGTACGTCTCTTGAGGAAATCTTTATGAACATTCATAAGTTTATGTGGAAGTTTTAGACTAACTAACCTCTCAGCTGCAGAATGGCATAAGAAATATCACAAAACTAATGTTATCTGGCAAAGTACAACCTAAATCGACAGTGCTGCTCTTCCTTGAATATATTACTACATCAAAAATTTTATGCAGTAAAGCATCCATTTCTGAAGCTCTGAGTAACAGATTTTAAATCTAGAACTGAATACAAACATTTCCTTGAAGAGTGCAAAAATCTTATTGATGTTTAGATCTATTCATGTTGAAAAGAAATGAGGAGGGAGAGTATGAGAAACACCATTTACATCTGGTTCACTGTTTGAAGTGTCATCCCTATTAAATGATGCAAAGTGGCGGAAAAGACAACAAGAAGAGTCAGTGTCAGACATGTTTTATCATAGCAAAAACTTCTGGAAAAGGTGTTTGTGCCTTTTCCTGAGAGTAACTGAGCAGACTCATCTCAGATGGACAAACAGACTAATTTAGAGCCGGAAGAAGGAGTTAAGGAAATGGTTTTGTAGTAAGCAACACATTATCTGTGGTAACCAGAGGGAATGTACTGAAACAGAGGGAACTGGGTAAAATACACACAGTTTTTCTACACAGTCATTGAAGGGTAGACTTGATTTTCAGGTTTTCTATTCAGTCTTTTCCACTCTCATTAGATTTTGATAGTCTCACTCTTAGCTGTTTAATTACTTGCTCTGGAAATCCATTATCTTTGAAAATTATCTCACCCTCTAAACCCCACTTCTTGTGGAGTGATGTGGAAGCTTTTAAAAGAAAGGCTCGGACAATTGCTTCTCAGGCCCTGAAGCTGTGTGTCTGTTTTGCTAGGTTTGTTAGTCATATCATCCAGAATATCTTGGAGCAAGTTAATATAAATCTAAAAAACAACAGAGGAATGTTTTTATTTATGTCGCTATTTGCAAACATATTAAACAATTGTTCAGTGTTTATCACAGACAACAGTAAGCACTTTGGAAGAGTAGAAGAAAGGGGAACATCATCTTCAGCTTGGGGAAAAGGTCCAGGGAGAAATGGAAAAAATCCTTCTTTGATTCCTCATAAAAGAAACAGAATTTCACAAATCCAATTCTTCTTGTCTAATCAGTGTTTTCATACACTCAGTGTTTGTGGGTTTTTTGTTAACTGACTTATTGTTTCATGAGACTTCTGATAAAATGTTTTAATCATAATTAGTCTTATTTTTGTTTCCATGTGTGGAGTTCTGTGCCTTGCTACTCTTTGTGGCTAGCTCTTAAATTTACAAGAAGTTAGGCCATCATGGCTAGGCTTCAACAATGTTGAAAAATATTCTGCCGCTTCTTAGTTTAAAAAGTTGTTATGGTATCTGTCCAGTTGTTGAAAACAATGAAGAAGTAGGTAAGCAAACAATAAGATATTGAACCCCACAGTGTTTACTTCAAAACCAGTGTAGATGTTTTTACCATCTTGGCTGATGGTAAACTAGATTTGATAAAACTAGATATCCACTTTCCCAAACTAGACTTGGGAAAAACATCAGCAATGTCCCTCACGTGCTTTTCATTCACTAGGACTAACCCTAATTTCCTTTATGTTACCATCTGGAATAGCAGCAGTTTTTCTGACATCATATTTCCCTTGACTTCCCAAATTACCTCTTCTAAAAATTTCAAGGTGATTTTGTGTAGGAGACCAATATGCACTTTAACATTTACCTTCCCTGTATTGGCAGTCTGTGTAAAGAGCTAAGGATATTTATTGGGCAGCCTTTTCCTCCTTCTGACTGTGACAGCAGTCATTGCAGTCTATTCTTGCTCTTGAGGGATGGCTGAGTCAAAAGGTGTTGCTATTTACCAAATTCAAGCATCTTTCTTGTGGGCTTTTAAGGCTTAATCATGGACTTTTAGTCCTCAGATGTTTTACTGCCTCTGGTAATTTCTACAATTGGAGCAGCTGAATGATAGATAAAACTGACCTGTGAATACACAGCAAAGGTTCTTTGCCACCCTGTGTCACATAATTGCTCTTTAAGTCGTTTTTGGGAGATGCCCATCTTAAAGAAACAAATAACAAACTACAAAAGTTGCACAAATAACTTAAATTTTGGTTAACTCAAACAAACTTTGAACTTTGCCAAGTTGTTTTTTTTTTTTTTTTTAAAGTTCAGTAGAAGAGGAAATGAAATACAATTTAACATACAGCAGTATTAAAATACAACACATTAAAGATCTTTCAGACCTAGTCAAGCCTTATCTGTTTGCTTTGGAGATTTTTTCTAGTAGTGAGAGCTGAAGTTCAGCCTTGTGAGAAAGAATAAAAGCTGAACTACAGAGGTGAGTTTTATTCACTACCACAGAATCAGTTAATGTTGGCATTTGAAAGCAACTGATGAAGTAATATGATGAAGAAATAGGTAGAAAGTACTTCATGTTTACAAGGCACCTGTTCTCTCATTTTTAACTCTGATTTTATTAAGATATCCTTTCTATCTAACTTGTCCCTATATATTTGTCAGGTTTAGCTGTGCTTTTATATCAGACCTTGTCACCAAAAAGTTTTGGAAATGCTGTAACACTATAGTATGAGCTTAAACTCTTTAGGATGGCTGCAGTTTTTCTGATAATGATATTTTTAATAAATGCATGAGATACTAGTATGGAGAGAGAGTGCACAGGAGGTCTCTACTTCTTTGACTACATCAGTAGTCAATAGTGTACACATAATTAATATGTGTTAGCAAAATACAGGTTTTCCATTTTGGTTTTCCTCGCACAACTTTCTAGCGCCACAGAAATCTGCTGTCTTACTAATAGGTCTTTTCAATATATCTGAAGTAAAGCCTTAAAAGGATCAGCTAAAAACATAGTGTCATGGGTTAACACAGTTTGGTTTTTAGTTAAAGAGGAATACTGCCTTGTAAGGACCCGTTAATTTCCTGTGGAAGGGACAGGCACATATCAGAGACCAATTTTAGATACTGGCATATTGTTTAACCACTGAGGAAGCTGGATGTGACTTTGGGAATACACATATAAAGCTGAGATTGTGTCAGAGCCAGCCCTTCCGGCTTTCCAGCAGGTAACAACCGGTCTCTGTGAAGCGGCCCAGGCCGGGCAGGCCCGCCGCTCCCCCCTTCAGCTGCCGGCGGAGGAGTGGGAGGCTGCAGCTTAACTACCTCTCCCCTCCCTGAGGGAGATGTTTGCTGAGCCCCTGATAGCAGCTCTGGGCTCAGGTGGGCTGGCCTCACTCCACCATGGGCCCCTCCCGGGGCCTGCACATGGCCCGGCTGGGCTCTGCTTCTGACGCCGGCTGGGCTGGGCCCACCCCATGAGACCCCCTCTGGTGACTCCCGGGCAGAGAGGAAATGGAGGGGGAGCAGCCTGGCCACTCTGAGATCCCTCGACCTGAGAGGCTGCCACTTGGCAGAGATCATGTCACCACCGCAGGCCCTGGGCAAGATTTACCTCTTTCCTGGCACAGATGAAACTTCCAAAGACCTAACCCTTCTCTGGTGAGAGAAGAAATAGTCAGAGTGGGAGATATTTAAAGAGACAGTATGAAGATACCAGGGTCGGTGAAAGAGAGGTTGTATCCTAAGTGATGAGGAGATAGAGAAGATGCCTTAATATTTTAGGCTGAAAGTCTTTCTGTGAGCCGTGGTAACAGACTGTAATATGCTGGAGGATCCCTTTAAATCATGGAAATATGGATTGGGGAGATGATTATTCAGATTTGCAGATTTGAGCAAAGGTATCTGTGATTGACTGAGTGAATTATGAATTAGTAGCTGTAATCTTGTGATCCCTTGAGATGTTTGAACAGAGAGAGATAAGAAGCTCCCTGCACCAGGGAGGAAGTGAGAAGATTTCTCTGTTCCCTGAGATGAAGAATCCTTTGCCTTTAGAGTTGCGTATGTTTAAAATGACACCCCAGTATGCACGAGTCCATGGCCCATATGTCATCATGCAGGAAATACTGTGATATGGGAGGTCCACAACTGCAGAAGTTCCCAAGCGACTGCTTTTGTGCGAGTTAAGAGTCACAAGTAGACTGTTCTTTCTTGTGGAAAGTTACCACAACCAATCAGGAGAGACTTCTCTCTCTAAAAAGACTGAATGAAAGACTATATTTCTAAGTGGTACTGACCTAGAGTTCTGAGTTTTGTCTCTTTACATTATTTGTGGGAAAGTGAACACTTGGAGGGAGGAGTGTTTTGAAAGTTTCATTTTGATTATAAT
This sequence comes from Argya squamiceps, assembly GCA_037834095.1. Classification (NCBI taxonomy): domain Eukaryota; kingdom Metazoa; phylum Chordata; class Aves; order Passeriformes; family Leiothrichidae; genus Argya; species Argya squamiceps. The sequence continues at coordinate 76,387,708 of JBBMKD010000102.1, read as the reverse complement.
TTTTTTTTAGTGTGTGTTAATAGATCTATCTTTGTACCCTTTAAGTTGGGGCTTTTGCTTTGCTTTTTCTCATGACTCTATCTCACAGCAGAAAAGACACTCAAACCACTACAATAAATTTGGTAAACAGAAGCAGAGGCAAACGTGAAACCATTACACATAGTCTGTAATTTACAAGCCTATACATAAAAAAATGCATGCAAAGAAGTGCGGATCTCTTGTACAAAGTAAAGATTTAATAGTATGATCTTAAGGTTATAAGGTTATAAGGCTATGCTGGATCTGGCACCTCTGCTTCAAGTTACAAGGATATGCTGTTGGTTGGAGCATCTCATGCTGGAGTATTATTGAAAAAACAGCATAACACACACAGAGTACAAGAAAGTGTGTTAAAACCAAGTAGTTAATACAAATTTATTGAGAAATCACTGTTTTACCATTACTGTGCAAAGCCCAGTCTGGCTCCAGCTCATGTCTGTGTTTCACTTTGGAGTTCTGCTGCTTCTTTTAAAATAAATTCAAATAGGCACTCTGCATTAAGTGTTATTTCATATCATTTTGCATTCCAGTTCATGACCTAGAGCACATGACTAGTCTAGAAGCAAAATACCTTTCTCAACTGTGCCTCTCATGTGCTGTGCTGGCTGAGCTGGAACATTTTGCGTTTCCCCTCCCATCTTATTTTTGGCAAGTAATATTACTTTCCTGTATTATTATTTTCCTTTATAAAATATTTTTCCACATCTCGGTGAAATTTACTAGAATGTGTGAGGATCCATGTATTAATGCTGGATTATAAATATCGAAAGAGAATTTTGGTTCAATTTATGAATGTGGGTTTAAGACACATATTGAAAATGTTGTAAAGTAAGGCCTGGATTTTAACCCTGTAGTTGTGAAAAATTGCAGATAACTTGAAGTTAGGTTCTGGGAATCTTTTGTTTGTTTATTTTTATTTTAGGCCACCAAGAAAGTTTTAAAGGATTTTATTGCATTAACTTCTATTACCTTTCTAAAAAAAAATCATCAGTTAATTTACGTATGGATTAAACATCTTCCATGCCTTTCTAAATAATTTTTAATTACAAGGGTGTTTCCATAGCTACAATTTATATCTTAATTTCATAGTAGGTTTCTTTCCATTTATTCACCTCATTCCATTTATCTACCTTATTTTTTATTTGAAGTACACATAAACTTCAGGGCTGCTTATCTCTTCCAGCTTTTAGGAAGGAAAAACTGTATTAAAGCAGAGATAAAACTGTTTAGTATGCAGCAAGTTCAATTACCATGGATAGACTTCTCTCCTTAATAGAAATACAGGCCTTTGAAGAGAGTCTATAAGAAAATAAGCCAAAGAATCAATTAGATTCTCCTGGAATTGAATAAAGAGCCATAAGCACCATTTAAAAGGTGTTACAGTTTTTAACAGTCATAATTTTCAGTGTTTGCGAAATACGGATAACTCATGAAGGCATTTAAAGCCTTTCTAAAAAACTATAATGCTTAAAGAAGCCCGCTAGTATTTTAATTGAAGTTGGAAAATATTGTTCTTTTCCCCTTTTTAAGCTTATTTCTTCACAGAGGGAAAACATATTGGGAGCAAACCTGAGGAGAAAGAGCTTGAGGGTGTTTGTTGACAAATACTCAACTTGATCCAGCAAGATATGCCCACAGCCCAAGAGAGCCAACAGTATTTTGGGTATGACCAGCAGGGTGACGGAGGGGATACTGCCCCTCTAATCCACTCTGGTGACACCCCACCAGGAGGGCTGCATCCAGCTCTGGGGTCTTTAGTACAGGAGATACATGGACCTGTTGAAGCAGGTGCAGTGGAGGGATATGAAGCTGGGGGCTGTACTCCCTCAAAAGATGAACAGAGTATTGGAGTAAATCTGCTAGATTGAGACTTTCTGGTGCAAAGTCCATAGGCATTTAATAGAAGTGATCTAGCAGCTCACTTGTGAATAAAATATTTATTCTATGGCTGCACATGAAACCTTTAAATTCTGCTTCATCTTTACTGTTACACAGTCATAGCCAAAAGGCCTTAAGATTATTTATTCACTAACTTTTTATACATGGAGTTCAGCTTTTGGCAGTCCCAGCTGTTTGTTTGTGCAATGCTGAATTAGTCAAGAATGCTGGGAAAAAAGAAAAATGCCAAACTTGCAACAGATCTCAGATATTTTTAAGTGACAGTTTATGACCAGTCTCATACTTGGCCAAAAAATAGACTGTGAAAACAATTTCCCACCATCCATCTTAGTTTGAAAGTTGAATTGTCTCCTGAATATCAAAACCTGCTGGAGCTAACCTTTTATCAATTTGTTGCTTAGATAGTGCAGAAATGATTTATGTCCTCCAGTATATCTGAAGGAAGGTACAAAGGAACTCTTTGGTTGCTAAATTTAAGGTGTGAATTCTACATTTTTCCCTTACTGCTCAGCCAGTCCATGGGGAGCTCCTGTTGCCCTGAAGCTTAGACTTTAGGAAAGGTACAGACTGAGCATTCACTGCAATCAGCAAACTGGCAAAACTGTGTAGTTCCAGAAGTCGTATCAATCTAGCCATAGCTAGAATGTATTCAAGTTGGATTGATTAATGGCATGCTAGATTTTTTGTTTTCATGGCATGAATTGACTGCATGATTTCAAAAAGGGTTTTCTGCACATTGATTGCAGACAATGTCATTATGATGTTGTCTAAACTGCTTTAGTTTCCAGCACAGCAAAAAATATTTATTGACTGTCTTCATTTTCCTCATTATTCAGGTAGTTCACTCTGTGACACATTAAAGAGAGCTTTTCTTCTTTGAAGTACCTAGATTTTGCTTTAGGATATATCCTAATAAAAGGGTAAAGCAGTCTGATCCTTAAACTGCTTTCTAGGCAGCAGGCAGTAACGGTGGGGCAAAAGATTTTGTTTAAGATTGGCTAAAGGCAATGAAGAAAAAACAGTACAGGCATATTTTACTTTCATAGCATCCATGGCATTCTCAGAATTGCATACTTGCTGCCAGGCCATGATTTTTTGTTTACAGTGATGTGTGTTTTAAAACTTTCTGGAGACAAATGAGGAATTCTCATCAATTATGATGGCATTTTAAATGCTTATATTTTCAGTTATGCTTGTCACTGCATCATGAAAAGATCATCTCCTTCTCCTGATCTTTCCTTTCTTGAAAAGTAAAAAACAAGTATGTTTCTCCAAGGTGAAAGACTATGACTATAATTGATAACTTTCCAGAGTAAAGCTTTGAAGCTGACATTTTTCTCCTCAGATTTTCATGTGACCATTGTGAGTGTATACCTTATAGTGTTTAGCTTATAAGTGAGGTTAAATTCTATTAATTTCCTCCTCCTTGAGATTTTACTCACAGATATTTGTTCTTTATATTGATAGGGTATGAAGGACATTATAATGAATTGTCTGTGGCATGAAATTTAGGCAACACCCCATACTCTTTATCGTTCTAAATCTAGGTAACTTTCCATAATGAAGAGGGACTCTAAATCACCTTCCTTCATATATCTCTTCTCGGTATATTCATGTGCTTGTGCTCTCTATGGATTCACTTAAGACTGAGTGATGTACTGGAAATGGACTATGCTAGTGGGCCACAAACTACTTGTATTGCCTGAGTCACCATTGAACATTGTTTTTATTGACTTGCAGTGAGGCTCTCTGATTGACAAAATGCAGGCTGTGTGACTCAAATGTTCCTTAAAATAAAAAAATCCAATGTAGGATAATCCATCAAATAGAATATTTGCTTTAAATCCTCCAGAACTTGATTGCTTTTGTTTTGGTTTTAATATCGCTTAAGAAAAACAAGGGAAGAGCAATATTCCAAATTTGTCTCTAGCACTGCAAAAATCCTTAGATTTGATACTGATTTCCATGCATAATAATTAATTATAGTTCTTTTAAATTATTTTTCCAACGTAGAGTCAAGTTTGAATGTTACATGTGCAATACATATTTATTAAGACAAGAGCTAACATCTTGAAACATGTAGATTGGATCTATAAATTTTCAGCTTTCCAGATTCCTTTTCATTACTGATTTTATATAACTGTAGAATGTATGGAAATTTATCTGTTATTGTAATGAAACTGAAAAAGGAGACTGGACTGGAGAAAGTAGCAATAGCATTTTTGAAATGTCAATGTGTTGTGGCTTAATCCCTCTGGCAGTTAAAACCCACACAGCTGCTTGCTCACTCCCCTACTGTAGGACGTGGAAGAGAATGGGAAGGGTAAATAAGAAAGCTTGTGGTTTAAGGTAAAGATAGCATTTAATAGGGAAAGCAAAAACTGTGCATGCATCAAAGAAAACAAGTAATTTATTCACTACTTCACATCATCATATAACCCAAAAATAGCAGGTCTTTATCATCCATAACAGTTAATTAAGTAGGCAAATGCCATAACTCCTAATATACACCCCCCTTCCTTCTTTTTTCAACTTTCATTGCTGAGCATGATGCCATTTGGTGTGTGATATCCCTGGAATAGAGCCTGGCTGCATAAATGGAAGTACTGAAACATGATCATAAAACAATGTAATTCTCCCAAGGGAAAGAAAGGTCAACATCTGTAGCCTCTTCAGCAAACCAGGTGGACCCAGGTGGGCATCTGAGGTACAAAGTGGCTACTGAGTGCTGGGCGTGTGCCTTGGCGTGGGGTCAGAGTGTGACAGTATCCTTGCTTGGAGGAGGTGTGGGCTGGCTTACCAGGCAGGGGGCTGCAGGAGCAGGCATGGCGCCTCAGGGAGAATGAAGGGCTCAGGACCAACAGAGCAGCCCCATGGAGATGAACTCCTTAACCCCCAGCATCACCACACAGGCCCAGGTTCCTGCTGGTGTTCCCTGTACTAACAAGGAGATGACTAAGCTGCTACGTGTGCCCACCTGCACAGGCAGATGGAACAAAGGACCACCTGTCTCAGCTGTGTCCTCTTCTAACTTCTTGCACACCCCCAAACCTACTCTATGATGGAGCAACATGTCGCCCTGATTTTTTCAGCCTTCTGAGGTTTTACATTTCTGTACTGGAGTTTCTCATGCATTGTAACATAAACAAAGAGTAATGTTTTGTAAACTGTGCATTCCTTCCTGGGGGGGAGGACAAATTGATGGATTTCTGGTTTGACCAGTGGAGTCAAAGAAGCCAACCTCATCCCCCAATAGCTAATCAAAGTCTAAAAACTATTTAAACCCAAATCCCAAATAAACTTCTTTCTTTCTCATTCTCACAACCTGATGGTGAGTGTGGTTCTTTCCGTGTCCGTCTAGCGACAGCAACACAAGAAACCAAAAAAATGTTGATGGTCTGTAAACACGGCTCAGTAATAGCTAAAATATCAATGTGCTAACAAAATTACGAACAAAGCCAAACCACTACCATATCAGCTATATGAAGAAAACTAACTCTATCCCAGCCAAAACCAGTACAGTCTTGTCCATAATATTGTAATTAATGTCTTGCAAGTAAAGTGCTTGCTTAACCCAGCAAAACATTCCCAAAATCTCTACCAATTATGCCTAAAAAATTGCATCCAGAGAGAGCAACAAAGCTGGTGAAAGGGCTGGAAAGAATGTCCTATGAGGAGCAGCTGAGGACTCTGAGTTTGTCTAGTTTGAGGAGAAGGAAGCTGAGGGGAGCACTTCTTTGCTCTTCCTGATGACGGGAAGGTGAAACAAAGGTGCTTAACTCTCCTCCCTGGTATTCACTGGCAAGACACATGGGAATGACTCAAAAAGGGGGAGGTTCAGATTAGAGGTTCAGATTAGATAGTAGGAAACATTTCTTTACCTAGGGGCGTGGTGAACCATTGGAACTGGCTTCCTGGAGAGGTGATCGATGCCCCAAGATTGTCAGTGTTGAAGAGGCATTTGGACAATACCCTTAAGTAATGTATGCTGGTCAGCCCTGAAGTGTCAGGCAGTTGGACTATTTAACGTTTCTAGGACTTCTCTAGAATTATTAAGTTCTGTTCTGTTCTGTGAGTTCTTTTCTTGGGAATGGCACCTTTTAGTTTCTCATACAATGTTTTATTAATATTTTTCTACATTGTGAGAATGCTCAAAGCTCTTATATTATATTATAAAACAGTTCCCTCTAAATTAGCCTTAGTTATGGTTAATGGACATTGAGGCAAAGACAAGTCTACACCTTGGGTCTCAGTTTTAACTCTACAAGTCTGCAATACTCCTTCCTGCTGTCTGGGGCTGGAGTGTATGGAGTCACGTGGTCAGTTCATAAACCACTGGTCTGTCCTACTACCTGATAAAGAAGGACAGGCTGAGGAAGAGAAAGTTTTCAGTAATTCTTTGTTTCTCAACTTTAGCATGTCATAATAGTTTTCAAATGTATGCGTTTGTAATGGACATGGGGATTTCAGATGGCCTAAACTCAAGTTCAAAGGCTAAATTGCAGTCCCTATACCAAAAGCCTGATTTGTTCTAATGGAGGTCTTCCAGTATTTATCGATATTCCTTCTTGTCCCCCCACCTCAATCTTGCTTTTGAAAACCTGAATTCTAACAAATTAATGCAGATGAGTGCCTCTCTTTCCTTCACAGACCTATGCCTGGCCCCACTTCCCCTGGCTGCCCCAAATGAGCTTAGTCAATATAAATACAATATAAATAGAAGGGCCAAAACATGTCAAAGTCATTACCAAACAGAAATAAAACCCTGTAATGAAAAACATTAGACAATACTAAGACCTAGTCTACCTTCTTCTTCTTTTTTTTTTTTTTCTTTTGGAAATCTATTTGAAAATCTGTATTTGAACTGCTGTGTTGTAGCCACATCACATTCTTTGCCATTTTGTTATGAGTTCTTTTGTCTTTTTCCCACAGGAGTAAATGTGTATAATTCTTTGTCCAGTTCTGTTAGTTCATTACTTAAAAAGCAATTTATGTCAACAAGTTATGTATTTCAAATTACCAAATCTCTACCTCAGATTGTAAGCACTTTCCTGATCACAGACAATCATCTTATACTACTTGCTAAGATTTTAAATTTTTCACATGCATCCTACTTGCTGTGATTGAAGTTGAAATATTACTTTAAGAGGCTAAGGAATGAATACATCCTTATTGAGTTGCAAGTAGCAATTATGAACTGTCTTTCCTTGTTTGAGTAGAATATAGTATCAGAAGAAAAAATGAGACTTGGCCTCAAAGCAGCTGTCATTAAAGTTTACTTCAAGGAAATAAACTTTCTCTGTTACCTGCTTCAGAGTGATGGTTGTAGCCTTCGTTGCGTTTAACTGCAGGTCTTTCAAGTTCAATTGACAAAACTGACGTCAAAACGACAGAGAGTACTTTATCTGTTTTGAGATGTAAGTTTTTTGATTTTTTTTATCTTATAAAAAAGACATACTTTATGCTAAATGATCTCATAAATTCACTTTGCCCCATTCATCTTTTACTGTAATATTTTAAGCAAAGTGACATTTAAGGAGTCATATCTTACCTGCCAGCACAGATGAATTAGTTAGAATGTACATTGAGCAGTTAATTTATAAAGGACTGCCTGTGTCACTGAAAAAAGTTGACTATCATCCAGAAGCTCTGTTCCTAGTGCTAACCTGTACATGATGAAGTGTCTCATATTCTTAGCACATTAAGTTTCAGATATCATTCAACCTAATTCTCTTCTTCCTAACTTTTATAAGGATGTTTATAGGCCTTCAAGGTATAGCTGTCAATGTTCTTAGACATGCAATGAATGGAAGAATAAAATGGAAATGAGTGGCTTGACTGAAATTTTTGGTCGCTTGCACTGTTTAGAGTAAGGATGCTGTGGCAAGTGGTGGGTCTAGATCAGAAAGAACAATAGGAAAAAATGGTTAATTTTGCATACAAATTCCATATGGAGTAAGTGCTTTTGTATGTCTGGTTTTTTTACTGCACCTTGTAAAATAAAAATTTGGCATTACTTTAACTGGAGTGGCCTCTACAGCAATTTGTGTGCTATTTTGTAGTATAAACCCAGGAAGATAAAATTAACTAGGGTCATGCCAGAAGTTTTTCCTACTCAAGTGTGTGTGAGGGTTGAAGTATAATCTTGTCTATATTCTAGATATATTATATGTATATATGTGTATTAGAAGTGAGATAATAATCACACTAATCCTAAAGTATTTCATGAACCTTTCAAATATGGAGTGCTATTCACATGACACCATTTATCTGCTTTGGCTTACACACAATAATTGAGCTGTTTATTACCTATAGGGTCTTCACCAACACAAAATAAAACATGTCTATTTGTTAATGCATTAAAGTTCAGCTGCTAGCAAAAATTCATTAAGATTCCTGGAACATACTTCATTAATATAGATGTAGAAAATCTGATACTTCATGGGAGGGATTATGGGTTTAAGGGACTGATTGCTGAATTTCCTCATCAACTACCTCATCCGTACAAACTCATTTTTTTCCTGTTAAAATAGAATAGAATAGAATAGAATAGAATAGAATAGAATAGAATAGAATAGAATAAATAAAATGCTTCTTCCC
>JBBMKD010000102.1:76320467-76370612 GCA_037834095.1 Argya squamiceps | reverse complement strand
GACCCGGCAGGGATGGCCCTGCGGCCCGGGAGAGACCCCGGCGGGGCAGGGATTTCCTGCGGCCACTGTGAGGGAGCATGCCTGCTGTTAAAGCAGCTTTGCTGGGGCAATCCTGAAAATAGGCTGGTATTCAGGATGCACTTCTGCCTGTTTGGAAACTATCTGCACAGAGTTCTGTAGGCCTAAACTCAGGGAACAGTAAGGTAAAGTAAAAGCAAAGCAAAGACCCTTTCTTCAGAAATACGTGTTTTCTGAGGAAGGGAGAATAATGTCAAATGAGAGACAGAAAGAACATGAAACAAAATGTCAAAATGACATCTTGGGGTGTTTGAGGACCGTTTCAGCAGCAACTGTATCCAACTGTCTGTTTCAAGGCAACATGCTCCCAGTGTCAATATTCCATTCTGTAATGCTTTTCTGCGGAACGTAGAACTGATTAGAAGTTAAAGATAACAATTTTTTTTTTGCTTATTATGTCAGTTGAATCATTTGCTTTACTGTCTCTCTTACAGGATGGTTATGACTAGTGATGAATTAATGGACTCTCTTCAAATTAAGCAGCCTTTTGAGAGATAATTAAACAGTAACCTTCACCTGGGAAGAAAGCAGGACATTTTCTGTACTGAAGAAAACATACTCAATGCTTTCAGACGTGGCTTTCCCTTAACACAAATACATCACGGAAATTACACTGGCTTCAGTGGGGCTGGAATCCCAGAGGAACAGGGTGTCATATACTAAATTTTATGGGAAAAAATACCCCAAAACCAAAATACTGAAAATCACCAAATACCAAACCATGGCCAAACAATAAATAAAAACCAAAATGAGACTCAAGGTTTTGAGCAACTGCTGGGAAAATTACTATTTAAGCTTTTTCTTGTAAATTCTTGTAGAACTATGAAGAGCATACTTTGTTTTCCATTTCTAAAAAACAGGAATTCTGTCATTGAATGTGGGCAGCATTTTTGGTGGAGAAGTGATCAATTGTAAAGTATGTATTTTTAAAGGGAGGATAATCCTAGCTTATTCAATGGATTAAATGGATGGAATAGTGACCTTTTGCATTTGGGATTCATGAAATTTTTCTTTCTTGGAAGGATGGCTGAAAAATAAGTTCATTATGTTATCATTCATGCTAACAGCTGAAGATTTAGAAAATGCCTCTAATAATTCAGTCTTTAAAAATTAAACGGATGTGTTTATTAAGAAGATGAGTGGGTGCTTTGATCATAGTCAGCACTTCCAAGGAGGGAAAAAAAATCATTTTAGAGCTCCCCATTCCACCAGGAAAGAACATAAAAGATCCAGAAATGAAGCTAATGCTACTTAACATTTTACATCAATATAGAATAGAAAAAATTAAAGATGAGAGGAACAAAGAGGACAATATTTAGTCAGTTATGTGTCCTTTTGACTAACAGCTGATTTGGAGGAAGACACTGCATTGAGACAGTTGCACTGCGACATTGATGTCTGGTATAGTAGAAACAGATCCCAATTCCTTAAGTAGAAATTGGTTTTAAAACAATGACAGTTAAAATGATGCAGCCAAATGGCTGAAGACAAATGGTAGAGCTCAGAAAAATACCAAAATAGTCAGACTTTTTTATTAGTCTGGAACAATATTTTTTTGACAAAACTTGTTTGTGAAAACCCACTCAAAATGAAAAAAGAAATGCTTTTCAGGTATTTGTGCCAGAGGAATTTTAAAAATTTTATTATAATTACAGTAGCACGGAAAAAATAAATTAATCACTGAGGGATCTTAGGTTTCTTGCAAAGATAATATTTCTCGAGTTAAAATTTTGTTTTGCATTACTAATTTAGTCAAAATCTATTAAAACTGATGAGCATTCCGCATGGATTTTACTTTGCAACTGGATCAAGAGTTTATGAACATTGATTGTGACTATTGAGAATGTTCTCCCAAAGAGTTGCTAATAACATAGCAACATTTTTTAAATTATTCAATACATACATTTCCCCAAAGCAGACATTCTGTGAAGTGTATTTGTCTGCAATCTTTTAATAAGTCACACAACTAGTTAGAGTGTAATGATTTTACATACGCAAATGTGTGCATGGAATGTGGCCATGCCAAAGATATTTCTTCTTGCTTAATACCCATGCCTCACAAGGAAAACTTTGATTTCAAGCAGTGAAGGGAAATGTGGCTTTTCTCAGCTGCCATTTGAAATCTACATTCCCTGGTACATGTTGGTGTCCTCAGCAACAAATTTTTTCCTCAGGATTTATAGTTATGATACACCCACAGATATGTAATGTGCTGACAAAGTGTAATGTTGGAGCTATTCAGTAAACAAAAATCTCACAAAATGTGCTGAAAATTCCCTATTGCCAGTAAAAGTGGGCTCTGCAGGGCCATTACTGTGTGATCCATGCAGCTTGTCAGGATGCATGAAGGGAGCAATGAGGAACACTGAGAAAAATGAGAAAAACCGTAAACTGAAAACCCTCTTTGCTGATAGTATCGAATTGCGGTCTCCTAAATCACAAGACTAATTAGCAAAAATCAAAATCTTGACAGTGAAAGTACCTTAAATACAAATGGAGAACTGCCATGGATTAAGAATCAGTCAGAGAGATGGCAGAACATCTCTGCAAAAGGAACAATGTTCTCTTGCCCAGGATGCTTTCTGTGCCCAGGCAAGGGATTTGCAGCTTATGAAGTCGGGAAGAACAATATCAGTGATCAGATTTAACTCCCGTAAAATGCTTGATATGGAAATGTCAAATACTAAGTCCTTTTTAAAGTAGAGCATATTTGAAAAGTTTCAATATCTAGACTTATTTCAAAAATCTGCAGCAGTAGGAAAGTTTGTGACGGTCACTACCAAATTCAGGATTCTATCAGAAAAGGTTAACATAACTGTTTAAATCTGCCTTTGCTATCCCTTGATCCATTTGTTAAATCCCTTTGCTGGAAACATGCTTCCCCCTTCACTTAGGTTTGCACTTGAAGCTCCTTACTGGCTCTATGTATTGGAAAACAGATTTTGTTTTTCCTTTTCTTTTTCTACTCGACCTCGGATTAAAAGTGGGCTATTTTGATCTCTACCTCTAATTGGAAAAGAAGTCATCAAAATGACTCATTCTTTTTAGTTAATACCTGATAAAATTTTTATATTCTTTGATAATGCATGCATAGCTATTTACCTGTCCATTAATGTTGGAAATCAGGTTTGAACATCAAATGAACCATTTGCTCTTTCCTAACTGAAATTTGTAGACAAATGCTACCAAACTACTTAGGTGAAGTTTTGTTTAAATGGAATGAAAAGAATTACACCCAAAGTTGTTTTTTGAAAATATTTTTAGTTTTAAGTATAATCAGTAGATTTTAGACATAGATTTTTACTGTAGAGCGCAATGAATATCAAAATATTTTAAACATATTTGCCTTTAATTAATTCTTTCAAATACAACATCAGCAGAGAAGTGCATACATATCTGTCAGAAATACCAGAAGAAAAAAACATTGTATATTTTTAAAGAATGACAATGATTTAACAAGCTTTTAATTTATTGGATATGAGTAATAGAAATCTTAAAGTTCACATAAGCGAGATGTGTCATTTTTCTGATAAATTATAAATCTTTTAGGGTATAAATCTACTTCTCATATCTTGAGAAGCATTTATGGCAAGTATTCAAACCTTTAGTAGTTAGGGGAGCACAGTAGGAAAAAATAGTCAAATATGCATTTTAATTGCAAGAAATTAATACAGAAAATGTAATAATCTAGCAATAGAAAGAATACCAAAAAAAACAGGTGAGAAAAAAAATATTCTTTGATGCTATTGCAAAGATATATTTTATAAATAATTTGGGATCTGAAGTCCACGGATAATTAATTCAGAATATGTATTCAGATGAAGATTAGAGAAAATAGTCAGAAGAACTGTAAAGAATTGGAATGTTTTACACTTTCCTAGATTTCTCTTATGAAAACATATTTAGATCTATGCTGATTTATTGTGCTTTGATGTCACTGCATGTTTAAAAAAAAAAGAAGCAAAAAAATATTTGAGGTTATGCAGGTCCTGATTCCTCTTTTTTCTTTCTCTTAACAATATATATCTGAAATTAGCACATAGGTATTGCTATTCTGAGTGAAAGAAATATACCAAATTTTCTTACCCCTGACCTGCAAGTAGTGGCTGAAAAGCTGTTCTGCAGAATTATGTATTTTTTGGGTACCACTGGGACTGCTTAGCAGACATTTTGATGTAAAAGTCAGGAAAGTTCTGAGTCATTAAATATTAAGCAAATATTTAATATGTGGACTTCTGTGATCAAAATAGATTTAATTCCTCTATAATCTTAAGTTAGTATTTCTAAGCTTTTGCACACCACTTACAGAAGACAGCTTATGATTTTTATTTCTTTTAAAATTAATATTCCACTCTGTCTCTCTGGCAGTTCAGAATAGGGATTATTAGTGCATATGAAGTGGAAGTGATCTTAAGATTCTAGTTTTCCAGCAATATGCTTCTTAAACTTAGCAAATTCCAAAGAGCACTCATGTCTGCATGTCATTTACTCCTGCCTTTCTAGGTTAGAGGTTATATACTCCTTCTGTGCTTAGACCTATTTCTGCCATATTTCTGTGTAGTTATTCTTCCCTGTCACCTTTTGTTTCTCCAGGTGAAAAGTCCTGTTCTTCTGGTCTTCACTTACAGGATAAGATTTCCATTTTCTGTATTTGTCTTTGATGGACATGCATACCCACAGTTGGACCTGATATTCCAAATAAAACTCTCTAAGACCTCCTGCACTTAGTGATTCTTGCTCTCTGATGAAAATAATTATTCTGATATTAGGATTTTATTTGTCTTTGCAACTGCACTAGAATGCTAATTTTTTGTCATCCTATGCCAGGTACTATGTTCAGTGCTTTTCTGTAATTTTTAACTCTAGAGCTTCATAACTGGATGGTTTTGTGTTAACAAGAAAAATTATCTTAAACTTACTGTAGTAGCTTTTTTACTTTTTTTTTCATTTCTGTCGCTGACAGAAGGAGATACAAGAAATTTTGTGGCTTGCCATTTTCCCTGACAAAGACCCAAGCAAAGGCAGGAATGTACAACACAATAAAGCTAAATACCTTTAATTGTTGCTAGTGAAGTAACATGGAATTTTGCATTTAATGCTGCTATGATAGACCAATAAACAAAATAACTATATCTGATTGGGGATGAAGAGATACAAACTGAAAAATGCTCTTATAATACCATATATCTCTACATAAATATATATGTAGAATGAAATGGTCCAACAGTGCTCAAGACTGGATCCTGAGTGCTTCTTTGGATATGAGCGGAGTAAATAATCCAGAAGAGTTTATCTGGTGCTGAAAAAAAAGTATTTTCAGAAACTAGTTCAGATTTTGACCACTGACAGTTTCATGCTCTAGACCTACCATGGTTCACTGATAAAGTTTTTTTTTTTTCCAGGCAATGCTTAATTCAACAGATCTAACAGATTAATTTAGTATGTTATATGTAAAGCCTTCATACATTATGGTATGTTTTTTTCTACATACTTGTATATTTTTTTTTCAGAAAATGTTTCAAAATATTTCATGTCTTTAGTTTTCCCCTACTCCCCTTAATTTTTTTTCTCCAGTCATCTCTTGGTGACAAGTCATATTCTTTCCAGATTATTTTGTCAATATTTGTTCCTGAAGCAGGTATTCTATGCAAAGGATACAAAGTGAAAACTTGGTTAATTAGTGTTTTCTTTATTTGTAATTGAAACATTCTTCAGTCACCAGCATCAGTAATCAGCATGTCCTTCTAACATTCCTGAATTATGACATTCCAAAATTCTGTTCTACATCCCATTAAAGTACTCATGTGTATCCTCACTGGACTATGTTAAATAGGTTAATTGAGAAATAAGGCTTATCAAATATGGGGTAAAATGTCTTATCCCTTGACTATTTAGAAATGAGTGGACGAGAAAAAAGAAATAAGGAATATGTCCATAAGTTTTTCCTTTGAGTTAAGATTCTCTTTAAGTCTTCTGTAACACCTTATAACATCCTTATTTCATCTGATTTAAAATTTAATGTCAATATAAAATGCCTAAATGTCAGTCAAGTCATTGCCAGCCATATTTAACAACTGCACAGTGGGCCACTAGAAGATATTAATATTTAAGCTCATTCTGAATAAACAGTCATCTGCATGTCATAAACCAGAATCTCAGCAGGAAAAAAAAACAAGCATGAATATACCTGGAGCTGTATCCTTAGAAGGTTTTTGAGCAAATAACAACACTGTGACAGAAGCATGGAGTGTTTTCAGGACTTAAATATGTGATGTGACTTGTAACCGAATGCGTGTGCATATGTATATGTATGTCTATATCTATCTAATCTAAATCATCTATATCTATATCTATATCTATATCTATAATTGTGTGTATGTATATATACATGCATCAAAGAATTAGGGATTGTCTTGATGGGGATGCCTGGAAGACAGACTAATCAGTTAAAAAATTAAAACAGTGGACTCTTGTTAAAAATTAAAACTGGACTGATATATATTAAGGGTACACATGAGCAATGGTTTGTTTTTAATGACCATCCACCATTAGACACTCAGAGAATCAGTCCTTAACTATCTTGTTTTGATCAGTACTAAGCTCACCAAGGCTAATGCTGGCTCTCAATGCTACTGTTGTCTTTGGTCCTTATTGGTCTTAACCATGGAGGCTGAGGTCATCAAGCCTGAGAGCAGGAAACAAAATGTGCATAATTTTGTCTCATTTTCTTCCCTCAGTCAGTGTAAGGTTTTTGTTTGGTTGGGTTTTTTTACTTTATTTGGGGTTTTTTGGGTGCATTTTCTTTGGTTTTGTTTTTTTTTTATTTTTGGGGTTTTTTGGTTGGTTGGGTTTTTTTATACATCTTGCATCCTCAAAAGAATAGAGGAAGATTCGCCTGTTCCAAGCCTGGCTCACTTCCTTTTTTTGCTTTTGCCAGATGTCTTTCTTGCTTCTTCAAACTTTTAGTTCTTGAATTGCACATTTTACAGCATGCACATTTTTCTGTACTCTCTCAGCTCTGCTGTTTTTTAATACAAGTTACTATGAATTTGCTTAATCAACGTCTGCTTTACAGGGGCACCAACATCCTGACTTGTCTGCATGTGCATTATGGAACTCCTGGAGCTCATTCTCTGTGCTAAGGACAACCAGGGACTACTGATGTGCCCAGGATGTTGTGCTAACCTTGTCCCATCTCTCCCAGGTCACAGTTGCTCAGTGTTGAAACAGAGGGAGCTTTCATTCAGTAATGAAATGAATATGCTCAAAGTCATCCGCAGATTTAGAAACTGGACAAAAACTGCTCCTGCAGAATTTCAATAGAAAGATTTTTCTGCCTTCACATACATACCTACTTCCATGCTTTTTTTTTTTCTTTTTCAATTCGTTTTTGTGTTTATGTATCCCCCTGTATTTAAATGTCTTATGTGGCATTTGAAGAAAGTTGCAAATCCTATATACATATGTATAGATCCTATATACATATGTAAGATATTCCTCCCCCAAAACACATTTTATGTTTAAGAAATGTTTTATCTACAGAATTTAGTCTGCTACTATTGGTGTGAATGGTAGCTGTGTTTCCTCTTTTTTTCCCCCCTTTTCTCTTGTCCTACACCTACTGACCACTATCTGTGGTTAGTATCTAAGAAAGATTATAGAAGAACTTATGTATGAATACATTACTATAAAGCACCTGTGACAGTAGTGACAGTAGTATCCATTAAATAATTATCTTGATTTAAAGAACATTAGGCTGATTAAATACTGGTGTAGTTTTATTCACTCAGGAAAGCATAATAAGCTTTTTATATAAGGCCAACTTTTTGAAAATCTGCTTGAATTTCTTCCAGACTAATCTGGTCCTTTGGAAATGTCTGACTCCTTCAAAGAGAAATGTGTGTTGGATAATTTTTGCTGTTTTCCATGTTTTCATCTCCTCTGTAAAACAGGAGTGTTGCTTCTCTAGTACAACATGTTACCAGAAACTTACTTTTCTATGTTTTTAACTTACCACATACAATGGTGCTACTCACTGCCAGCATTTTGCTGTGTCACTTGTGTTTCTGCTAGCTAATTATTATTTCATGAGAGAACAGTAGAGAAAATGTTTTAGGTGATTCAGCCTTTGGAATCCAGTATTGTTGGAATGCATATTGTGGTGACATTCATTTAAGGTTACACTAAAATTCTTCGGAAAGTCATATGGAAAGATACAGTAGATTGAGTACTGGAAAGTCAGGAACTACAGTGCTCTAGATAAGCAGAAAGAAGAACCTGCCCTTTTCAAAATATACTCAGAGAGCTTTCAAGGCTTTTTCAGGTATGTTAGACACGGTAAATGCTAAGTAAGAAGCATGGAGAACTCTGGATCCTGTCAACAATATTAACAGAAGATACTAACCTGTGGAAGATTTTTGCAAGGAATCATGCTGTTATAATCAGGTTAGCTGACAGTGACATGCTTTGATTTAACCCAAACTATGAAAGGATGGGTTTTAGCCCATCAGTGCTTAGGGCATTCCTGTTTTTCTTCTGTTCTAGTAAGAATTCTACATCATGCATAATGCATCAGATCGGTCCAGTCATCTGGATGAAAATTTAAATAAGGACAGGAAAGAAAAAAAAAAGGAAAAAACCCAATTTAGACTGTGTTGTTATTTGGAAAGTGTTCATGGTTGGCTTTGGCAGACAGTGAAATTAGTGTGTCAGAATGTTATCTGAATTTTTCAAAACATCATTAATGTGGTGTCTAGCTTTAAATTCCAAGAAGCTCTAAGTGGTTCACTTTTAAAACAGACAGTTGAAAGTATGAATTATTTAAAGTTCAAATATACTGAAGCTTTTCCATGTGGCTTGGAATTTTTTTCCATTCTTCAATGAAAATACACAAATTTCAGAGATAAACAATAAGGTTTGATAAAGCTAAACATTAAAAAACAAAAAAGGTAGGTGTAATAAATCATAATCTAGCCAGCTAAAATCTAAACACTAGGTATAAAATCCAAGAGGGCTTTATTTCCCATTACCTAGAACTCTAAAGGATTGTATGGAGAAATTCCTTTTCAAACTGATTTTGAAAGATTGATCATTCAGTCCTTTAGCTGGCATTGCAACTGATGCTGTACTTTAATAACATTGCTATTCTCCCCATTTTTGCTGGCTTTGTTCTTAGCTTTATCTACTGTTTCTTGTCACCCAGTGTACTTATTATTTCTTTCCCACAGAAACAGGCTTTTTCAATGGAATGGTAATCATAATTATTATATGTTATCATAATCTATTATTCTTCTCTTAAAGAAACAGAATTGGAGCTACTATTGTTGAAGAGGCAGTGGTTGTGTATTTCTAAAGATAACATCACAATATATATACTTAAAAAATATTTATGCCCATAATTATCTACAAGACTAATCTGAAAAAATGTGGCTTCTTTTCCTCATCTCTCTGTTTAGAAATATTCGCATCTGAAATATCTACAGAAATGCCCTAAATAATGATGTTTATTTAGTCTGGGTTGTTTAGTCTGGGTTGTTTTCATCCCAAAGTATACACTTTCTACTGTTGTCTTTCCAAGTCTGCCCCCAGCATTTCACTGGTTTTGCAGCGGGATGTGTTATTCAATGGTGAGACAGGATAGAGGTAATTATCAGTTTTAATTGCAACAGTACAGATTTGTCACATGCTTCTCCTGATAATTCATTGCTCGCATTTGTTTTCTCCTGCTATTACTAAACAGAAAATGAAAAATGATATAACAAAGATTAGAAACATAGGCTATATAGATCTTAAACTGAGACAACAGTCTTTCATACTTCATCTTTAAAAGTAAAAAAATAGAGGACACTGAGAACCTTAAAATTATTAACTGTTGTTAACTGTTACTCCAGATGTAATTTCAGTATACTTTATTTTCAAATACAATTCCATACAACACATACTGGCATTATGTATGATCCTAAGGAGTAAAGATAACACTTGATGTAGTTGGCAAGACTTTTAATCAGGAACAAAAAACCAAAACAAAACATCAAAATTTGTATTGCTGGATGAGATATAATAGTGGAGTAAATGGATGCCATTGATATCAAGTCAGGAAGACATCCTAGGACAAGTAGATAACTGTATTTTTATTGAAATATGTACAATACTATTTTTAATAAAATGTCAGGCTTCTTATAATAGTCAGTCTGTAGTGCTTTTTCCCCTCTTTTAATGAATAAACATAAAAAAATATGCACTGTAACATATAACAGCTAGAATAATTTCATGTAATTTCTTTTAAATCAGGGAGGTGAGATTTTCAGAAACATATTTTTACACAAAGAAAAAATGCTGTGTTTTCAAGGAATTTTCTTTACAAATTTGGTTCTCTTTTTTTTAATACACTTTATTGCTGAAAATGACATTAACAAAACTAGAACCTTTGATATAATCTTATACTTGCTTGGTTAATTTGAATTCTGACTGTTTATAAATTCTATTTTTCTGTAGAGCAGAAACCTCTGTGTAAAATCTGTTTGGTTTTATTTCTTAAATACTACCAAAATTATTGCTTTTCCCCTTTAAAATAGTTTCCCTGTAGAATTCTACATGGAATTACGCAAGTATATTTCAGTAACATTTTCAAACTCCAGTTGAATTTATTTGCAGTTTCTTTATAAGGTAATGACTGTAAGGTAAAGAAAATAATTGGATATAAAGGTCATTCTTCATCTGTCCATAGGGGTACTATATTCACTTATTTCCTCTGAAAAAAATTATATTACATGTATGTTACAGTTATACTACAGTTTCAGTACTGTTTATAACAATTTTAAAAGTACAAAAATCTGAATAATTTTTAACAAGTGTCTTTTTCTTTTACAGTAACTGTATCTGTCAACTGCTGTCTGATTTAGAGATCAGCACACTTTGAAGTTTATTCAATATATTGGATGTACCAGAAAACACATGATTCAAGGACTTACTCTATTTTCCTCAGAATCAGTAATCTCTATTTGCACAAAAGAAGCAGATATGGTCAATAATATATGTTTCTTAATGTAGAATTCTGACTCAATGTGTTTAGGTATGTATTACATTTTTGCAAATAATAGCATGTATCTGAAATTACATCAGAAGGCTGGTGTGAACTTGCATGCATTGTTATAGGTTTGGTGAAAACTTAGTAGCCATGCAAGGCTCAATTTTAAATAGAGACCCAGTATATTGCCCTTGCTATCTACAGAAACAGCTGTGTACTATTGTACACATCTCCAAGGCAAATCACAATGATGGATGGGGAAGAGTGATATGGAAATTAAGATGCAGAATACTGAAAGAAGTTATCGAGGTGACAATGAATCTGCCCCCATTAAAGGGAAGAGGGGAAGGGGTCATCTAGGGGTGAAGCAACCACTCTCTCACTGTCTAGCCCTCACACTGTTAAAACAGCCCTTGCTGTGGCAGCGGCTGAATGCTGTCAATGGTGAGGCAGGTCTGGAAAGGACTCGTGTCCCCAGGAATATTGCTGCTCTAAATGGCACCAGCCTGTTTATGTCAGTCCAAAACTAGTGTCACCAGTACTGCTCTTCCCGCACCCTGGATTGTGTTATCCTCTTTGTGCTCTTATTTCATTACCATTATCTCAGTACTGAGGAAAATGCCTGTAATATGTGTGCTACAAGCATCAAACAGTCTTTCTGAGCCATCAGAAACTTAGTGAAAAACTCATAATTTAAAAAAATAGGACTGTTTTCATCTGCAGACAAAACACAATTGTAAAGGTATTGTATGTCTTTGAATAAAAGATTAAAATGAACAGAAAAACATTGCAACTGTTCAAAAGAGAATGTTGAATAAATGCCTTTTCGTGAAAACTCTTACTGATGCATCATTTTTATTTTGTTCATCTCGAGGAACACAGAATCATGGAATGACTTGGGTTGGAAGGGGCATTAAAGATAATTTAGTTCCGAATTTTCTGCACATGAAGGGGTACTTCCACTAAACCAGGTTGCTCAAACTCCCATCCAACCTGACTTAGAACTCTTCCAGGGACAGGACATCCACAGCTCATCTGAGCAACCTGTTCCAGTGCCTCAAAACCCTCACAGCAAAGAATTTCTTTCTAATATTCAACCTAAATCCACCCTCTTTCAGTTTAGTATTTAGTTTATCCTCTTTCAGTCATCCTTTACAGTTTATTAATGTTACGTTTTTAGTGGGTTTTGGGAAAGCCTCACAGGACTGTTTGGTTTATTTTTGTGTGTTTGTTCTCTGAATGTTTTATACTTTGCAACTGAAAACCCAGATAGAAAGTCAAATCTATTGAAAAGGTAATAGAAATAAATTACACATTGAGCAGTTTGCTCTTCCTTAAAAACTTCAAAGAACATTTTGCATCTAGCCAGAAACTTTTGCTTGGAAATGGTTCCCAATATCATACTCCTATTAACTATTCCAGCCTTAATAACTCAGTCATTATTGCTTGTGGCCTTTTCACCTTTTACTGCTTGATATGACTTCATAATTCTTTTGGCTTTAGAGAACTCCAGGGAATCCTAATGTCTTCTGAATTTGGAAGAAAACAATGAATCCCTGAAAAGACAGTCAGACTCATGTTGCCTACTTCTACCTTTTTCTGAAAAAAAAAATTGGTTAAACATACATTTCTATAATGTTTCATGCTTTGGAGACTTATGGATAACACCTATATTGAGGGTTCGTATAATGCCTATGTATTTGATTCTTTCAAAAAGCAAAGCACTCTTGAAATTTCACACAAGACCATGCCTCTTATATTTGTTAATTGGAATATCTATGAAAATATTAAAATATGTGAAAATATTAAAATATGTAGATGATAAAATTCAGGCATGAATCTACTTAACATCTACTTAACAAACACAATTTTATACTTACAGTTTTCCCCTAAAAAAGACATCCTGTGTGACTATACATGTCATCCTTAATCTTAATTTGATCCAGGTGATATCTGACAAAAATAGGATTTGTTCCACATGCAAGGTGTATTGCGTGCCATCGTAGCCTGCAATATCCTCGTTCTGTAAAGCTGTCATTTTATTACTCTGAGAAAGTTTGTAAACTGTCCTTTCTGTTCATTTCCACACTTTTGTTGTCTCCATATCAGCGTTTTTCTTTTTTTATTGGTTTTGCATTTTCTCCTTAGATATATAATAGGTATTTTGTGATAGAAGTAACCATGTAATGGAAGCCTGATTTGACTGTATTTTTTTCTGCATTGTGCCCAACTCTCAGAATAATTTGATTTGACTTAAAATAATTTATTTGAGGAAAAGCAAATATCTCCTAGGAGTGCTTTTTTCTCCAGATTTGAATAATCATGGCACAATTCTGAATAAATTACCAATATTCTATTAGTACTACAAAATTTGAGTGTTTTGATTATATGGTTTCTTTAACAGAAAATAGCGGTAGTGGGTAAAAATATTAAACATTCAAATACTAAAAAACGAAAGTGGCAACATGTCCTTGAATCAAGAGAATAGATTTATGGATCTGTGTCTTTTTTTGCTGAGATTTAGGGATTCTGTGTCCTTTTGTATTTAGGCACTTTAGCATCTAACAAATTGAGAAGCAAAGCCTAGACTACTGAAGGCATAGTGGCGAGCTGAATCCACAGTACTTGCAGTGCTTGCAAAAAACCAAGTGTAAACAAGGTGATGTGGGGTCTGTGACTCCACTGCCCTTCTGCAGTAGCTGTTTTCCCAAGAGAAAAGTTGCAGTGAAGCAATACTATTCTAATTAGTTGTTCTATTACTTTTGCCTCGTACTGCAGTCAGGAACTGACAATTCTCAATTGTTTGCTCCATATGCAGTCATAAGGCTTCACAGTAAGTGATGGAACTTTTATTTTCTGGGACCTTATGGAAGGAATTCAAGGACAGGAAGTCTGAAAGTTTCATTACAGGGGTTTTTTTGCCTCCCCATTAAAGGAGCCTATGAGAATATAGCATAAATGTAAATCCTAAAAGGAGAAAATAGCAGTCTTTTGTATCAGCAAAAGCTTGTTAAAAATCAGACCCTCATTCTGTATCCATGTATTCTCTGCTGCTGTTGCATCTGTAGTATCTCTTTTTCCAGAATATTTTGAGGAGGGGAAAAAAAGTTGTTAGGAAGCTCATATACTAGATAGGAAATAGGGTAGTCAGTCATATTGAACCTGAGCATTTAGTATTAAACGTTATTCTTACCTACTGTGATGGAGACTACGTTTATATGAAAACAAAATGTGTTGGCTTTTCTTCTTGACACACAGGGAGAGGTAAGAACTTTGGTGCTTCTTTTGGCTGTAGCTTTTTATTAGTGAATATCATGAGAATCACAAATCCAATATACAACTTAACGCAGGGGAAAGGAAGAAAAAAGCCTTTTTGTTTAAAGTCTCTTTTTATTTCTTTCCTTGTTGAAAAATGTAATTTGAACATAGCTGTCTGTGTCATCTCAGCTGAAGGTATCTTGATGAAATACTCAGGAAATACCGAGTTTCATTTTGGCAGTCCATTCATGCAAGCTGACATATGTAAGTTATTTTTCATATAAATAAGAAACCCTGTGAGCAGAGAAAATATTTCCATTTTCCATGGGAATTCTCTAACTTCTGATTTGCAGTACAGAGTGGTAACGTTGCATGTCGTCTACTGTAAGATAAGCAACCACTCAGCTTTGGCATGAAAGTATACTTGTTTTAAATTATCAAACCCCTTGTAAACTGCAGTCTATTTGAAGCTGTCTTGTGTGCATTAGCAGCATTTACACAGCATTGCTTGTAATGATTTTCCCTTGGCATTTTGCCACTGTAAACTATTTAGTAATTCTCCCTCCTAACCCTTTGCCAATGGCAGCTGTCATGCTAATTTGCTGTAGACATAAGCTCCTAAAAGTTAATTCTAAAAATTAAGTTGGTTCACCTCCTTGAGCTATTGAACAGTTATGGACAAAATTCCTCTTCCCCGAGCTTTGGTTTTGCACCTCCCTCCTGCAGTGGTAACGATCAGCATCTAGACTTGTGCTTTAAAGCTGCAGTGTCTGTTTCTGGTTTACATAAAATCAGCTTGTAATTATTGCTTCCATCCTTGCTTCCATCCTTTACGCTCCTTGTGCTTTCTATTTCATTCTTGAAGTAATTTCCAATTCATTGGCTGAGTGTTTTCTGGTGGGGTGGAGATAAAAATATGAGGGAAAAATAGAAAGAGCTCAACCATCTTGCTGATCAGAGAGGCATCAGGGAGTGATGCAGTCTAAAATAGCCAAGACTAAAGGAGAAAGTGAGGAAAGCTCAGACACTTTGAATTGCACTTTGTTTTGCTCAAAATTGAAAAATTGCCTTTGGGTTGATACAACAACATTATGGGGGCTTTAGGCTTTGTTTTGTTTTCTTTTTTCATGTTTTTTCCCCAGGTCGCAAGATTTTGACAATTTTTAAAGCTGAAATTTTGGTTATCTGTGGTTTTTTTTACAATGGACTCTATTGATCAATGTTCAAATGGCAATCTTATTATTCTGTCTCTCTTTTTAAAAATGACATAGAGATGGCAGAGGAAAAAAGTACTGAGGGAATAGGTTAGGCAAATATTTTATAATTACTTTGGAGAGTAACTTCAAATTATCAGCTCAGAATTAACAATTTTCATGAGAACTCAGAATTGCTACAGCACATTAAATGCTGATTATATTTACAATGTATTAAAGCTTGATTTCTTTTTTGTCTAGAAGACGTGGTACTAACACAATTGGAAACGTTTTAGGTTGGTAATCTTTGATAGTAAGTAATTTCCTCACTATTAGGATTAATTACTTTGCATCTCCACTGCTCAACATAAACTTTTCTGATCATGTCATGACTTTTTTCTGAGTTTTACTAAATTACTGAATCTAGAATTACTTGGAATATTTTAGTAATGCTTCTATAGGCATTTAAAGAGGGTGATACATTTAATATATTGAGCTCCCTTTTGATAATTTTCTCCTACTATTCAGTAATACTCAATTAATCACTCAAGGGGCAATCTCCAAACAAATTTGTTGGTCAAATTTTCATATATGTTCCAAAGTTACATAGAGTTTAAGGAGCTGTAGGCAAGTAGTGAAAGTCCGCTGGTGATATGAATACGGACATAAAAAGTTGTGTCTAGTGAAATGACTTTTATTTCTACTTTTTCTAGTAGACTAAAAAATATTAGACTTCTTAACCAAAAGCAAATGTATAGTGAAGGAGGAATTTTCAGACTTCTCTATCTTGCCAAAGGGCAGCTGTTACAAATTTCAGTGAAGTTGGAGAAATTTCTTGGTCTTCTTTAGGTTTTCTAAGCTTCCTTCCTTGTGATTTTCTTAGGCTAGGAACTGTGTACGATTTTTTAAAATCTGCTTTCTGTAGTAAGAGATAGATTTTTTGTTTCACCATGAATGAAATTTGGAGTAAAGAAACTGAACAGGAAAAAACCCAGATATGTTTGCAGTAATGTGAAAAACAGGCAGCGGGTAATAAAATTGAGCTATCTAAAATTGAACAGCTATAAAAGTAGAAGAAATGTGTATATTTTTCAGTTACTCTCAGATTATATCAGACTCAAGGAAATCACATGAGAAACAAAGCAATTATCCTATAAAATCATATAGAGATGGAAAAAGATACAGCAAGGTGTTGATATTTCTGTTCAGCCTAGAGCTGAACAGTTTTTGGTTGTTTCTAAGAGTCAAAGGAACTTTATGAGGAAGCAGAGTACTGGGAAAGTTCGAATACTTCTATAACTGACAGTGTACAACATGATGTAACAGTAAGAAAAATGCGTTTGTTATGTTGCTGGACCTTCATCTCAGCATCCTCACTCCTTTGGTGACCCAGATGAAGTGTTAACAGAATATATAGATCATGCACTAAACGTGTGAGAAGCCACACTCCATCTGTCACTGTCACTGAAAGAAGGTGCTGAAGGAAAGGGGTGGGGGTGAGGACTTCCCTTGCGGGCAGGCACGGAACGAGTGAGGCGGTCCTGCCACACCACTGGTGATTTGGGGGGGTTGTTCCTCAGCTGCAGAGAGCTTTCCCAATCAAAGCAGTGACAGCCAGCTGACTCACAATACAGACTTCACAGAGCTGGCATCTATCAGTTTCCAAAAGCTTGTTCCAAAATTCAGTGACCATTTATTAAACATAAAACAAGCAAAAAAACCCAGGAAGAATTTGTTGGAGGAGACATTGCAGGTATCACAGGTATCAGAATGGGACATTTTGAAAGAGTCTATCTGTGTCTCAAGACCAAATATCTGATTCAGATGAAATTATTAATATTGCACCTGCTTATACAGTCGAAAAGTGCAAAGATACTCAGTTTCTTGATAATTGTATATTAAGTGCTATTGTAATAGACTGGTGTTCTGTAGTTCTCAACAGTGGAAATGGGTTAATTGATTTCATTCATTTTATAGTATAACAAACTGCAAACAATATTGGTTTTGTATAAGATTCATCTATTCGATATTACAAAATATATAATATGACACCGAGTATAAATATATGTACATAATATGATACCAAGTATATATATATCACCCAAGTATTTTAGTTGTGCATCTTTTAGAAATACAATCTTTTATTTATTTAGACATACTAAAAAACCTTGTCTCCTCTAAAATGAATTCTAATTATGGATGTGAAAAAAACATTCTTCAGAAGAATGGCTTATTCTCAGATAAAAACTTTCTTAAACTCAAAATTTTAAAAAAATTTCCTAGAATGATGGCATTACAAGAGACTTTTAAAAAAAACCTGTCAATGCTTATCAAATTGAGCTGCTTCTGAAGCTGACAGAAATGGAGCCTTACTCCTACCAAAAAAAGGTAATAATAGTTACCATAGGATTTTGTCCCACAAAATCTACTTGACTGTAAATACTTGCAGGAAAAATAAATATATAGAGAGAAAGCTCAATCTGAAATATTTGCCACAGCAGACACCTAAGAGAAGTTACTAAGAAGAGCAGTCCCATGGTTTTGCTCCATGTAATTTTATAGATAAGACTAATCTTCTTTTACTGACTGTGTGGGGAGCCTATGAAGTCTGGGTGGTTCAGCAAGGTGCATAAAATTGAGTAACATGGAACTCCTATTAAAAAAAAAGGTAAAAGTCCATTAAACAATGGCATTATGGCAGTGACAGACATCTCTAAGTGTTTGATATAGCAAGGAAAGATGGAAAGGTCAGTAATATAAATCAGTACATTTAAATGGTCTTTTAAAATGCTGAGTTATACTCAAGAATGATTCTAAAAATCATAGAATCCTAGAATAGTTTGGGCAGAAAGAGAACCTTAAAAGTCATCTTGTCCAACTGTCCTGCAATGGGCAGGGACAGGGCATCCACTATTTCTCTGGGCAACAGGTTCTAGTGTTTTACCACCCTCTGTGTTAAAAAATTCCCTATATCTAACCTATCTTTTAGTTTAAAATCTTTTCCTCTTGTGCTGTCACAACAAGCTCTGCTAAAATGTTTGTCCCCATCTTTCTCCTAGGCCCCCTTGAAGTGTTGAAGGGATGCAATTAGGTCACACTGAAGCCTTCTCAAGGCTTAACAATCCCAATTCTCTTGACATTTCCTTGTAGGAGAGGTGCTTCAGCCTCATGATTTTTACAGGCCTTCTCTGGACTCGCTCCTACAGATCCATGTCGTTCCAGTGCTGGGGGCCCCAGGGCAGAGCAGAGCAGAGGGGCAGAATCCACTCCCTTGTCCTCCTGGCCAAGACTGCTTTGGATGCAGCCCAGGACACATTTGGCTTTCTGAGCTGTGAGTGCACCTTGCTGAATCATGACCAGTCTCTCCTCCATCCCCTTTTTTTCATCTCCTTCTTGGCAGGGCTGTTCTTTATCTCTTCATCCCCCAGCCCCTATTGATACCGGGGTCATCCCAACCCAGGAGCAACACCTTGATAATCCTCAAGAGATTCCCACATGCGCACTTCTCAAGCTTGTCCAGGTCCCTCTGGATGGCATTCCATCCTTCAGGCTTGTCACCTGCACCACGCAGCTTGGTGTCCTCTGCACACTTGTTGAGGCTGTGCTCTATCCCACTGCCAGTGCGGTTGAGGAAGGCATCATCTTTTCTGGTCCCAGTACTGACCCCTGACAAACACCACTTGTCACTGATGTACATTGGGACATTTCAGCATTGATCACTATGCCTAGGGTGTGATCATCCAATCAATTTCTCATCCACCAAGCAGTCAATATTCAACAATAGCTCCTGATTCTTCGGTCCCACAGTGAATTGATATTTTTAAGCTTCCTTCCTCCAGCCAAAGAATAGTCTCTTAAAATTTTGTTCATATCTTGCAAATTAAAGTTAAATAAGTACATTTTCCATTAGTAAAAATTATTATTACATTGCACTAGTGGATCTGAAGGTACTCCTGCAGGAACTCTTTTTATTTACATGTCAGGAAAGAGCGTTTCAATTTTCCTCATGAATTCGGATGGCTTGTCATAGCTAACCCTGTCAGAGTTATATTTGGACTAGAAGTAACATTTTATAATCTTGCAGGCAATACTGAAGAGTCCTACTGCACTTTTATTGCTTTCATGTCTTCATTGTAGCTAATACTTTTTGTCTCCACCCCTACTGAAAAGTGCATTGCTCTGACAATGACAGTAAAAACAGACATTGGTGTGTCAGAGTTGTGAATATGTACACTGTCTTGTTAGCTGCAGCATAATTCTTAACATGTCTTTTGTCATTTATTTCATATGCCCTTAATGTAACCTGGGTAGAGGCTGGATTCTTTACACCTCGTGAACAGGGTACATAAGAGTGGTGCTATCCATGCACTGCAGTCAACAGTAGCAGAGAAAATGGAGCTGAGACACAATGCTACTCTGACCCAAATCACAAAACAAGCACACCTAAACTAAGATCATAATTTCTGCCACTAGAGGTCATAGTAAATTTAATACCTGCCCTGAGCAAAAGGAAATCAGAGAAATAAATTTCAGAGACCATTCTTCTCTTACTCTCTTTTCAGGACAGCACAGCTACTTGCAGACAGTTTGTAATAGGTTTGCTGCCATAGCCTCAGACTGATCATGTTGGAGGAAAAAGGAAAAAAGAAAAAAGTATTCACCTTCTACTTCAGAAATAGAATGCCAAATTGCAATGAAGAAAAATGTTACCATATTAATTAGGGTGCTTTGGTATTTGGCCTTTATTATGCAACTTGAATAACTCAGAACTATAATGGAAAAATTGATCAAAAGACAGTTTTCTTCATGTCTTTATAACAGTTCTAATTTCGTCTTTAACTTAACTCTGTTTGACTTTACTCTAATGAAATGTAATCAGGCTGTTTTTCTGTAATATTTGAATTTAATTACTATGGAAATCTGATGCAAAAAAGGACCATTCTGGGTCTTTTAAAATTGACTAAAAAAAATTAAATCAAATTTTCTATTAAAAGGGGAACCTTTAAGTTCAGTTGTTTCTATTTTGTTGTTTTCTGCTATCCCTCCATGCAGTTTGGCAGGACTTGCAATAAATTAATATTTCCATTAATGGAAGCTCAGTATTTGAAAACTGATTTCATTTTTCTTTTGCATCACAAAATGATCTGGGATGGAGTTGGTTACCACCCTGTACCTACTGCACACCAAAATTTCAATGTGAGCAGAAGCTACAAGATAAAAAACATCATACCTTGAGTAGAGACTAGCTATTTCTGTGGAGCAGAAGCAAACATGAACGTGCTGTTTTTGAGATTGTCTAATTTAATCCCTTAAGGCCCCAGATTTAGAGAGGTCTGAGTACAGTGCAGCACCAAAAAAGTCGCTGGACAAATGAAAGAATCTTAGCATAGGAGATGTTCTTGATAAGCTTGTAAAAACTAGCTCCTATATGGAGAATTAAATTTTGTTTTATTTGAAACTTTTAAATTTTTCTTTAATGTTCATCTCAGTAAAACCTTATTGTCTGCCTCACCCTTGGATGCTAAATATCTTTCTTCTTCCCCACAACAAACAGATTTTATCTGTCAGACAAAAAAACAGGAGAAGACCCCTCTCACATTAGAAAAACAGTGCAAAAATATGTTATCAATAACATATCAAGAACAACTTATATAATTTGATTTGACAAATTCAGTCTCTGCATTATATAAAGTTTATATTTAGGAGACAATTTTGTGCCTTTGGGAAACTAACTACAGTCTAGAATTTCCCCTTTTTCTCTAACTGTTAACTAACTCTTCCCTTGGTTGATATTTTGGGACAAGTGAATAATATATAAAATACACATTATAATATCAAACAGAATATCCTTAGGCTAGTATTATTTAGCTTCAAGTTTTGCCATTCCCATGTGCCTATCAAGACATGGAATATTCAGATTGTCCTTAATTTTCTTCTGACTCTTTTAAGTTTCACTATGCAGGACAATGAAGATATCTCAGTGTGATAATCTTTATTATGTTCACAAGGTGGAATTTTTTAATCTCTGGAATATGGCAGATCTAGAAAACTGTTGATTAAAATGGAACCCTAGGGAGAAATAATTACTTGTTTATACAGAAGAAAAGAGTTACGGCAGCATTGGGCTGGAATCCTTTTTCTTATTTTTATGATCCTTTAAAATGCATTTTTTAAAATTACATTTACATTTTTTATTATTTAAATTTACATTTTAAAAAAAATTAAACTTTAAAATTAACCTAATAAATGTATGCATAGCTATGTATATAATAATGTAAATATATCATATAAATATTAATCTATTATTTCTGTGATCAGTTGAGAACCATAAAATTAGAACTTGAGAGACAATCCTTATAATTGCTAACAATGAAAATCTATAATGATTTCTGCATAATGCTGGCTTCCAGGATTTTTCACTGTTCCTTTCAACTGTTTAGTGTACTAAATTATAGGTCATCTACATTTTTACTCTCTGGTGGGTTGTGCACTGCTATGCAGCAGGGTTTGTTTTTGAAACTTAAACTATAAAAATGTTTACTATACAACATTGTAGCGCAGTATGTGTTATGCAAAAATGGCTTGTTGGATGACTTTGTTTAGGATAAATGTTACTTTAGTATCTTCTCCCTACGATCGATTCAATGGCAGGTAAAAGGTGCATGTAACTAAGCAATAAAACACTCAAGCATCTGCATGCATATACACACTTCTATTTCAAACATGATGGGTGATTACAAAACATTCTGATGTTGGAGTCCAAGCCATTGCTTGCTCTTGTAGAGCTTTGTGTATTTGCTTTTAGTGTATTTTCCCTATTGTAACCAACTTTTTCCTAGATACAACATTTTTAAGAATTGAAAAATGTCCTCTTTCTGTTATGACTGAAAAGTTTCATGTGGTTTTATGAGGATAACATTGATCAGACAAATATAATTGATTCATCACAGGGTCCTCCCTCCAACTATGGCAATAGAATTTTCTAACCTCCCAACATGAAATGTGTTTGAGGCTCATAACATTGAGAAGTACTATAACTGTCTGGCAAGGAGTTTAAAATATTTTGTATCATAGAAAAATGAAACAATTTCAGAAAGGAACAAAATATTTTAAATAAAGGTGGAAAAAATATTATAGAAACATTGGAAATGAAGAATTACAGCTGGGCTTGCTGTTGGAGGTCATCTTCAACCATACATTGTAGAGGGGCATGGTGTGTTAAATACTGATTTTCAAAGAGAATGGAATGACAAATGAAATGTTAAATTGGTTGTGTGTTTATGGAAATTTTTCTTCAGATCTTTCAGATGGCACATTTTTGGCTATAAACATGAAGGACATTTGATAGAAAATTAACACGTGTTTGTGCTTGTATGATCAGTTTCCCAGTTGAAAAATCCAAAAGCAAAGAAAATAAGTGGAAATTTAGAAGTCTATCTGTCTTGTACTTAAATATGGTTGTAAGCCTATGATGTTTATAACTGCACATGCATTTTAGGATGGCAGTTATGTCACAGTTGAAATACCTTTGTGAAAATTTGATAGAAAAAGTTCTGAGAAAATATTTTATACAAAGATCAATATAAAATAATAATCAATCAGTCTAGAGTAATGGAAAGCCAAAGATGATAGCTCTCCAGCCCCACCACTGAATTTTTAGGGGTATTGTCCATTCCGTTGTGCCCAACCTCTTTTTTTGAGGAGAAAACCAGCTGATGTCCTCAGAAAGGCAATTATTTCCTTTTCTGATTTGAGAAAATGAGAAAGTAAGAATTTTAAAGAAGGTGGAACTTGGAAATATAAAGTTCTGTTGCTGGTTCAAAATTTAGAATAGCATGTAGGCTGACAGTGGTTGACAGGATTTTTGTTTCATCTGGTGAATTTGAGACTTTCAAAACTGATAATGTTAAAGTAAGAATGGAAATGCATTCCTGCAGAGATATAAACATGGGATTAATGAGGCAGATTCTTTTAGGACCTATCTGCATCTTGTTGCTTTTATGCATATGAGCTTTTTGCAAAGAATTGTAGCTCAGTCCAAAACATAATTTTCACTCTTCCACTTGCTTCCCTGACATATATATCCTATATATGCAAATGTACTCACACATGTTAAACTCGCACCTGCATTTCTGAGTTAGGCATTCATAAAGTAACTCTCACTGCATGCAGGAACAGATGCAGATTGTTTGTAAACCCAAACAAACAGATGACACTCAAAAAGTCTTGTGCCCGGAAATTCCACTTCACCCATATGTTGCCTGCAGAATTATTTATTTTTATTTCTCAAGTTGGACCTTACTGGCTTAATACAATAAATTCTAGTATTAGATGAGAGACAGAAAACCAATTATCTTCAATCTGTTGTTTATTTAGGATTCACCTCTTTTACAGGTGAAAAAGTACAGTCCACTTAGCCATTCCCAGTGAGAATATATTCCATAACTTTGATCATTCTTCTCGCCCTGAGTTTACCTCCCTGAGGTTTTGCACAAGTTTTGAGATGGAACCAAGCTACAAAAATTATTCAGGAGGCAGGTAAACAAGGGATTTACTATAAAGCATAATTACATTCAGTTTTTTCCCTCTGTCTTTTGAAATACTTCATAGAATTGGATTTGGGTGTTTTGATTGATGTTAAACAGTAAGTTGACATTTCTCATAGGGCTCTGTTTTATAATCACATCTTCAAGGTGGTCCCAGAGTTGCCTTTTTCTTCATGAAGTAAATACTTTTTTTCCCAGATGGAATTTCTTCATATATGATGACTTTTACTTAAATTTTTATTGTGTAGTCATTCATTTCATCAGTCTTTCATCTTTAGTTGTTTTCATGTGTTCTTGTCCATTCTATTCTGAAAAAAAATCACTTGCAGAACACTTCATCTCTCTGTTCCTCACCCTGTTTTTCAAATGTTAAGCACAACACACCAAAGTGAAAATTGCCCAGTGGCCCTTCTTCATTCCTGTACTTTACTTCCCTACATCCTAATCAATTATTTATCTGTGTAGTGACATTTCTTTTATAAGAGGGCTGTTTAGTTCCTTTCAAAGCCTTTCATGAGCAAGTTGTGAAGGCATTTTAGAAAAACCAGGTGGATTGTGTGAAACGGATGATCTTTGTTCCTGCACCTGTCGGACCCCTCAGAGAATTCTAGTAGGTCTTGTAAGGGTGATTTCCTTTTATGAAAGTCATGATGTTTCCTTTATGACCATTTTCATAGCACCTCTTAAAGACGTCAAGCCAGTTGTTACATGTCTCTCATGCCTAAAATCTAGGGTTTCATTTGATCTCTTTAACCTAAATATTTCTTTCAAAACTCGTTGCTGTTTTCTGATACTCTGGTCTTCTCACTATGTTTATTATACTTGTTCAGTCTAAATAGGATAATGAAAGTTCCTTCTTTACAGTTAAAGTTTCTGCTTTATAAATGAAGTCGCTTTGATCTGCCTACAGTTGAAACTGTTGCCCTTTTCAATAGGCAGTAAAGAAGAGTCAGTATTTCATTGTCCCCATTTAAACCCGGAATTTCCATCTCTGTGGATTCTGACTTGCTTTTTTGAGTTTTAAGTCTTCTCACTGAACTTGATTTTAATCACTGTTTTAAAATGCAACAATCAAATGCTTAATGTATTTCTAATCTCTGTTAAGGCATGTAGTTTGACACACTAGCCCTTATGTATGTCTTTAAGCAGGAGGTTTGTTCAGATTACCAGCTCATGGGCTTACTGAAGAAGAAAAATATGGGTTTTGTGATGACATTGGTTCTACTGTCTTTACAATATAACAATTCAGTCATCACATTTATCCCAGAGAATTAGAAAACAAGCACTCCTTGCCATAGAAAACCCTCGCCTTGTTCTCCAGTAAGCACCTATCAGCTAAGAACAAGTCTTGAAGCAAAAGTGTACTTTTTTGGTGAAAGTAGGCTTATTTTGTTGATGAAGCTGTGCTATTAAGACTATCAGACGGATGGATCCAAAATAAAAATTGTGATCTAGTGATGTTTTTTCAGAGCATTTAGCCAGCAAAAGCCCTAGATTACAGTGTTTGGTTCCAGGGCTTGCTTACATATATTGCACTTTACCCCGTGGCTGATAAGTACAAGATGAAAAAGCACTCCCTGAAGCAAACAATTTATTCTATTTACAGCAAAGATGCTGTCATCAGTGGGCCACAGAGTCAGGTTCTCTGTTTTTTGCTTCTCTTTCTTTGCTGTGCTTTGAAATTACTGGGGCCGCTCTTCTTATGCACGATACTGTAATCTGTGTTTTCTTTATACACTAATTTTGCTCTGAATACATTTTCTAAATAGGGCCCTGTGGGGGACTTATCTAAGTGGAGGCTTGTTTTGTGCATTTTCAATGATTTTACTTATGCCTAATATGCTCAGAACAGCCAAAGTAACATTACCTTCAATATATCCAGTAGTGCAGCTTTACTTGCTTACATAATTGACACAAATAGAGGCAGCAATGGTTTTTAAAGCACCTAAGTTTCCAAGAGGGGATTCTGCATTTGCTTGTTTGCTTGTTTTCCCTTAAGACTTTGTCTAAACTCCCTATTGATATTTGTTGAAAATTTTTCCTATCGTCATTAATTAAATTCAAGTTCAGCCTCCAATTTCCTGTTGTATCCTTGAAAACCTAACTTATCGTCCTTCAGTTACCCATTTAGCAAATGAATGCACCATGCAAATGCCCATATTCTTTGCATCTATTGGTTTATTACCAGAATATAATGCAAATAATAATGACATTTGTTGTTTTACACAATATAATACTTTTGACAGTTCATAGTTTTGAATGCATTGATTTTATTGTTTAGAAAACAAAATTTATGCTAAAAGTGCTGTTCTATTATTTTTGTTATAGAGGGACAAAACTATCATAACGTGATCTTGAGATGGACTTTTCCTTGTCTTGCACCAGCAATTTCATAGAAATAGCTGATGTTGCAGAACCTAGAACACTTGTTTCTTGTCCAGTATCTATGCCAGACATCTGTCAAATTTTTCTATACACACATTTCTAGCGTTCTCTTCTGGTCCTCCTCTAATTTAAAACTTTATTCATACTCATATTCTGAACAGCCTGATGATATGTGTTGATGTTTATCAAATTCATTGTCTCTTACATGACAGTCTCTGCAGAAGAAATTGCTTCAGAAATTGCTTTTAGATGGTACTGATTTTCTTTGTGTATCTCTCCCCTTGGGTGATGAAACATTACATATGCTGTGAATTAATTTGGTGCTCTGCTGTGCGTTCAACCACTGTGATAGTGCAACACTGCTTTAACATTATTTTTTCTTCATCACAGCATGAATGGAAAAATCCAAACTATTATTAAAAACCTTAGGAAGAGAGTAGGAATAAAAACATGTATGAGATATGATGAATAATGTGTTCTTACAAAGGTAAGGGTTGAAGTAGAGGAAAGCTAAAGTGAGGGACTTTACCACTTTTTTCCATGTTAAAAGAGCTGGTTTAGTCTTTAGATACTGATTCATGCTAAATATTTCTATACATCAAAAATCGTGGGCAATAGTAATATGGAGAACAAAATGATAATTAGGCAGCTCTGTGTGAGCTGATCTGTTTTCAAGTCTTCACCTAGTATATATTCATGCTGGGCAATGTAGTGCTGCATGAAAATTATACTGCCTCATTTTGAATGAGTTCCTACCTCTAACCCAAGGAGCAGGAAGGCATAGCTGTGGTGATCTTGCTTCCAACACCTACATGCTCACAACCACTGCTGGGGAATGTCTTTGTGATAATGCATTGCTGAGTGTGCCCTTGGGTGTAATTTTTTCTTCGCGGTAGAAATATGAGTCATGACCTTCCTGGCATTTCTCTGCCTTACCACAGATCACAATCTATTCTGTTTAGTCTCTCTCTCTCCTTTTGACTTCCTGCACTTTGTGCGCACCCCAGTGATGAAGGCTGCCATCGGCCTTTGCACATGAAAGAGATGAGAAGAAGCAATGAACCCCCTGAAATATTACTTTTACATTTGCAAAGTGAGGATTTGCTGGCATTCATGCCTAGTCTTTGGTTCACCTCTGTTCTATATTTAATGGAATCCTTCTCAGCTGATTGATTGCCTTTAAAACTTATATTTTTCTCCTCAGAATGGGAAGCACAAACTGTGACCTCCTAGGGGCAGAATTTCTTCAAACATTTGCAGATGCATAGACACATAGATGTGTATATATATTCTTGTGATTTCCAGACTAATGGCAGACCAAACAAATTCCCAGAGTACATCAAATCAAAGCATAAATGTAGAGGGCACCTCATAGCTGCATCAAGATAGAACAGAATCCTTCTGTTTCATTTTGTGTCATCTTCTAGGGTTTCCATAATGATTTACCACCTTCATTGTCCCATAATTCTTCTCAAATTGTTCAAAATGAAAGGTGCATTTCAACATTCAATGAACTACAGTGTTCCATTTAAGATCTCTAGGTCTCAGAGATTAAGACACCATTTCTGCATGATTCATATAATTCTAAGTAAGAATACTTCTGGCACACAATGATAAAACAGAAAAAAGATTATATTCTGAAAAAATATGTGTGACTGAGTCTGAGCAGGGTCATATTAAGAATAAAAATGAACAAGAATATATTAATATGCTTACCCTGAAGGAAATCCTTATAGCTAGTTTTTTTTAAGAGGATTTTCTGTTATGTATTTGATAAGAAGATGATAAAACTATACAATCTTTTCCAAGAATTTCCTCTCTGTACACTCAAGAACCACATAGGAAATTGGCAAGCCTATGCTTTAATGCTTTGCTAAATCTGTATCAAAATCAGAGCCTGTCTCATATTTACAATCTATTTCCCTTTGCCCTGAGGAGACAAAAATTAAACAAAACACTCTGCATTTAGATTGTTTTGTTTTGAATTTTCAGTATTAATTATTGTCTACACTTCTCTGTCCATTTTTCCTTTGTGAGTTTGAGTTGATCGAAACATTGTTCCCTCCATCCTTGTTCCTTGTAAGTTAAAGGTGGACAAGCACTATTCTTAAAATTTTCAATACTCTATTCTATTGCTTCTTTTACATGTTAGTAAGACAAAGCACTTGTAGATCAGGAGTTTTTTTAAAACTGCCTCTTTCATTTCTGATCATAATTCTATATAAGAATAAAGAAACAAATACAACAAAATTAACGCCACACAGGCTGGATTCTTTTAAGTTCTAATTTTGAAGAACTGAAAATAATTATGGATAACCATCTAGAATCTGAAGCTGACTGGAATAATGATACCTTTTTAAAGAATATTTTTTCTAGTAAATGTCAAAAATCTGCATTCTGAAGCATGAAAATAAGAGTGGTTAAACACTGTTCTGTGCATTCAGTCTCCCAAAATCAGGGAAAGCAAAGGAAAAGCAGAAATGAAAAAAGAACTAGCATGATTGAGAAGAACTGAGGAACAATTATAAAAAATCAGAACAATAAAAAGGGACAATTATGAGACCATTTAATTGTTTTTAAATTTTCTGTTAGGGATTTGTTAACTCTGTTGTTAGCTGTTTACCAAGTTGATAACAAAATTTGAAAAAAATCCCAATACTGTCATAGATTCATTTCTTGAGTGAGTTAAACAATACAATCAAAAAAGGGCAAGATTTTTCATTAAATTTTGATTTTGAGAAAACTAGATGACACTATCATAATGAAAGATCATTCAATGTTTTCTATTTCAACAATATTTCAGAATGTTCAACAGCAGTGACTATATTTCAACATAGAAAAAAATCCAGACACAAAGAGGATTTCTATCTACAGTGATTTAAACATCTTTATGATTTTTAAAAGATCTGCAATTAATTAAAACTTATTTTTAATAAGTTTGGAAACAATTAATAACAAAAAATATCCATATTCCTGGTAGATGTCAAACCATGAAGTCCTTTTTTGATGTTCATATAGGATAAACACAAGAAGACCCGAAATAAGGGAAAATATTCAATTCAGTGAATAGATCATGAATCTTAATAATCTCAGACAATTAAAACTCATTTGCCTGGTGTTTAATGCTGAAGAGCTAAGAATGGATGGTAGGCTGAATATGCTAAGAGATAGATATGCTAACAGATTACTTCTGTTTTCCTTGGATAGAAAAATATCACTTACAGGATATTAGTGATAGAAATAAGGTTCATCTTTTCAACAATGAAGCAATATAATGTTTGTCACAGCTGAATAATATTTAGTGTGTTCACAGTTTTTATGATCTACTGGAATAATGTTAGGATCCCACTTCAGTAATAGTATTAGGGTCCTATTATTAAGAGATGCTTCTGCCTGAATTAAGGTGCAAACAAGGTCTTATGCCAAAGTCAATAGTATGGATTTTACTTAACAGAGAGAGAGGCTGAGAGAGAGAGATAGAGAGAGAGATTATAGTCACCAGTATGAGTTTCAGCAGCGTCCTGATGACTCTTCTTCTTCTGGTCTTCTTGGTGGTGGAGGTTGCCAGAGAGCTCTTCTGGAGGTACCACTTTTATACAATCTACATTCTGGGTATCCAGAGCCCTACATGAAGTTCTCACAACTTGGAATGGCATGTGCATAAGCAGTTGCTTCCTTTCCTACATTTTGCCATGGTGGGAATTTTTGTCTGAATAGTTTACCCAGATCTGCTTCGTCAGGCCTTTTTGTCTTCCTTTTGTGTCTGAGGTTTTCCCACAGTCTGCACTCTGGAATCTTGTCCAGTGTGCTAATTTCAAAATTTTCACCTCTGTGTAGGCCTGAAATTAACATCTTCCCGTTTTCCATCTGAGACTTGGGGTACCTTATCTTGTGGGAACTTCCTCCTTTGCCAGTGTTGGAGACAATTCATTGCATTCTTTAAGTGCAAGAGTGACAGCTATCACTAGCACCCTGCCAATGAGTTTCAGTTTCCATGAAGATTTCTTTTGTTTAAAGGCATGAGAGAACTACAAATTTTTTGTTGTTTTCTACCCTGATCTATTTTTTCTTCTTATGCTACCATTCCAATTTCTCTTCTTCTCTGTTTTAACTCTGCAGAAGAAGTAAAAGATCCTATTATGCAGCCTAGTCTCAATCACTAGCATCTCTATAACTTTCATGTCTCAAACAGAACCAAGAATGATGGTGTACTTCAAAGGGCATTCAAAAATTAGAAAGGATAGGTTTGAAATGTCTGGGTCTAATTCAGCATCTTAGTCTGTTTTAATTTAATCAGCTCCACCTGCTTACTTTGCTTAGATTTAGTACCTTAACTTACTTTCTCAAATATCCTAGAAGCAGCAAATTATCTCAAATTTTGAATCACAGCAATGTTGAAAATCATGATTTTGCAAATGTCCTTTAAAAAGAAAATTAAGACAATCTCTTGAAAATTTCACTGAATTCGCAGGCAATAGTGCTGAAATATTTATATCTGCACTTTCCTTGTATCATTCAAAAGGCTTTTTCTAACGAAACAAAGGCTTTATTCAGTAAAGATTGTTGTGATTACTACCTAAGACACCACAGAAAAAATTAATATAACCTGTTAGAAGTTGTTGATTATAATTGCCAAATAAAGGGAGCATAGATAACTCTTAAATTTTTGCCAGTTAACTGCCTGCTAGAGTAATTTAAGACACAATAAATATACTGTGCCATTTGTTGTGAAAGACTGTGGAGAGGAGGACTTACTTAAGGCAATAGATAAACTCATGTCAGGATTTTTAAGTTATAGATATTTTACTTAATTGCCTTGTCCTCATGAAGACTTTTAATCAAATCTCTGTTACTCTCTTCTTCTAACGGGAGGAAAATCCCAGACATTTGGGGTATTTACTTCATTTGTCTTTTGGTATTCTCCAGAACTATTCATGGCAGCTTAAATAGGTGATTAACTTTTCCTTTGAATCCTCATGATTTGTCTTCAGCTTGGATTGAGTTTCTTTTTAGCTTGTAGATTAACTGTAGAAAACACAAAAAGGCAGCTTAGATTATCTTTGATTATTTTTTAAAACTCTTTTATCAGCTAGTTCTACTTTTCTGCCATCATAGATCATATTAAAGCAACCCAGCTATTGTAGATTAAAATCAAAAATCACATGCCAAAAAAATTAAGAAGTTTCTTTCTTT
This sequence comes from Argya squamiceps, assembly GCA_037834095.1. Classification (NCBI taxonomy): domain Eukaryota; kingdom Metazoa; phylum Chordata; class Aves; order Passeriformes; family Leiothrichidae; genus Argya; species Argya squamiceps. The sequence goes on along the minus strand of JBBMKD010000102.1, from coordinate 76,338,933 downwards.
TTCTGTATAATTCATTGTTCTGCAATATTGTAGATCTTATTGTGGAACTAATTTTGCTCTTGTCAAATCTTAAGAACAAATTGGATTTGGGAAAGTGTTTAAAATAATTTCACATAAGACATTCTTATTATATTTTCTTCAAACAGAAAAAAAGATTATAAAAACTAGGACTACTTTTTTTTCTTTTTTCAAGGTCCCTCGCTTCTTCTGAAAATTATTCTTTGGCAAAGAATAAATAAGAATAAATAAGAACAATTCTCAGGTAAAGGTATAAAAGCATATTATTATTATGACATTTATTTTACAGTGAAAACACTGTATCACTAACACTATATTAAAAACATCTGTCTATAAGTTTTTAAAGAGTTAAAGACATTAAAGTTCAAAGTCCATGGATTTCTTGACATTTTATTTTCCTCATTCTTTGAGAATTCAGAATGGAAATATTTGCATTTAAACATATAAAACTATTTTTGAGATACTTATGTCTTATTTTCTAACGACACTATCAATTATGTTTTTTTTCTTTGAAAATCTTTATTAGCCAATTGAAGCAAATTTGAAATATATATTGAAATATCTTTTTTGTAGATTGTTTACCCATCTCTGCCAAAATGAATGCTCAGTTTGAAATAAAAAGCTCAGTTTACACAGTTGGAAAAATGAGGTATATTATAGTTATAGAAAGCCACCTATTGGAGTTTTTCTGAATGATCAGAGCTCAGTCCTTGGTCTTTATCTTCTTTCACCCTATACACTGACATCATTCCTGTGTTTGTAGATTGGTGTCAGTTCTCACTTTGTTCCTATGACTGTTCTGTGCAACAACTTGGACCTATTTTTGTAGTACACATGGAGTAATGTAGCTCCACCCATTTCACTGCCTGTAGAATTATACATGAGTATTTTCTTCTATTTCTATCCATTTATTCATGATCTTCTTTGCTTCCTTATTTGCACTCCGAATGTATTGGAAAATCAAATGTGTGACATTTTCAAAAAGTCAAAAATTTTATGAATATATAATAGTAACAGTAATGCTTTCATTGCATCATAACCATCCATGTTAATATTTTAGTTACTTAGCAGAGAACTTCATCAATTCCCCCATTCAGAAAACATGTACATATTAAATTCCAGTCTCTCTCAATTTTGTTTTCCCTGGTCTAATCTCCGCAAATAACAGAGAATCATAAAGTCATTTAGTTAGGGAAAGAAGTTTGAGATTATCAGGTCTAATCATTAATCCAGCACTGCCAAGTCCACCACTAAACCATGTCCCTAACAGCCATATCTATGTGTCTTTTTAATATTTTCAATAATGGTGACTCCACCACTTCCCTGGGCATCCTGTACCAATGCTTGGCAATCATTTCTGTGTGGAATTTTTTTCCTACTATTCAATCTAAACCTTCCATTGAGCAACTAGATGTCATTTCCTCTTGTTCTCTAGCTTATTATCTTGGAGAAGAGACGAAAATCCACCTTTTGACAGCCTCCTTTCAGGTACTTGTGAAGAGTAATAATAATAATAATAATAATAATAATAATAATAGCACACTCTCTTCCTCCAGGCTAAACAACCCCAGCTCCTTCAGCTGCTCCTCACAGGACTTGTTCTGCTGATCCTTCACGAGCTCTTCTGCCACTTTCTAGAAAAGCTCCAGCCCCTCAAAAATCTTTCTTTCAGTGAGGGGCCCAAAACTGAACACAAGATTCGAGATGTGGCCACGCCCTATTAACAAAAGCTAGTGAGTGTAATGCAGACATTCTGTAGTTTGGTCCAGACAGTTTAGAGAAACAGGTTAAAACTGAAGAATAATTCTAAATTTGATCCACATATGCAAAGCTGGGAGTTGCTCTCAACTAATTTAGGAATACTGGGATAATTGAGGCATGAATAACTTCTATGACACTTTGACTTTCTCTAATGTTCTTTTCAGATCAATTCTCAAGCCTCTAAGAAAAAGTTTGTCCTAATGGCTGATGTGCAACAGAACAATGAATCATGAATACAGTGTAACTAAATAGAAACAGGGAAGAAATGATGACAAAAAATAGTGGAAAATTTTCCTGAGATTTCAAAAATCATTTTAATCTGTGTAAGAGTTGATTTTTTGTTCAGAGCCTTTTTCCTTGAACTCATTAACTTGGTAGAAAGTAAACCATGGGTCTTGAGAGTGATTTTATACTATTGTAGTAAATACGAGCAAAAACCCCACAGTAAAACACACTGTTTCAAAAAAGACATGTAAAGCTCTCTGTATTCTAAGTCAGCTTGGTGGAAGTCATGAGAGCACTATAGTGATAACTAAATACTAGAACTAGAGGGGTGCATTGGTATAGTAAATCTTTCTGAGCAATGTAGACGAATTCCTATCAGCAGTGCACAGAATTATTTTCTTTTTGTTGTAGTTTTTAATATAAATCAATTATTTTTTTGTAATTACTCTAATTGTCCTGTATATCATATTTTATATCTAAGTGACTGAGTGATTGGGTTCTCTGTGCAGAGCGACATTACATTTCCTTGGCTATTTCTTAGAAAACTACTTTTGCTTTTTGGTTTAGATTACAACAATTTTCAGTTCTTTCTGTATAATTTCTGAGTAATAGAATATCTTGTGACAAAAACTGTGATAACAGGTCTTATCTATACTTCCATACAAACCTAATTATAAATACATGACGGAAATGAGGGCCGCTATTCGTGAACCTGAAGAATGGTGATGTGAAAAGAAAAATACAGCAGGAAACTGACAATGGTTTTGCCCAATGCCAAACCTAAAAAGTGTAAAGCATGATGGAAATCAGCTGAAGAATGCGGATTTCAGCATCAGCCTACAGACACATGCAGTCTGTGCTGCATCTGGATTTCAGGTTGTGATGGTTAAATAAAATGGTTAAAACCTCAAGAATTTTAAATGGTTTAAAACTCAATTTTAAACTTGAGTTTAAAAACTCAAGAATCTAGTCAAGAATGGACTAGAATTGTCTGCCACTTCTCAGTGCAGGGACTTCCACTAACCTGTACAATTGTTGTTCATGTTCACTCATAAACATTTTGTTTAAACATATCACTAAATCACCTACTAAAAATCAGTGATCGATGAAGGCAAGGAAGGTAACCCTTAAGGAACAAATACAGGAAATGATGTTATGAAGTTCCATGGACAACTGAATATCTCCATGAGCTGTGGACAACAAAACTGGACAAGACCTGGGCGCTGCCTCCTTTATCCATTCCATTCTCAAATCTTCTCAATTCTGGCCTCCTCTCACTGCCCCTGCCTTCTCTATTTCCCTTTATTTTCTTCATTTCTTGAGAGAGTATTTAAATATTTTTGTATTTTCCAATGTTTCCTGACTATATTTGAACCTAGTCATCTTTGATAACAGAGAACAAAATAAACTTTCTGCTTTTTGAATCAATATTGAGTAACTTCTAAGCACATTGTACGACACTTCCCTTGCATATCTACATGCCATCTCCCCATATGTGATAGGAGGTGCCCACATATTAAAAATCTCATCTGTTCTGCTGAGAAGCTTTTTTTGTGCTCTATCTGTTACTGTTGAGCTTAGTGCTTTGTCTTTTGGGCCATAATTCTCTTTGATTCCTGTTGCTAAGAAGTGGCTGTAGTAACTAAGCTGTTTATGTACTTGTGCTTTGAAAGGGAATCAGAACTGTTAAAAGTCTTTATTGCTTAAATCCTCCTGTGTAATATCATTCATGTCCCCTCATAATAGTGAAGATTATGGGATCTAATCATAACTCTGTGGGCATGAATTTCAGCCTTGATATATCTTGTAGCTGAGCTGCATAATGTCTAAGAAGCATTCAGCTCCTGCTGTGCTCAACATCTGAGCAACAAGAGAAGTCTTCCCATAACTCATATTGCTATTGTTATCATTATTGATATTAAGACTTCATTATTTTAATGCTCAGGTAATGATTCTTTTTCATTATATTGCTGCTCAATATACAGAGTCTGTCATCATGGAGTTAATGTTTTTTAATCAAATAAAAATTTCTCATCTGCTGATTTTGGTATAATTAAGTAGTATATTTGTCTTTGGATGTTTTACTGCAAAAATGTGGCAGGCAGTCAAGTGTGCCATTTAGGAACATTAAATAATTCATTCCTCTGAAATTTTATCTAACAGCAGTCATTTTGAAACCCATTAGAATGGGCTTCATCAATAAATAAATAGCATATCAGCCAGTTTCCTATTATGCCAAAGAAACAATGTTATATTTTAAAATGTTCAGATACGTCTGCTTTCTGAATTTCATACATCAGAGATCTTTATGCTTCTCCATAACCTAGTCTGCATTTTAATTTATAACATTTCTTAAAAACAGAGTACTTTTCCTATGCTTTGTCTTTGCAGACTCTTCCTCGACTGTTAGAACTATATAGTTGCCATTTCCAAATAGTCTATGTTTTTCATTAAAATTATTATTGGTGAAAATAAAAAATCTAACTGTTATGGAGCCCCAGACAAAATGATCAAAGAAACCTTGAAAGGTTAACTGGTCCAGTCCTTCTTCAATAGGAAAAGATTTTCATAAGTTTTCACTGGTGCTCCTTTCAGTTATGAATTTTACCCTGAATATTTACTGAAGCGAAACTGGTCTTTTCAGCAGTCTGTCCTTGTCCTCCTCATAGACACACACACTCACATACACTATTTGAACCAGAGTTTCAGAAGTTGTAAAAAATTATACTTATTCTGAGCAGGACCATAGCCTGAATGTTTGTGGTCTAAGCCTCCAGGATATGCTGTGGCATTTGTATGTCCTCTGTCAACAATGCTTCTTGGAAAGGGAATGACAGTGTCAGATATAGCACTTCCCCACCCACCTACCATTCATTTTCTCTCTTCTTTGTCTGTCAAGACAGTATCAGTTGTATGAGAAACTAATGGGACCTAGATAGCCTATCTCTTTTTTTGCACTGGAAAATTATTTCATCTGGGTTGAGGTAGGGCGGCAACTCTCCTGTACAAGAAAGAAATTAGGGAATGAAGAGTATGTGACCACTAATGCTGAGCTGAACATGTATTGTCTGAAATTTAAATATCATCAGAGGAGGAGAAAACTAAATTAAGCTTGTCTACTTAAAACTTGTCTTCTTCATTGTGCTTCACCAGGAGATGTCCACATCTAGGGTATTACTTTACAAGTATTTGCAGTAGAAAGCTACTGGGTGAGCAGAAATCTCCACTGAAAGTACAGTGAGAATTTGTAAGGTAAAAGGCAGATAGTAAACTTTGGTCAATTTTTTCACTTCTCTTCCCTATCTAAAAGATACACTATACTGGTCCTTTTGAAGATTAAGTTCCTTTACTTCTGTCCTTGAAATGGTGGCTCATGAAAAATACAACAGTCCTTTAAAAACAAGAATAAACTTTTGTTTGGCACCTAGGACATAATCTTGTATTCCTCCATTCTAGGCATAATAATGCCTAGAAAACTGAAACGTGCTGAAAGTCCTTCCTTTCCCAAATATATTGGTAGATTTCCAGAATATGGTTGTGGATTTCAGGGACTTGTACATTTTTGTAGAAAATTGAATAACAATTTTTTAAGTTTGTAACAGTGCCTTTGAAGTAAAGCAATATTCTGCACATTCCGAACTGACAAGAACAAACTGGGTTGTCACAGCTTTTATTAGCCTTTCTCCTTGACAGCACATCTCACTGACTGTTAGGCAACCTCCAAAATAATTTTGTGCATGATCTGAGATGTGATAAACTATCTCTCCCTGTTATTGATGTTCTCTCTCCGCTCAGAAGGGTGGTATTAAATCAGATGGAATCTGAAAGGCAGGTTATTCTTTAGCAGTACTAACACTTGGTGTGTCAAACAGTGCAAATCATGAGGTGTGAAGAAGAGCATAACAAAAGGGAGTAAAAAGCATATGCAAGGGAGAGAAGATTTGTTGATCACTCAGTAAAATCTCATGCAGCTGCTGGTGGTCTGTTTCTGTGGAGCCACTGAAAAGGGTATGAACTCCGAAGAAAATGACAATTACGCATTGAATGATGTTTTAAAGCAAAAAAATGTAAGCTTTCAGGCTTTTTACTGGAGACAGCCTGATACACACTGGCTATACATAGATATATATTGTAACTTAATGACCAGTCATCTCTATTGCTGTAAATCAAGTGTTGCATTCAGACTCAAATTGATTGCCTTCTTTGGGGGAAAGTGGGGGGAGGAATATAAGGAAATTGCTTTATCTCCTGTCTTCTATTTTTTGGATGGTGACAACATTTCTTCCCTAGACTTTGCAATTTCACTCTTCACTTGTAAAAACTGGTAATAAGGCATTGCCTTACCAATTTCCAGAAAGAAGATTTGCATATGATCTGCAAGTTATCACAAAGTGCTGGATATTTTGGAATTGGTCACGCTTTACTTGTACACTGAGGTGTGTGATTAGTGCTGCTTTTGTCATGGCTGTGCATCCTTGCTGTGTTGGTAAATGCTTTTAGATACATGTGGAATATACCAATCAGTGTCACTCTGCTAATGTTGTTTATACCAACTTTCACAGTGATACACATTAAACCAACAATTTGCCTCACTTGTAAGCCTATCTCTTTACACATAAGTATGTTTTCCAGAATACATGAACTTCTCACATCTGCAGTAGCTGAGTTTCATATCCTTAAAATTTCATATTCCAGAGAGCACATTGCACAAATAGTCTTTGAGAAACTAGGACTCATTCTATCTGATGGATTGGGGCAGTAAATCCAGTGTTGCCGCTTCTGAACTCCTGGAAGGACCAGAACACACAGTTTATGGTCACAAGCATTTGCTTCAGTGAATCTGATCCAGCACTTCTGTAGCTGATAAGCTAAGACATAGTATGTCATGGTTTGCTTTTTTTTTTTCTCTTGTTTGAACAACATTCAATTGTGAGATTATAATACCAATAATTCTGTTACAAAGGTAGTGGTTTTTCTTCCTTAATTATTAATAACAATGTGATATGTTGTGCCACTGATTTTTGCAAAGATCTCCAAAAAAGTTTTTGTTAAAATAGTTAACTTCATATGGCTGAAAAAATCTTCCCACCTGCAATTAAAAAGTTCAAGAGGAATTCTACAAACATGATTTTTTTTAATGGTAACTTTTTTTTAATCTAAAATTTTATTTTCCTTATAAAAGTCCCAGGGATGCCAGGTGTATATAAAACTGATCTAACCTATTAAAATATGCTTCTTACAGGTAGAACTGTTTCCTGTTATGTCATTATTTTTTATCACATTAAGAAAAAGATCACAGAAATATTGTAAATGCAACAATGATTGAAAATGACAACAGAATGAAAACATGATTTTTTTTTATGGCCCATTCTTGCTAAATTTTGTTCCATGTTTCCTTATAAAAACAGTCAAAAGAAAATTAATCTTACTTTACTGCTTCTTGTGGTTAAGCAATTAATTAGAAATATCCATAAAATTCTAGAGCCCTACATAAATCTTTTAAATACAAATCCATTTATTTTCCCAGTCTTCGAGACTGTAATATATACTGGGTTGAAATGGAAATGTGCATGATTTCCTAAATAATTCTGTTGCCTGTCTTTCTGTCCTGATGTGTTCAACAACAGGAAATGCCAAGTCTTCTTTTAAGATTAATCTCATTTAAATATCATATTTGTTTGAAGATCAGTGTGTACATGTTTACTATAAAGATGCATTCATCCCCTGTAAGATCCAAATTTTCTATAATGTTAACTTTTTCTTTGAGCTGTGTAGGCAAATCAGCAAAATACCAGTTACTCTGGTATATTTCTGGAGAAAACTTTGGGGGAAAACAAAATTTTCAAATTTCAAAAGCTATAATTCTCATGTGCAATAATATAATACTCCTGTACCAAACATTTTAGACGTCCTGATCCTACAAGTCTGGCCAAACCAAATTGCCAGCATACTTAACTTATGCTCAAATATTCAACACTGAATGGATCCAAAATGGGAGTTTCCCTTGGCTGCACAGTGGCTTTATGGAAAGACAGCAGGACTGGCCATGAGGGCAGAGTTAGGACCCTGAAAGACAACCTTGTAATGTGAATGGGGTTCTAGAGTGATTGAGTGCTACTCAGTGGGTGCATCTTTCCTTTATTCTGTTGTCTTGACCATCCAAGATCATCACCTCAATGCATTTTTCCCATGCTTTCCTGCATGCAGCTAGTCACAGCTAGTCTAGCAGTATATTAACAGTGAATACACAATTAACAGCTGACTGTAATAAGCCAATTTAAACAGCCTGAAAGATATTGTGTAGAAAAATGTACCTCTATAGTATATGTTCGTAGAGGACACTTCATATAGTGGAATCACAAGGAAGAAAAATGTTTTTAAGAAGGCATTTTGCAAACATGTGCATAGTCATTGACTTGCAGTGTATCTTTAACAGATATTAAAGAAATGTGTCTTAATTAAATTCTTTTTCATTACTACATTTGCATTTTACTGTCTGTGTTCCTACTTATGAAATAAAACAAAGGATGTTTAATGTATTGCAGTTCTACAGATGGACCCTTGTAGCACTCTTATATTCCTGTAGTTAAAATTCCATTACCAGTTCTAATGTAATCTTCTAGTTCATATAAATGTTCGTAGGACAAAATGTTGCAGTCTAGTAGATTGTCAATTAAAGTAAACACAAACTCAGTAAAAAATGTAATTGAATTCACAACATATAAGCAGATTATTCTCATCTCTGGAGGTTTTTTTCAGTAGTTTGCATAAAAAAACTAGAGTAGTAGAGCTCCACTGTTAATATTGTTTGCCCAACAGTTTGAGCAGCTCTTTTATGAGGGTGACGAACAGTTGTCATACTCCATTGTGTGATCCTGCTTATGTATGAGAAGTATAAATACCTCTTATTTCCAGGAATGCCAGAAGAACAAGAAGGCACCAGGCAGTTTCTGACTTTGATCAACTGTTAATAATGTTGACCCTGTCTGCTGCTTCTCTTCTTGTTTACAACTGTTTCTTCATGTTTTCTAGTGTCTTTCTCTATCACACAAATATTTTATCCCTTATAGAAATCACTATTATTGTGTGCTCATTTGAGGAAATGTACTAACCTATACAGTACTACTCTGTCATGTTTATAGATAATTTTTATTACTCTGAGTTCATTACCTGAAAATTAGTCAAAATACTTGATGACATTAAAGATGAGCATGATTCATTTTCAGATCAAAGTTAATTACATTTTTCATGCATACACTATATGTATCACATATATATTTCATATACTTATTGCATATTATGTAAAATACAATAGGGATTATTATATAAAAGATATTTTAATATTTAATATGTCGTGTAATAACCATGGTGTTTATAAATTATTAATAGAGACATTATTATATGTTTTTATAGATCATATATTAATATATATTATGAGCCCTAAATTCCCAAGGAGTGATTCACAAGAGATTCACACAAGCATCTGATTTTTTTTTTGTCATATGCTTAATGTTGCAGAACACACAAAAAAATGAAATATATAAATAGTGGTCTCTGATTATAATATTAAATATTTGAACAGTAATTTAGTTCAAAATGTAATATTGATTGTGACTCTTAAAAAAACCCTCTCAGTGTTTCAAAGGAATAGAAAAAATGTGAGCTTTAGCCAAGAGATAATTAAGAATTCAGAACTTAAATGAAGCATCTATGTTTTCTCTTTCTATATTTTTCCATATTTCTTCCTCTTTCTCTAGGTTTATTATATTTTTTACATTCCTGTGTTACCTATGATTTATACAAGAAACAGTATGTTGTGATTTCAGAGTATTTAGCTGCTAGTGATGTGTCCTAGGCACTTTCATTTTTCATTTTATCACTCCTTTTTCCATATCGGTGACTTGTGTGTTTCCAATCCTTTTCTTCTAAGAGAGAAACAAACAAGCATCTGTTTCCAGGGAAATGTGGTTCTCCTTTTTCATTCATCCATTTGTTAAGGACTAGCAATCAGCCATTTAAACCTTGTCATGGATGACCTTTTTCTAGGCTTTTTTATGTTTTATAGAGTGAGACATATATTTTCAGCAGATATTCTCAGCAGCTTCCTCATTTACATTGGTCTGTTCCAATGAAACCAGAGACTTGAAATTCCTCTTCTATGAAAGTAAATGTCGTGTTTGGATTTAATGTGTTTTTTTAATATAAACAATAATACATATTATTTCTTTTAAAGTAAATATTTATTTCACAATGTTTGTCCAAATGGCTAGATTCAGTTGACTCTTAGCTTGTAGAGAAGTAACAAAAGGAAGAAAAGCATCTAAAGCATTTTGTTTGGAAAGGCTTCAAATAAGGGATTACATATTTCAAAAAAAGAGAAGCTACAACTTCATAGGTGCAGAAAGCAAGAGGCACCCAGAACAGGTGAAGGAGGTGAAGAAAAGAGGAAAGAGTATTTGAAAATAACTTCTTGTGGCTCTCCTGATTGCATTGAAACTGATTAATTCAGGTCTATTTTTCAATTTAATTGTTTACCCTGTTTGTGTTATGAAATGACAAAAAGATTATTTTTTTTATTGCAGTGTTGTGCATTCCGTTTCTAGGAGATTCATCTGAGTTGCCGATGTTCTTATTGACGTCTTTATTAGGGCTGCCAACATTTCTGCTTCCTTTGGAGTCTTTCAGGCTGGTGGAACTCAGCACCTTTCATCTTTCCCTGTGTGCTGAACATGGGCATTGGTCTTTCTGGTATGGTGGTTTAGTCCTGGCAAACAGCCAAATGCCCACCCAGTCACTCCCTCACTCCCCTCCTCAGAGGAACGTGTGCAGGAAACAGGATGAACACAGGAAGACCGCTTAGCAATTGTCATGGGGAAAACAGGCTCAACTTGGGAAAAATTGATTCACTTGAGCAAAATCAATTTAATTTATTGACAACTAAGATAGAGTCAGATGGTGCAAAACACCTTTTCCCCCACTCTCCATTTCTTTTCCATGCTGAGCTTCATTCTTCCTTCCCAATTCCTCTACATTTTTCTCCCAAAACAACACAAAAGGGTGATTGAGGCTAGAAGGAACCTTTGGAGATCCTTTAGTTAAATATACCACGAACTTGTGGAAAAAGGCAACTAATTACTGAATCAATATTTGGTGTCTGTGAGTCATAAAAAGAGACCAAAATAGAGCATAAACAGTTGGAGTGTGGAGTGGGGAGGAGGATGTGAGCTATACTTGGTTGGGGGATTTTTGGGAGTGGGGTTTTATTTGGGATGGGTTTTGAGGGGGTGGTTGACAGGGAGGGATACTGCTATGAAAATATTAAGAGCTCTGTTCTTCTATTTGGCTTTTTTTCTGCTTGTATTGCACAATGCTGACTTTAGCAACTGCACTGTGCTTACAGTTCTTGCAGATCTGCTTTGCTCTGTATGCTGCCATCTGGAAAAAGACACTGATTTTTTACAGTATGCACCCAAGAGTATGTATTCTAAGCTGAATTGTTAGAGGCTTAGCCATCAGAGCAGTAGGAAAAAAGGAGAAACTGAGAGCAGAAGGGTGGAGAGACAGTGAAATAGCGTGTAACTGAAAGATAAATAACTAGCATGGCTAAATCTGAATAGTCATGTTTTGCAGATGTATTGGAGAAAAGCAGAACTGGGAAGCCAAAAGCTCTTGGCTTTCATAATGATGAAGCATTTCTGGTGAAGCATCATCCTGATGCTCAGGAAGAAGTTTTTGATCTCAAGCCCTCTGGTTCTGAGGGGCACAGCTGAAACAATGCTGACCCTCCAGTCTCAAGCCATGCTGGGAGTCAACTGTCAATGGTTAGAAAAAAGATTTCATACCAATTTCTGTGCACTGTGATATAAGAAATCGCTATACAATCCCTTTCACCATAAAAACATGAGTACTGTGAAGTGACAAAGCAAGCAGATATCTGACTGTCCCTCTTTCCCTCATTAGATATAATTAATATGTCTGTAACTGGGGCCAGTAGATTACATGAAATGAGAAAAGAACACAATTCAGATAAATGTTGCCCTATTTTAGTAATAGTAATTTTCTCTTCACCGACAAATCCAGTTTGGATGGTTCCACTGCACATAGTTTCATAATTCCTTGTTAATAATGTATTTTGTCCATTCATTCTTTACTCATCCACTGCAGTGACATATCATTCATGTTGTCACCTCCTCAAGAAACCTAATCCTTCATCAATATTGGTTTCATGCTAAATGTTTGTAGATTTGTTCTTGACATTGAATGTAAAACTTTTGGCATAAATACATGTTTCCAGATGTATTTATAATGATTTTTTGATTATGCTAACTATAAACTGACTAAATATAAGCTGAACTTTTTTTATAATCTCAAGTTTTTTCAAGGACTTTTCAATTATAGCTGAATTTTCCAAGTTATTGATGTAATAATTTGCCTGTATAACATTCATCCACGTGAATGAGCATAGATTAGTTATATTTAAGTCACCCATTTTAGAGATTATCAAGTATGGGGGAAATTTCCTTGAATAATTGTTTTTGGCAAAGTTGCTGAAATTGTCAATGAACATTTCTCATGACTAATTGCTTAACAGTTGTACTTTATGCTTAATTGCAATATTCCTGCTATATGCAATAAAAAGCATGGCCCACCATAATCTGTGGCACTTTTCCCAAAATATATAGAAAGATACAACATCTGAATGTGTTCTCACATACAATACTGATAGATATGATAAAGATATTTCTGGATTTTCATTCATTATAGATTTAAAAATGCAAGCAGCTAGAATTTCCCTAGCACAATCTCCTCTTAACTCCTAGAACAAGACTTAGGAGAAGGGAATGGACAGTTTAAATTAATTTTCTCTGTAAACTCAGGGTTCATTCACCTTTGTCACTGTCCAGTAATATTCTGGGTTTTATTTTCAAAGGAGAACTTCTTTTCCCTTTTTTGCTGTCGTGTCATACAATTAAAATGGAAAATATTTCTCTGGAATGAAGTAAGCACACTGTGTTAAGTTATCACACTTTCTACATTTGAAACCTAAATTTTTAGCAAGTGTAAATGAGGTTGCTGATTTATATTACTAGAGGAGAAAACAATTATGATTGATGACCTCCCTAGGACAACCTGCAACGGGGAATCAATCAGCCAAGTCTACTGGGAGAAGGAAGATGTCCTTTTACTCTCAGTAGGATCTCTCAAAGAACGGAAAGAAAGAATGGAGAAAGAGACAACTCTCATCGGCAGCCCTCTTTTTATTTTTTTTTTTTTTACCAAATTGGCTCATTTTAAATTGATGAGTCAGTTCTCTGTTCCTTACTTGCTTCTTTCCCACAAATATCTCAGAAAACAGAGATGAGGAACCACAGTGCTGCCTGCACCATACTGTAAGTTTGGGGAGAAGGAGGATAAAGACACGGAAGCAAAGTCTTAGATAGGTAAGGAAAAGAATGGAATATATTTGATATATGAAGGTAAAATTGTCTGGGGTAAACCAGATGCCAATTTAAAACTGTGGTGATCATGGCACACATTGCTTTCCATTTTCTTTTAGCATTAAGAACAGAATAACTTTTCTGCTTTAATTATCCTTATACTTTCCATTTTTAATTAAAATAAATGCAGTAAATAGGAACATGGCCTTGAAACAAGCCACAGACTGCTACCCATTTCATTTCTATACTTAGAAAAACTGATATAATGAAGAAATGAGACATTGATCACTGTATATTAAGTTCCTAAAGTACATTGTACTGAGTCTAAGCAAATTGCTTCTGCCCTCAGTGTTTTCAGTAGCGTGAAATTGAGCTGTTTTTTATCCTGACTTGTCTTCTTTTAAGCATCTAAGATATATAATACAAAATGTTCTGGAGAAAGCTTTCCTCTCAGATGTCATGAATGAAAGCACTGGGACAATCTGACTTAGTCTAACTTTTAAATGTCTAAGTGAATCATGGTGTGATCTACTCCACCTCTTTTAAGATATCTGAGCAGACATCAAATTTTCTTTTCAGCTGGCTATTTCATTATGTACATTCAATCATTACCATGGAGAAGAAAAAATTTTAGAATCGTTACAAAAAAGAGTTTGGAATCAATGGCATGGAGGTTACTCTGTGAAATCTTAAAAGTCTTAAGTAAATAAAAAGCTAAAAATTTGTCCTTGTCTCTGATGTTAGTTAGACATAGTTAGTCTGCTTCCCTAATTTTGTGCTTTTCCTGAGGATGAGTTCTGATATTGTTGTAAAATAGGTATCACCACGTTTCAATTCTGAGGAAAAAAATAGTCTGTTAGGAGTTACTCCTCAACTCCAAGTGAGATGAAAGTGGAGACTGCTTTTTTTTTTGTCAATTAAATACATTCTAAATTTTAGAAAGCTAAAAAGCCCCATCTTTTTCTATGAGTAGCATACTTTAACTTTTTCAGTTTCTTTTGCTGGTTTTTTTTTTTGTTTGTTTGTTTGGTTGGTTGGTTGGTTGGTTTTTTTTCAGTAGCATATAACTGGAATTTAGAAATTGTGGTTTAGATTTTTGTAACATTCATCTTTTTAATTAAGTATGGGATTCATCATCAAGATCACACGATAATCTGCCTTTCTTATGAGAAGTGATAAAGATTGATTTAAGTGTGTCATTTTATATCATATACTATCTTTACAAAATGCTAAGGTAATTAGACTTTAATGTTTCCTTTAGAATGTACAGGATAAGAAAATCTAAAGAAACTGGCTTTTGTTCTGGGGGAAAACAAACTGAGGAGGTGTCACAGTAGACTGAAAAATGTAGTTCTCCTGCCCTACAAAAAATACACGCAGCAATTATTCAGATTCGTATCTCTGAAGCCCTAAGTTGAACACAAAAATAATTATTTCCCTCACACTGCAGGATTACAGATTTATTGAACTCTTAATAGTTAACAATCTTCTTGTTTTAGTCAACATGATAATTCTCCTTGTTGAACTTGGCATGCAATATAGTTCTTTCAGGTAGATGATAATGAAAGGTTTCTCTACCTTACTTTTGCTATAAATCTTTTATTTTATATTCCAAATATAGTACCAGTGCATTTCTCTCTGAATGGTAGTGCAAAAATATAATTTGTTCGACTCAGTTAGTGATTTATAACTCTGTACTACTTCATTGGAATTTTTTTCTTGTCATGAAAATTGGTTGGCTGTAGTAGGAATTCCTATTCTTACAAGGGGGACTCAGAGGCACAAAATAGAAGTCATACACTAAACCAAAGCTCAGATGAAATATAGCAAGAATAAAACTTGCTTTTGGAACATAACAAAGTGAACAAAAATATATTTGCTCTGTGTAGCATATTGTCTTTTTATTTCTATAATGTTTCTTTCCCTTTTTTTATTTTTTCCATTTTATGTAGAAGGAAATGAAAATAAAAAATATGCAGATAAGAAGTTTGAATCCTCTAGCAAATCAGCAAGCAGATATATTTCATTTAGAATTTGAAAGTCAAGTTGAAAAAGAAAGTAAAACAAATTGTGATAATTTTGTTGGAAGTTGCATCAGAAAGACTTTGTAAAATGATATATATTAGATTAAAATTTGCTTTAGATTTTAATCCTGTTCTAGTTTCAGGTTTCTTGCACAGCTGAAATAAGATAATGAGGATACTCTAGATTGGATGCACATAAAGATATGGATACATCTTGCCTTGCCTTTCTTTTTTTACCCAATTGATATTCCTATCCCACTAACAGTAAGTTTCCCTTCTGAGTATAGCTGAATATTTTTCAATGGGTGTATTGTCTGACTCCACTATTGAAAAACTGAACCTCTGTTTTTTAAATGCTTGAGTCAACATGGGTATATTACAGGACGTTTAAGACCTGCTTCCACTGTGGAATGAAAGCTTTCTGCAATGTGCTATTCTCTGTGCAAATCATCAGACAGCAAATGGAGAGGAAGTGGCAGCACCATCTGCCATGTTGTAAGCAGCATCAAGCACGAGTGACTAAAGAGAGTGGAAAGCAATTCACTTGCTCATCTCATCTTACCTCCCCTCCTTCTGCTGAGCAACGTTGCTGGATCAGACTATGCAACTAGAAGAATTAGTTGAAAGCCCAGTCTTCTCTCACTTGTTTTATATTTCTGTACAAATTTTTTGTTATTGTATTTAGACTGGTGAAACCAGTGGGAATGGACACCTTCCTCCTTATCTGCTCCCACTGAATTTCTGTTATTTTTTTATTATTTAAGATAGGCCAGTCCTCTTAAATTAATGGGAAATTACTGCAATTTATACAGACCTCCTTGGAATTTTACATAATGAAGTACTAGGAGAAGTTTTACTAATGCCTTAGAACACTGGAAGAAAGAATTCACTGATCTTAGAATTCATTATCATGAAGAAAAGTTTTCAAGGGTTCAGGAATCTTCCCAGGAATAGCTTACGCAGTTAAATACAGAAGAAAATCAGAATCATATTTCAGGTGGGCCTGAAATGAGTTCTTGTACTGGCACATTTTAAATACTGTTATATTTCTTAGGAATGTAAGGCTCTGCAATTCTTGATTTTAATTGGATAGCAGGATTTATTGCAAGTAACCTTGATTAATATTAATGATCAGATCAGGAGGCATTTTTAGAAGGAACACTTTGGCTCCTCTATTACAGGTATCACTACCAAATGGTTGTTTAGAAGCCTATTGACTAGAGAAATGATTGTGAAGAACTGGACATATAAAGCAAAATAAATGTTGATCTCAGATTTGGTTCAAGGCTTGAGATTCAAGGGAAGGTTTCTGTTGACATAAGAAATGAGAACATAGCTATTCATATTGTTTGTGATGAGCAGCAGAATTTTAAGGCTGACTGATAGCCTTGACGTGAACCTGGAGATTTTAAATTTAAAATCTGTCAAGAAGAAGGTTAAGGCTTATGCTTTATTAGG
Source organism: Argya squamiceps (assembly GCA_037834095.1). Classification (NCBI taxonomy): domain Eukaryota; kingdom Metazoa; phylum Chordata; class Aves; order Passeriformes; family Leiothrichidae; genus Argya; species Argya squamiceps. The sequence continues at coordinate 76,322,009 of JBBMKD010000102.1, read as the reverse complement.
AGTGAGGATAAGATGGTACTAGAAAGTATTATATGTATAAATAGTGAGCCTATGCTTGTCTGCCCCATTGAACATGTTTTTCTGCATAACTTTTGTAGACGTCTGACATCATATTTTAGGGTAAAATAAAATCTGCCAGCTATTCTTTTCAATGACAAATGGCATAAAATCTGTCAGAAAAAAATTAAATCGTGTGACAAAGATGATCAATGCAATACCATTGAGGATAAAATTTTGAAATTCCTTGTTAATATTTTTTGTGTTACTGTTGTGGGGTTTTCAGTTGTTTTTTATTTGGGCTTTGTTTTAAGAGTAATGCACTATTGTTTTCCATTAGTTGTCACTGAATTAATGTATAGAAATAAGTATGTAAAAAATGAGCTCTCCACATTATAAACTTTTCACAATGGCAAACTCAGTGACTTAAAAATTTCCTAGAAGTTCTTTTAGGGGGTACAGCCCATATAACTTTCACTATCCATAATTAATAACTTTCATTCTTTCTCTTTCATAGAATTAGCATTTTTCATTGGTAGAATGAATGGTAGTTGTGCTGAAAATTGAAGTTGATTAGAAAAGAGGATAAAATATCTGAAACTCTTCAGCCATGCAGCTGTCAAATCTGAAAATCTGGTGGAAACTATCGTACGATTCCTGCATTTAAAAGAAATAAATAAAACACTGTTGTTTGCATTGTCATCTTTACTGCTATCCAGATGAACAGACAGTATTTCAATTATAAATCCGTTTCAACAACAATAGCTATTCATTTTTATTCATTAAAATAAAAAGGCCTAAATAACATATGATGTGACACTTGGATTTTTGTATAATTGCATATTTATTCATGAGGGACAACACACATGCCAGATGTACGAAATAATAGGACTTTTTTTTTTTCGTGAGTTTGAAAAAATGTTTCTATAAGTATAATGCATGTCTATGTATTTTTTTTTGTCACTTGTATGTGTATAAATACAGTGTGGGTGAGAGTATTCTAAACACATTCATGTTTACCTGCTGTCTGTTCATGTGTTTTCAAACTATTGTGATAATAGAGCTTTGTATATATTTAAGGCTTTATAAATACAGCTTTGAAAGCATTTAGCTGGACAGGTGGCACAACAGCTGAAAGGTGTTGTTATAGGATGTGAACAAACAAGGTGTTCTTCAAGTTCATAGTTGAAATTATACTGTAATGACATATTGTATCAACTATTCTGAAAAAGCTGTGGTAGCTATTATTTTATTGCTCTTCCTTAGTGCTTCAGCCCTCCCATCAGGGATTCAGAACTTTACGTTGCATGTCAGATATGTAGAGGTGGTGAGAACAGCAATGAGTTTAAAAACCTGAGCTCATATTATCTATGTAGTTGCTACTCTTCCAGTATACATGTCTTAGTTTAGGGCAAAATTTGGGAGAAAACCTCCAAATGGTGTTCCTCTGGAAAGCAAATCCAAACAGCCTCTCCCCCCAGCCGGTCCGGGGAAAGAACTCCCTCAGAGAAGAGTGGAAAAAACTATTTATTTAACAAACAAAAT